>JAOTOL010001430.1:952500-1021880 GCA_034440575.1 Imbricaverruca yamaguchii
GACATGTTAGAGGCCCTGACCATCTGATACCAGGGGCCGAACCATAGCTGCCGAGTCGGTAAGTCCGACTGGCATTATCAATTGATCACACATCACTTCACGATTTCCCTCATGGCCACTGGCGCATGTCGATGCGTTCACCACCACGTGCAAGCATGACTCACTTCCGGCTATTCTTTACTACAGCTGCAGGGGCCCTTCCTGGACACGGTTCGAATGTCTTGCCCTGTTTCAGCTGGCAATGATCTGACGCGCCAATCACGTGTGGAGAACACCGACCATCCCGTGGGATGTCCCATCACAGGACGCTCCCACAATCCCGCCACGGCCGTCCGACAGCTGGCGAGTCGGCGCCTCTCGACCGCTGCCAGTTCGCTGACACATCACGACGCTCAGAGAGCTGCCACGATATTTCCGAATGTCTCTTGAGCGAATCGATGCCACCCCGGACCTGCTGGCTCGATCCACAGGTGAGTGCAAAGCACCGGCGGCTAGAACCTCGTTCGACGTGGTAAAGCTGGACAAGTGCAAGCAGTAGCTACGCATGAGTTCAGTGGCTTGGTTGGGTGTCAGTCGAGCATTAGGTACCGCAGGTGTGCTGTGAGGCTTTTGTACATTTCCTAAAGATGCCACGATGAAATCTGATTGGAAGAGTGGCTGTCAATGCTCGTGAAACTCGCTGCCACCAGCTTTGCTGAAGCACAAACTAACTATCACGACTATCGTCCCCACCACATGGCTAGGACTTAATCATCTCCTGTTCCATCGGACTGAAAGACGGGTATAAATTGATTACTTACAACTTCGCACGATAATTAAAATGTTGGAAAATATAGAAAAGATATGTAGCACTAAAACCAAGCAAGCAAACAAAATAGATGCCGGGACAAATATCGCAAACAATGTTGCTACCAATTTTGACAATGCTATTAAACAATGGACTGTGGAAGGAACATTATCTTACACACCCATTTAATTTGCCTGTGAAGTGTCATACTGTCTACTGATACCAGTGAGCAGATCCACATAATACTTTTCGAAAATACGTCAAATGATAGTATGTGTTTGCAATTACGATGGAGATACCATGTGAGTAAAGATATAACAGAAGGGCTCAGTTTCTGAAAGAATAATACCGAAGCTTCAACGAGTCTGCTGCATTCTCAAGACAACTCAACATAGTAGGTGCAGTCATGCATTTCATGGATAAGTCTAGGATTACTGTGTAGGAAAATGCCATCCCAAGCATTTATGGAGCGGTCACCGGAAGTTCGCGAGCTACCGTGCTTCACCGTCCCACCCAGCTGATTGTATTCGCCAAGCAATGGGGAAAATAATGCCAAGGGAGCGCAATGTCAATGATTATTACTGTTTGCCACAATTTGACTTCATTCCACATTTTTATATTTTCTTGTATCAATCTTGCTTTGCTCATCTTTAGCTTTCCAACACTCCTTTCCAACTGATAAGGATGCACTGTATCTCATGTATGCTATCCTTCATCGTTTGGTTTTGTTCATGCTAAGTTTAATTTGGAAGTGGCATAACATACAGCTATAATACTAAGCTAGTATGGAAGCTAACTAGCAGCGAATAATTTTTCCTACTGCCCACCGCATGCCCAATACTGAGTTCCCCAACTTCAGGCGGCGCTCGAGTTTGTCGACAACAAGATGCACCAATTTTAATTGCCATTAGTAGTAAAACTGACTTACTCTTTATGTGCGAACATCATGATTCACATAGTTCATGTACATGCCTTAGCATTAGTAAAGTTTTTTATTGTGAAAATCGAGTTTCAGACACTTTTGGGCGTGAGGTTAGTCAGCTTGGACTGAATTCAAAGGAATGGCTTTGAGCATATAGTTTCAGCTGGTCTTGAAGTATGGATGACATATATTCAACCAACTTCCACAGTAAAAGAAATTCATTGCTGTATGCTCATATTAAATATAAATATTCCTGTACAAAGGTTCAAGGACTAAGCAAATTTTCGGAAGTGCAGAACACCAGCACTATCTTATGCAACATTAACTCCGCAACATAATCAACGTCGCGTCTCAGCTTCCATTTCGTAGCTCTCTACCTCATCAACTCATGCTCTCGACCTGACCTCAGCTCTTCGACCGTTTGGACTATTCGTCCAGGGCGGCTTACTCACTGGAGACCTCGACGTTATCGCTGAGCGCGAAGATGTACCAGAGCGAGAAGAACTTGTCGACCTGCCACTTGCCCAGCAGCTGGCCGGGTATGTTGGCAGTGTCGGGCAGCACCAGGTCAGCGGACAGCCGGTGTTCGGCCGGCAGCTGGCTGCTGACCGACGGCGCGGCCGCCACCGCCGCCAGCGTCACCGTCACGGCCACCGTCACACTGGCCAGCATCGCCACCATCCTGACCGGCTGTGCGCACCACACTGACCGACCGCGTGTCGGCGGCCGTTATATAGCCGGCGCCCGGCCGACGGCGGCAGTGTACCTGCCCAGGTATAGCCGACACACCGTGCCGACACATCGTGCCGACACATCGTACCGACACAGCGTACCGACACAACGTGCCGACACAACGTGCCGACACATCGTGCCGACACATCGTACCGACACACCATGCCGACACACCGTGCCGACACAACGTGCCGACACAACGTGCCGACACGTCGTGCCGACACAACGTGCCGACACATCGTACCGACACAGCGTACCGACACAGCGTACCGACACAACGTGCCGACACAACGTACCGACACAGCGTACCGACACAACGTGCCGACACAACGTGCCGACACATCGTGCCGACACATCGTACCGACACACCATGCCGACACAACGTACCGACACACCGTGCCGACACATCGTGCCGACACAACGTGCCGACGCATCGTGCCGACACACCGTGCCGACACACCGTGCCGACACAACGTGCAGACACAACGTGCAGACACAACGTGCCGACACAACGTACCGACACATCGTGCCTACACGTGCCTACACATCGTGCCGACACACCGTGCCGACACACCGTGCCGACACATCGTGCCGACACAACGTACCGACACACCGTGCCGACACAACGTGCCGACACAACGTGCCGACACAACGTACCGACACAACGTGCCGACACACCGTGCCGACACAACGTACCGACACACCGTGCCGACACATCGTGCCGACACATCGTACCGACACACCATGCCGACACAACGTACCGACACACCGTGCCGACACATCGTGCCGACACAACGTGCCGACGCATCGTGCCGACACACCGTGCCGACACACCGTGCCGACACAACGTGCAGACACAACGTGCAGACACAACGTGCCGACACAACGTACCGACACATCGTGCCTACACGGCCTACACATCGTGCCGACACACCGTGCCGACACACCGTGCCGACACACCGTGCCGACACAACGTACCGACACACCGTGCCGACACAACGTGCCGACACAACGTGCCGACACAACGTACCGACACAACGTGCCGACACACCGTGCCGACACACCGTGCCGACACACCGTGCCGACACAACGTACCGACACAACGCGCCTACACAACGTGCCTACACAGCGTGCCGACACAACGTGCCGACACAACGTGTCGACACAACGTGCCGACACAACGTGTCGACACAACGTTGTCGACACAACGGGCCGACATAACGTGCTTACACAACGTGCCGACACAACATGCAGACACAGCGTGACGACACAACGCACCTACACAACGTGTCGACACAACGTGCCTACACAGCGTACCGACACAACGCGTCTACACAACGTGCCGACACAACGTGCTTACACAACGTGCCGACACAACGTGTCTACATAACGTGCAGACACAACGTGCCTACACAACGTGCCAACACAACGTACAGACACAACGTGCCGACACAAAGTGCAGACACAGCGTGACAACACAACGTACCGACACAACGCGCCTACACAACGTGCCTACACAACGTGCCGACACAACGTGTCGACACAACGTGCAGACACAACGTGCCTACCCAACGAGCCTACACAACGTGCCTACACAACGTGCTCACACAACGTGCCCACACAACGTTGTGCACACATCTAAGGTACAATGTGGACATGCACATGTCTGATGGAATATGTGGAGAGATCACAAGAAGATATATATATATATATATATATATATACATAGATATATTTCTTTTCCTATTATGTAGTCAAGTATAATTCAGAAAATTTGCATTTATTCAGAAATGCTTGATATTCTGAACTTCGGGAATCGAAGGAAAAAATCGAAATATTCGTGGTAAAAAAATGTCTACACTTACGTTTTCGGTCGTTAATGTATTTTACATGCTTTCCGCATGCAAATATATTTATACCGTTGCCTATCAAGACTGGACTTAGCGACACACTCCGCACTGTGCCAAGTTTTAGACACAACTAAATACGTCTAAGTATGACTCTAAATTCACAATCGATTGGAAGTCGCTCTCGATGCGGTTTGCAATGTTCTTTTAAAGTAAATGATCAAACTACAGGAGATCGGAAATTCGTGATGGATCCGGAGCACATGGGCGAAGCGCCAGGGTGTAGCAGAACCGTAAATCCGATGGATGCAGAACCTATGGAAGAATAC
The DNA here is from genome assembly GCA_034440575.1 of Imbricaverruca yamaguchii. NCBI lineage: Eukaryota > Metazoa > Arthropoda > Thecostraca > Neoverrucidae > Imbricaverruca > Imbricaverruca yamaguchii. The sequence goes on from JAOTOL010001430.1 coordinate 957,118, forward strand.
TCCTTCATCGGCTCTTCCTTGACAATGTGTCTAGGCTCCACGAATATTTTGTCAAATCATAGCGTTTCTACAAGAGTCGCGAAGTAGGGCCGGATCAAAGAACTGCTGTATGTAGGTGGGGTTTGGGGGGGGGGGGTACATTTCCTTCGGCGAAAAAATCGTTGAGCGTGGGGAGGGGTGAGGTGTACAATGGAGCATACTGAAGGGTAACCTTTCCGTCTGAAAGTGTGATTTTTCCTCTCAAATGGGCGACTTTGGCTAACAAATCAGTTGAGTGGTGAGGGGCGAAAGGACACACTCGAGTCTTCCATGGCCAGAGGAGACCGTCTTCCCAATGGGTTGGATGCATACCCCCAGTGCCGCTCCACTTGCATCAGCCCGTGCCACGAAGCTGTAGAGCAGCTTGTTTGCGAGACGTCACTGTTGAGTCATGTGGCGCGCCAATCTCTCACGCCAATTGGTTGCGGACGAAGAGTAACGACAGGTGAGGCTCGAACCCACAATCTTTCGATTGTGAGACCGGCAACTTACCCCTAGACTATTCGTCCCCAGTGGTGGCCGTATGGAAGAGTAAGCTATCCAAAGTGCGGGGGCCTCAGCGGACCGGGGCGAGATGCGAGTCAGCCAGTGGGGGGGGGGTCACGTCATTTTTCAGTTCCTCCAAGACAAATGTGTTGTACGAGAAAGGGCTGTTCAAAACGAACTTGTGAGACACTGCGAATAGGCGCATGGGGTGGCGCGTGCTCCTGTGAATCCAGAGGAGGGGGTCATGTTTCCAAAACCGACAAAGATGAACAATGCAGTGTTATTCGGAAGCGAAGTGCGTTCGGTCCGGGAAAAATGGCGCCCCTTCAGAGCAAGTGGTCCCCAATCGAAATCCGTGCATCCGCCCCTGCAAACGAGTGTGGACGGATCGACCCTTCGTCGGGAGGCCTGCATGCCACTGGAGGTGGGCGGAGTAGAGCGGCAGTTTTTACCACACCGGAGATCGGCGGGCGGGGCAGAGTGGCAGTTTTTTTGTCGGGCACAAGTCCGCCGGGCGGCCGCGGGCGCCGGCGTAACGGTGATTACACGGCGCCCGAGACTGTCGACCGCCAAAGAAAGTCAATCTGAACAGGTCGACGGCATGACGGGCCGCAGGCCATGTCAGCGACCCGTGCAACCTCGACCGCCACCGAGAAGTCGGCCCCACCGGTGGACGCAAGAGAGATAAGTGGAAGAACAATGAGACAGACGGGTTCACACACGCATGAGCGGATGGTCTCATGCAGTGACGTACCTAGGATTTGGCGGTCACATGAAAAAGGTCGCCTCCCATCTTACGGAACCCTCTTTTCAGAAACTGTTCCAAATTCTTGAGCTTGCTGTCAAAGGGCCACTATGTCTTTTATGCATGTATATATATCTGCTTAATATTCAATATTTGTGAAGAGATAGTGAGCGAATGAAACAAAGTGTGCATGCACAGACGGGCAAACGGAGCCACATACATGGCAGACGTATAGACGGACCGATGGACACGAGGCAGACGGCTGGGAGGATGAGTGGGCGAGCGAAAATACGAACAGATGAAGGAAGATAAGAGCGATGGTTTAGTCAGACTGGTGACATGAACTAACAGAAACAGATTTTACTTGATCGGACATTTTTTTGGCAGAGTTCGTACCCAGGAGTGCAGCCAGAATTGGGTGAATGGGCCAGACCCGCAACAAAGTTCACGCTATCGAAGCCGCTTACGGCACACACTGAGAAATTCCGGTTTGAAGTGGTGCAAATCCCAAAATGTCTTGTTTGATCCAGTGTATTTGTTATTTTTGTTATGTAATGGGAGGGGTTCCCGCCGCTTGGCTACGCCTCTGTTCGGACTACTTCTGCTCTCATTTTGACATTCCCGTCTCTCAGCACAAAATCATAACGAATCCCATGACATTGCTGCAAGCGATACAAAAAACATTTCGTGATACACTAAAGAAAGTGCTAAAATGAACGACCGACTACTGATCGCTCTCTTTCAAACGACTCACCGGACCGACATCAATGCATTCAGCATACATTCCGCAGGAAACATATGCGCACAGTGTGCCGTTAGTGCTAGCGCGGGTGCATACATGCTTAGCGATACCGAGACTCGGAGAGTACAGTATCACGTTGTCAGATATCTGGCACACGACGAGTTTCAGAATACAGATCCACTTCGACTTTCGTAAGTGGAATGTCCTTATTACAGGAGAAGAATAAGCGCTGCAAGACTGATGGTCTACACTGGACTATAGGTTGCCTGTAGCTCGGAGTAGCTGCAGTTATTGACGGAACAGTCTCTTAATGGTGCGAGTCTACTGTTGAAGCCGTAACGCAGCCTGGTCAAAACAGAAGAGCTTATTTAATCGAAGGTCTCACTTTTCTAATACGTTGGAGTTGAATACTTCAGCCATATAGTGCCAACCAGCTGCCGCCCGCATGCTCACACGTGCGCACCGAAGTACATTCTGTCCGTTTAAAGTAGCGTGGGAAAATATCCAGCGGAGACCTCAGCAACGCTAACTTTCCGGACGCGGTCATTAAAAAGCTGGTTTTATGCCGCGCCAGTGACAAGCATTTGTTGGGCACGTAACTGGGTGCTCAAGCAACGAGTGGATGCGCGTGCTTCAAAGAGAACCATGACACGTACTCTCGACACGGCAAACGTTTTAGCGTTGACTAAGAGCAGAACATGCACAATGTATTTTTCCATCCTGGTGCTTCCTCTACGCTTTTTTACTGATAGGCACCAAGGCATTGTGGAATATCATTCTAGTCATATTTCTGGACCTGTTCTAACGGACCTCGCGTTCAATTTTATCGATATTATTTTGGAGCAAAAGCCTCGAATACTCCTATTCAAAATTGGGCAGTTAGGTACGGAAGTATTCACCGGGCTAGCCGACGGCAAGTGCCTGTCGTCGGCAGCCCTGCTGACGTGGGAGCGCGACACCCGCTGCCGTCGGTGCACGACACCCGCTGCCGTCGGTGCGCGACACCCGCTGCCGTCGGTGCGCGACACCCGTCGCTCTCCACGCGCGACACCCGTCGCCGTCGGTGCGCAACACCCGTCTCTGTCGCACCGGTGATCGTCTCCGCACCACGAAGACGTTCGTGACGCGTGACGCGCACCGACGCGTCACGAACTTCTCCGCTTCACCGACAGACGGAGGCGAAACTGCCTCCTCTTTCCGGCACCGATTGTAGTCGGCAGGGGCGGCGTTAGCACTGATCTTCGAGGTAGCTGACAAGGCGGGTCGTCGGGGGAGGGGGTTTTTGGCGAGTTCCTGTGATCGCATTGGCTGTAGCGGCGTCAGATGAGGTCTGGGAAGTGCTGGAGAGAAGTGGTATAAGACGGCATCAGGGATGTAGTGGACAGAGGCGGTGTCAAGTCGTGGCACCCGCATTCTCAGTTGTCTCCACAGTTTCAGTCCCGAATTCCACAGCCCCAGCCGTAGTTTCCACAGCTCAGTCACGTTCTCCACAGCCAGTCGTGGTCTCCACAGGCTCCGTCGCCGACTCCACAGCCTAGTGGTCGTCTCCACAGCCTGAGTCATGTTCTCCACCGCCAGTCGTGGTCCCCGCAGGCTCCGTCGCGGACTCCACAGCCTAGTGGTCGTCTCCACAGCCAGTCGTGGTCTCCACAACCTGAGCCGTGTTCTCCACCGCCAGTCGTGGTCTCCACAGGCTCCGTCGCCGACTCCACAGCCTCGTGGTCGTCTCCACAGCCTGAGCCGTGTTCTCCACAGCCAGTCGTGGTCTCCACAGCCAGTCGTGGTCTCCACAACCTGAGCCGTGTTCTCCACCGCCAGTCGTGGTCTCCGCAGGCTCCGTCGCCGACTCCACAGCCTCGTGGTCGTCTCCACAACCTGAGTCACGCTCTCCACAGCCAGCCGTGGTCTTTAGAGCTCGGTGGCCGGGAGTGGCCTGGCTGCCGCACCCGTCCAGCGTCAGCAGGCGCCTCCGGACTCGGCCGGCCATCACTCACAAACAATGGCGAGCCGGCCCGGCTCAGGCACACTGAGACCACCAGGTGATGGAGTCAGACACCGTGGCGCACCCTCCCCTGTCTGCTCGCGTCAACAGGTAATGCTGTCAGACACCGTGACGCACCCTCCCCCCAGTCTGCTGGCGTTAACGGGTGATGCGGTCAGACACCTTTGACACACCACCCCCTCAGTCTGCCCGTGACACACCCTCCCCTCCATATACCCATAACACACCCGGCCCTCCGTCTGCCCATAACACACTCGACTCATTGTCCGCCCGTGACACACACTCCCCTCAGTCTGCCCGTGACACACCCTTCCCTCCATATACCCATAACACACCCGGCTCAGCATCTGCCCGTGACACACCCTTCCCTCCGTCTGCCCGCGTCACCAGGTGATGCTGTCAGACACCGTGACACACCCTCCCCAAGTTCGAGGACGAAATCCTGCTACCCACAGAACACCTCGTGACAAACCGTCCTTTATACATCGAACGTTTCGACGCAATCGAGAGCATAAGGGAAGCTAAGTGCGTTCCACTATAAGAAGCAAGTGGAAAAATATAAAAACGTTTATGACCTATGGCACCTTTCTGATGCTCAAGGTAAAAGAGAGAAGATACAGGGCTTTGCGAGGCCGGAGTTCTAATGTTAACCTTTCCCTGGAGTAATGTAGGGGAGAGGTTAATGCCAACCTTTTCTGTAATGATGTTCAGTAATGTAATCTTAGCAGCTTCTCGCACGCCCAGTAATCAGATGCTCGCTTGGTGGGAACTAACGCAACGAGTAAGGTTACAAGGACTGCTATACGGGCGAAGATAACCTAACGCTCACACGAACAACGAACATGCTGGAAAATTGCTCCCCAGCAGTCAACTGAAAATGGATTGTTCATTTAGTCCGAACAAGTACAAGCCAGAACAGGGCAGGTCAGGCCGGGTGGACAGACGAGGTCACGTCGGAATGAGGCCGGGTAAGCTTCCCCAGTGGCAGCGTTCTCGTCTACAAACGCGTCGGCTCTCGGCTCGTGAGGTTATGCAGATTCTCAGACAGACTTTCCAGCTTTAATCTGGCCGATAATCCAGATTACGTCGGCAACGTCACGCACACGAACAGCAAACATAGTCACGGATGGGGTTGCAATTGTTACACACGCAATACTACAATCATTTTGTCACCTACGATCTTAGGACTTCAATTAATCGTGGGCACGTAGTCGATTGCATTTTCAGTGCCGTTTCCACCATGTTCCCAAGACATGACCGGTACTTCTCACAGTCCTGCCCCAGCCTCTGCCGAGCTGACCGTGCCCAGTGATTGATCGCCAGTACGACTGCAGCTGCAGCTGTGACCTGGGGCACCGTGTGACGTCAGCGCCGGCCACTTCGCAGGCGCCAGGTCGGCACCAACAGGCACACCGCACTGCCAGCTCGTGCCAGGGACCATGGGTGCCAGCTGGGTCGGTGTGTGCGGTCGCTGAACCAGTAACGGTGCGTGCATTGGGAGTTGAACACACGGGCCGTGTAGGATCCCCGTCGCGTTGCCTTGTTTCGTACGTCAGCGGACAATGCGATCGGCCACCGCTGATCAAGGACAGCGCGACCACCGACCGCTGATCACGGACAATGGGCTCGGCGACTGTTGATCACGGACAATGTCCCAAGCGGACCGTTGAGCATACTGTGCTTCAACATAGACCGTGGCGAAACATACAAGACATTAGGTGCTTCACGGGGTCTCCAAACATCTGGTGTGGGTCCAGGGCTGACGTGAAGGCCCCTGAGCTGACGTCAAATGTCTCTTGGTCGATGAAAGGGCTCCGGACTGCTGGAATGTCCTGGGACGACAAAGAGAACCACTGAGTTGACGGAGAGCGCCCACGGGGAGACGTTGCGAGCCCCAGGCTGTGCCAAAGTGAAGGGATTTTATGCTGACAGATCGTTAGACGGGCCCCATGCTGACGGAGGGGCTCCGGCCAGTAGAGGGCATCTAAGCCAAGGGAGAGGGTCCTTGAGCCGATGGACAGTACCATTGAATCGACAGCGAAGGACCCTGCCGTCGGGAGAGGACCACTGAACCAAAGGTGAATGGCCCTGTCTATTGGTGACGATCACTGAACCAAACGTGAAGGACCCTAGCCATTTGAGAGGACCACTGAGCCAAAGGTGAAGGACCCTAGTCATTGGATAGAACCACTAAGCCAAAGGTAAATGACCCCGCCGTGGAGAGGACCACTGAGACAAAGGTAAAGGACCCTAGTTATCGAGAGGACCAGTGAGCCAAACGTGAAGGACCAAGGTGTCGGAAAGAACCACTGTGCCAAATGTGAAGTTCCCTAGCCGCTGGAGATGACGCTGGGTCGTCAGAGGGCCCCGAGCCAATGCAAATGGCCCCTGGGCTGACGAATTGGCTAAAAGCCGACGAAAGAGGTTCAAGGTCTGATCAGCCCCGGAAAACAATCAAATGCGCGGTACGCTCGCTTCGCGCCTTCTCAATCGCCCCGCTACACCAGCACGCGACGGCAAATGGGAGAACTACTAATTGATAGGAGTGACACCAGGTTGCAATGCTAATTAATGAGTACTTGCGAAATCTCACTTTCTCCCGCTACCCAGCTTTGCTCCTTTTTAGATATTCACATGGAATGAAATTTGCACAGCTTTATAATCAATGTAGCGATGACCCGGTATCAAATATTCTGCAGCATATGCACGGGCTCATTTTCTCTCCTTAGGCACCAGAGTTACTTTTACTGCAGACATGAATGCTACCCCACGCCGAACAAAAATCACGCCTTGCTCATTTGTCAACACCAATATTAAGCCTCTTCGAACGGCTTGGACAAGTGGGAAAAATGTGTCCTGCAAACTGTCTTGACACCATGAAACGCACGGAGACAAGCACCAGCCATGGTATGATGCCATCCGTAACACAGCCTGTAATTCGGAGACCCACTTCGTCAACAAGATATGTCAGGACTCAGGCACTATCGGTTCGAGAAGGGACACCGAAATTCTGGATGCCACTTTACCAAAATTATGGATTCGCAGGTGCCGCCAAAAGGCTAAAGCTGACAAGAGGCCACTTCCGTCTCGTGGCCCTGACACCGAAGACAACCGGAACTTGCCATCACGAGACCGCTACTCGGAGACGAGCGCCGTCGCCGCCGGAAGGTCGCGCCCACCCACCCGCCGCTGCAACAGACAGCCGGCCGACGCGATCGTGCCGTTTGATCGGCGCCACCCGGCGCGTCACACCTCCCAGTCGGACGGACACGGCACGTTTCCGGCGTGATCGGACCGGCCGCTGCAGCCACCGGCAGAGGCGCCGCGCCGCGCTGCATGCAGATGAGCCGGGGTCGGCGGGCGCGAGCGGCACCACCGCCGGACGGAAGCGTCATGCACCACCACTGTTCCCTGCCGTCTGCATGTGAACTGAGCAGTCGCCACGTGAAGGCCGGAGGGTGAGAAGCCCGCACACCGGGCGGTAGCGGGTGAGAAGCCCACACACCGGGCGGTAGCCGGTGAAAAGCCCGCTCACCGGGCGGCAGCAGGTGGTTCCTTCCATCAACACACCGGGTGGCGGCAGCTGTTTTCTTCCATTAACACACCTAGCAGAGGCAGGTGGTTCCTGTCACCCGCCATTACGCCGGTCTCTACAGCCCGGAACGTCCGGTATAATCGATGTTGTGAAACTGCACACCCGGCCGGCTCACACGAGATTCCGACATAAGCTGTCCAAACTGTCAAAACGTAGTGCAAATAATCTTCCTGGACACTACACCGGTGAAAGCACACATCGTCCAATCACTCGCATGTTATATTTGTCGCATACTGTACACATATATACACACCGCACGGGTCTCCCGCCACGCATCGTGACACACACGACTACAGACGATCCCTATGTCAGCACGTCAGTGGTGAGTCGCCGCCAAACAGAGCCAACAACTTCGACATAGAGCGCCGCCTGATGCGGCCGCCCCTCAGCACGAGATAGCACCGCCCGGCGTCACTGGTGAACGTCGCCACTGCGGCGCTCAGTAGCGCGTGGTCTCCCGGTAGTTGTCGCCGTCTCCCAGCTTGAAGAGTACCGAGTCGCCCATGCCCGGATTGAAGCCGTACTGGAACCTTTGTCCGGGTGCATCCTGTGAACCACATAACCACCGGTGGAGTCCATGCATTTCGAGCCACAATGCTGCGGACATTCTCAGCCAATAAATATCTTCGATGTGCCATCGACCAGGACGAACTGTTAGGAGCATGCCTTATCCTCACGACCCACACCACAAATATACAAATATAATGGGCTAAGCGATAGAAGCAGAATAGGCGGAAAGTGGCGCAACTCCTTTCCGGCCTTTTCCAGCTATTGCCATGAATAGTCGAAGAGAAAGGATTAATTGAAATGATGCGGGCAAGTAATGATGCTAAAAGCATGTCACCCTGAACAAAATATAACGTGCAGCCGGATGTCGAGATTCGATGGAGTCAAAAGAGGAACATACCACAACTCGCATTAGTGTAACAATTCGTGCTGGATGATTTTGTAAGCGCTTGGTTCATCTATTCAGCCAATTCCGGATATTGCTAAATAAATCATCAACTTCGCCATGCAAAGTCGCAACTAAAACAAAATGTTACTTTTATAATCTTAACTAATAGCTCAGTATATTCATACTATCCAGCTTAAGAATTTATACATTTAAGATGGATGTGGAACGTCGTCTATAACCACGCCCACAAGACACGCATTGCAGAAGCACGCGCATTGGCTATCCAGAGAACCTGCAACGACGCCTAGTGGCACATTTAGGAAACAGACATACATGAGACATTAAAAGGATTTTCAGGAATAATTTCATATTTTCAAAAGAGCAATTATTATCCGTGATACTGCATTCGCGTATGTACATTTTGCTCGTTATCTACACATTGAAAATCGGGACTTCATATTCATATACGTCAGCAAAACTAGTGAAGTACCCCTTTGTGCATGCACATACTCAATGTTCATGTGCAATTGCAAATGTAGCTTAAAGCAACGCATAGTGCAACTTGTCAAGCAAAATATAATAGAGACATATTGACCACGAATCTATGGACGCAGAACACTCCTTCTTCTTCACTGACTTTTGTCGTGTCATTTGGGAGATGGAGCCCTAAAAATGCAAGATATAACCGCATAACTGCTTGGCAAGCGAAGTAATTGCATATCGAAGGTTATGTTTTACATCCGCCCGCTCTCTGATTTGAAGGATAGACTTACAAGGTGCACTGTTACACATAGTAATAGGAGATCGGGAACATTTCACTTCAGTTACTTTTTGCCTAAAGGTGATTCCCACCCAGGAGCATCTGTACAGGGATATTCGGAAGTGTGGTTTACTCTTAGCTCTAAGTCTGTGGTTGAGCACCCCATATTGGTGTCGAGCTCGTATGTGTTGGGACATGTTTTGGCGGAGCATGGTAAACGACAGGGACCGAGTTTCGCCGCAATCATTGGGTGGGGTGCCGAATGAATATCACGCGCACTGGCAAGGTGGAGGACAACACCTTTTCTCCTTGCCACTCTTTCCACAAGTTATAACCAAAACGGGCCTGGAATCTACTCTTTCAGACACGTGGAAATCAATACCAGGGGGGGGATTTTACAACATGATAGGGATGATGCTGAAGCAGTTTAAACTCAATTGCATCCGTTAAGCGCCAATAGGCCATAGGGCTAAAAGTGGACACGATTCGAGACGGGGCTCGAGGCCCGATAAATATATATATATATATATATATATATATATATATATATATATATATATATATATATATATATATATATAAATATATATATATAAGATTTTATGAACACCAATATCAATACCACTTGATCTATCAATACCAATGCCCAAGCAACATGGGCTCACCAAGCAAAACTGTGCAAGGGATATTCACGATCGCAGATACATTATGTCCACACAACTCCCATGCACATATTAGACTTTAAAATATCGAGGATATGATTGCCTCAAAACCAATGGTGACGAAAATCCTGCCAAGCACATCGGTTAACGTTTCAAATGTGTAGGTCTGGCGGCAACCTTGGCGTTCACGCCCCACCAATGTCCACAGATTGACTTCGCGTCTGACTGGATCTTGTTTGTTTGTTTATTGGTTGGTTCACGACACACTTCATGCACATTCACGGCTAATGGCGCCGCCCACACTGTTTCGCCGGTGGGCCGCGGGATTGGGAAATGTCCTGAGTGGCGCTGGAGTCGAACCCGGGACCTTTGGTACCCATAGCCCGACACCTTAACCGCTCGGCCATCCCCGCCCCCGTCTGACTGGACCGCCGGTGGTGGATGAGCATTAGAATGCAGTCACACAAGACAAATCACAAAGGGACAATATTTTTAATGCACCAATGTGAGTGGCAATGAAATGGACAGCTGTAAGCGAACCTTAATCAATGAACGACACTTAATGGAGATGAAGTCGCACACAATTAATCTACGCGGATAAACATGTGAGCAATAGTGAACGTTTTATGGCATACATGGACAGCACATTTCGTCACGATTTTCCTCCACTACCATTCGAGGAAAACGGATGCCAAGTTCCGAAATTGCCCGGGGTGTGGGAACAAAGATGCAAATTGAAGTCAAAATGTTCCAGAATGACACGTCAAGCAGGTCGCAAACGGGCACGTAAAGCCTTAACGCGGTTAAATATACCCCGGCCGGCGAGGTAAAATGGTCCATAAGCTTGCAGTTACAAGCTGCACACATTGAACTACAAGTTGGTCCACTTTTCAACAATACGCCAAACGGAGCCATTTCTTTTTTAGGTAATAACGAAGGATTGTGAGGCAGCGAACGCGCCTGACTGCCCTCAACAGCCAGCACCGCTACAATGACAAGAAACAGAGAGACGACGAAAAAACGCATCATTTATTGACCAACCAACAATGAATTAATACCGAGTCCATTATGATCAACTTAAAATCTTTCATTCTACGACTTTGTCAGCGTTCTTGCTTGCTGTGTCAGCTTGTAAATTCGCGTTCTATGTGACTTTATATTGAGAGGCATTATGATTCTGGTCACGTGCCTCACCTCCTTGTGAATACTAGGGTTTAGGCAGTTGGTATGTTACCTCTCGGTAGATTTCGTTGAACAGCTTCACATCTTCCTGTGGCGCCATGAGCTCTGGCACATCAAACCGGGGAACCATCATGTTTTTCATCAGCTGGTCCTTGTAGTTGGTGACTCTGAAAAAAATCGACTCATTTTCAATTACAAACGATGGTGAATTCTCAGCGATACCAGATTAGTGCACGTCAGCCGAATAATTATTATAAAGGACGAATTTTGATCGGCCTATGCACGAAACCAGCCACTGCAAGGATCACTGGATCGATTTACAGCTGAACATCACAGGAATTTGCAAACATAGCATCAGTGTGTCGGCGGATTAAGCATACATCCCTCTACTCACTTGTTTGGTTATTTACTTCGCGTTATAATAACCGAACAATGTGAAGGCTAATATATTATAATAAACGCATGTGCGAGCACATTCTGTTCTGTTCAGCGCTGTGTGACCAACGCATTCGATGCGCCCATAAGCCCAAATAACCAACAAACATTCTGTTCTGTCCTACTTCGTTAGAATGTTTGCGCTACAGAAGCAGATGCGGGCGTGACCGGCGCAGGCGAGTGCTCTGTTCCGCCGACACTGACCCGACCTTTAGATTGTCGTGCTGTGGGTCGGAGCACAGTTCGGACGAAACACCAGGCCACCCGGCACCCGTGGCGGGCTCAGTAGGTGCGCCAACAACCGAGGCCACTTCACACCCCTGGGTGGGACGGAGCACAGTTCGGACGAAACGCCAGGCCACCCGGCACCCGTGGCGGGCTCAGTAGGTGCGCCAACAACCGAGGCCACTTCACACCCCTGGGTGGGACGGAGCACAGTTCGGACGAAACTCCAGGCCACCCGGCACCCGTGGCGGGCTCAGTAGGTGCGCCAACAACCGAGGCCACTTCACACCCCTGGGTGGGACGGAGCGCAGTTCGGACGAAACGCCAGGCCACCCGGCACCCAGTTCGGGCTGATAGTGGGGAAAGTGGCGAGTGGGAATGTTAGTTAGTTGGGGGGCTTTAGGGCGCATCGACCAGGGTTAATCATTCGCGAATGTTAGTTAGTTATTGTGGTTTATAACATACGCATCGACTGCGTATGTCATATAGCGCACGCGAGTGGGAACGTGTGTTGATCAGTATCCACAGTATTGAACGTACATAACCATTCACCTGCACAGGTTGCCACTGGGAGGATACTGCGGTGATGAGGCCCATGTTCAAGGAGCTAGTGCAACCAAGCCTTCCCATGGAAAGGTGTCAACAGGTTTGGCTATTTGTGCTTAAGCCATGAAGTGTTGTGGTTTAATAAGAGCCACATGGGTCATCTGGGCTAGGCCCATGGAAGAAAAGTAGTGTAAGCCCAGAAAGAAGGTACTTAGCATATTAACCAATGTCATATCTTAAATCGTATACAAACTATCTACCAACATCATACCTACATATACCAATGTTACCTGTGTAATGACGGCGGTCGGCGGCGTGGCCACTCACTGAGTCCGGTACGCGTCCCAGTAGTCCTCGGTCGAGCCATGCGACGAGAGCCGCCAGTCGCGCAGCTTGTCGGAGTCGAACGCGTAGTTGTCGAAGTCAATGTGCTCGATATCGTCCACCATGTGCTCGATGGGAACGTCGGCCGTCATGTCGTACATGAGCACCTCGGACCGCTGGCCCGCCTTGGGCAGCCAGTCCGTCTTGTAGGACGACTCGAGCGCGCCCAGGAACTGGTCAGTCAGCGCCGGCGAGTCGACCTCGTGCGGTCGCGCGCGGGCCTGCCGACACGTGCAGTGACTGGTCAGTCAGCGCCCGCGAGTCGGCCTCGTGCGGCCGCGCGCGGGCCTGCCGACGCGTTCGGTGACTGGTCAGTCAGCGCCCGCGAGTCGACCTCGTGCGGCCGCGCGCGGGCCTGCCGACACGTGCAGTGACTGGTCAGTCAGCGCCCGCGAGTCGACCTCGTGCGGCCGCGCGCGGCCCTGCGGTGGTGAGACGCTCTGCTGGTATTTGTGGCGCAATCATGTCACTTGGGAAGGTCGGCTCGGGAACGATAATATTTTTGTCCTTTGCATCGGATTAATTCCAAAATCGACAACAGGTGAACGTTAACTAAGGGTGGTAGTCATAATGGGTCATTAATGTCTGCATGGTCGAGGATTTAATGAAGAGTTTCAGACTAAACCTTGTAGTTGATTTACTTTTATAGCGATTCGGTATGGGACCGAACTTTTCCCAGAGCCCTACATAGGCTCCGCCAGAATAACATTTGAACCTGCCAAATACGATGCTATTTTGGTAGCAGACATGTGTACATGATCATAGAAACCGCCGCATCGGCGAGTTTTCCCGATGTTCTCGATATTCGTAAATGAGGTGCTCGATGATCTATTTCCTCACCTTGATCCTGCTCTTCACCTCATCCACGGGGATGTCGAGGTAAACCACGAGGTGAGGCGGCAGCATGAGCACCAGAGCGCTCGCTGCCACCTCCCGGTACACGGACCTGACTGAGGGTACAAACCGACATCGGTCAGTACTGCAGAAAATAAAACGAGGTCTATTGATTTAAACGATCTCCATGGATTTAAGTTGAGATCCGACCATTGACCTGATTTACATCTAGTGACCTAAGCTGAAATGCAAACCTAAGGTATGCTTTGGATTTTCCATGACCGCCTGACCCAACGAAGGTGGACTTGATCGACCTAGCCAGCTAGGTCGATCAGGTGGACAATCACAAGGTGGAGTCGCAGCTCAATCAACGAGGTTAATTGGAAGCGTTGGAAGGATAGGTACGTCATGGCTTTGAAACTAGATTATGACCTGATAATTGCTTCTATATTCCTTATATATGATAATTTGAGCATCGCGTCATAAAAACAGGAGGCTCACAAAAACTTCAGTGGAAGGTGGGATATCTGTCAGAAGATGGTGCTACTAGCACAGGGTTCCGGAGCACGGACTTGGCAAGGGCTAACACCGCCAATTCGTAATGGATGTCGACGAAAATGGCACCAGTGGACTCAGAATTGACATGAGAAGCTGTGGTGCATGTGATGCACACAGGCGCGCATGAACTAGAGCTACGCATATCCAGCGCGGCCAATGTCAGACGTTCATTAAAATCAACCATTTATGACAACTTCAGTTGCGATGAGGCACGGCTGAACGTCCTCCAATCGCAACCAAACTTCACACATTTTATATTTAGCCATATTGGCAGAAATTAAGACGGCATTTTCTTGCAGACTCAGAAACTCACAACATAAGAACAAACCCTACCATGCAGTCATACGAAGAGCCAGCCAGCTGTAAACCGCTACATGCCCGGGTCGGATTGTGCTGTACCCTCAGCTACGAATTGAAGTTTACAAAGGGTGGAAAGGTTTACCTCCGAGATTGACACAGGATACATTCACCACCATGGAGCCAGTGAAGGAGTAAGGGCAGGCAGGATAGCCTACCTCGGCAGCTGATAGAGGAGACATTCACTGTCAGATGGGACCGGTGGAGGAGTAAGCATAGAATTCGAGAGCCTACCTCCGTGGTTGACACAGACGAGATTCACCACCATGGGGCCAGTGGAGGAGTAAGGGCAGGCAGGGTAGCCTACCTCAGCTGCTGACACCGGAGACATTCACCATCCGATAAGGCCAGTGTAGGAGTAAGAGCAGGTGGGAGAGCCTGCACAAATCTAGTTAGGTTTTGTAGTTTATGGCCACATCGACTGCAGCATACAATGGAAATAATTTTCTTCTATGTATCGAGGTTGACTGGAGAATGAATGGCCCCCAACAATTTTGAAAGAGGAGTGTTCGATTTGTGCACATTACCCACATTTTTTAAAAAGAACAAAACAACGACTATATTCCATCATTTGGGAGAACGGACCCACCGGAGTTCAGGAGACTTGTAAACTCATGGCAATTCACACTGCTGGGGCCTACCTCCTCGGCTGATGTAACCAGCACGACACATGGCCTCCACATAGACGTAGTCGCTAAGAACGCACTTGTTCATCACCACTCCCTGGCCTGAAACAGATCGCACAGGTGTCAGCCCGGATATCCTCGGTGACACAGGAGTCGTGACATCGGGTGACGACGACCACGCATTGTCACTTGTCAACGTGTGACATCAGGTGACACACCACACGTTGTCACCACTACATGAGGATACAATACGCGGACATTGTCGCATATATACGTCACGAACATGCTGACATGGTGTGATGTGTGGCCTGACTTAAAACGTCACCCACGGCAATGGGACGCCGCCGTTTGTTGGCTGAGATCAGAAACACCAGAGGAACTGATTAACGTTATATAATTAATCCATTTTCATTGAAACGATGACATTTCACCGATCATCCTTCGCCGCGCCATGTTTAGTTACACCACATCACCGAAGGATTAACTGTTCGATTTTCCATGTTCTGGTTTGAATATTCGTCGTAATCGAGCAATCCGTGTGAAACCGTGTATATCATAAGAGCATCTATCTTACATACTCCGTAAGAGATGTCACACTTCGTGAGGTTCCACCAAGGATCGATACCTTCTGCGTTAGGAAAATATAAACCAAGTTACAATAACAAGGTACACGGATGTTCATGAAACTGTCCATGAACGAAGACAGCTAAATTAAATCTAAACAAGCAACCGACCAGTCCAAGGATCGTCACACAAGCACAGCTTCCACCCACTCACCGGTGTTCATAAGGTGTGCAAGCGCATCAATGTACTGCGACAGCTTGTACTCGAGCCACTGCATCTGCATGCTGCCAATTCGCAAGTCGTGCGGGTTCTTGAGGAAGTCCTTCGGCTCCAGCAGCTGCACCTTGTACGGCAGCTTGGCGTTCAGTTCCCGCAGGTCGAAGCCGTAGTCGTTGACGTGCAGGAGGTCGCCCGAGGCCGGCGGCATGTACTGCATCTCAAACTCATCGGCGAGCGCGCGCGCCACCTCCGTCTTGCCGGCGCCGGGCGGCCCTTCCACCACGATCAGCTTGGTGTTGTCGTCCCAGCGGCTGCGTGTCCTGTCGAAGTACGACTTGAGCCCGGTGTACGGCTTCTGCTTGTACGGCCACGGGTCGCGCTTCCAGCTCTTGGGGCCGCCGCGCATGGTCTTGCCGGAGATGAGCGCCGCCTGGACGATGGGGAGGCGGGCCCGGCCGGTCGACAGTGGCAGCGGCAGCGGCAGCGGCTGCGCGCGGCAGCAGCGCGACATGGCCGACAGGCAGTGCAGAGCCATGGTGACGCCCACTGGTCAGCGCCGACTGGACACCCGACACGCACGTCCGCTGGTGACGGAGGGGCCGGTTATACTAGCTCAGCACCAACTGGACACACGTTCGATGGTGATGGAGGGGCTGGTTATACTAGGTCAGTGCCGACTGGACACATGCCTGCTGGTGATGGAGGGGCCGGTTACACTAGGTCAGCACCGACTGGACACCTGACACACATGTCCGATGGTGACAGAGGGGCTGGTTATACTAGGTCAGTGCCAACTGGACACCCAACAAACACATCTACTGGTGACAGAGGAGCTGGCTATACTATGGTTATGCAAGGCCAACATGGTTTGATTAACCCACCCTGTCTTGTGAGGGGAGGGCAAGGGGTAATTATATCTTTGTGAAAACCAAACTGTAATAATACTAACATTTTTGGGTAGCACTACAGCTGAGACCACTCATGTACTAGGGTAATCACATGTGTTTGGTAACTCTGTAAAATAAAAAGGAATGTTTAATTCTACTAGGTTTCTTATTTACAAAACATTGACTTTATTAATTAAATATTTACTCTTGGTTAATTTTTATTGAAATTTGGAAGTGTTTCCTAAATACTGTACTTGATATTTTCCTTTACATTTTTTGTAGCTTTGGTTTCATATTTTAAAACCAAATTGTAAGGCATGGCATTATTGCAGCTTAATGTGTTGACAAGATAAACTAGGCACATTTGATTTCACTATAAAGAAAACAAAAGGTTAGGACATGCTAGGTTGCTAGGCTAGTTTTAGATGGAATCTTTGAACAAAAGAAATAGGTTTAAATTCTTGAAGGCATTTTCTCTGAAGGAGGTTAGATTAGGTTGGGTTGTCAGGCTCTTGTTTTGGTTGGAATATTTGGAGAAAACAAAAATGTTGAAATTCATGAACACATTTTCTCTTAAGGATGTTGGCTAGGCTAGATTAAGCTAGGGCAAGCAAGGTTAAGTTGGGGTAGTTTAGATGATAAAAAATGCATTCCACTTCATGATGTATAATATCCCATGTACAAATATTATATCATCTAACATTTTATTCTACTCTAACACCCACTTTGATTTCCAATGAAAAAAAAACATCTGCATCAGAAATGAGTGCTGACATCATCTTAATCATGTTAATAAGGATGGCATTAGGACAGCATTTTCTTCAAATCTAGCTCATTCCCTAAAATTTGACTTTACCAGTAAAGTTGTCACTGTGCAAACATGTGTTTTAGTGATTGCTTTTCCTCCTGGATATATCAGTGCTTATACCTCAAGCTTTCCACAACTACCAATATTTGAAGCTACTGCTAATTGAAAAGAACCAGCAGAGTAAAAACCTAAAGGCCTCAAGTATTTTGGGCAAATAAACTTACATTAAATTATTGGGCATTATGACATTAAGTCATAAGATATGTGTGAGACATGCTTTACACATTTGCACTTACATTCATAAAGCAAACTTAGAGGTCAGATTTAGTTAAGTTAGTTTAGGTTAGGGATTGTTAAATTTGGAAATTCACAATTAATAAACAAAAATTATTTTGGGGCATTCACATTCCTTAAGTTTCCTTCCTTAACACACATTTCACCACTATGAAACAAAGGGGTTTAGGTTTGGATTGTTTGGGTTTAGTTTGTTCCTTTGGTTTGTTCAGGTTCAAGCTAGTTTTTAAATCAATTGTTTTACTTGATCTTGTTTCTTCCAAAAACATGCTAGATTAGGTTGGGTTAAGCTAGGTTTAGGTTGTGCAATGTTAACAAGTTTTGAAAAAAGGATAACATTTTTTTTTGCTTTTAAGATTTGTTTTGTTTATATGGCTAGTTAGACTAAGTTAGGTTATGCTCATTTTTTAAACATTATTTTGTGATGCTATATTACCAAACTCAAGGTCATTTGAAAATTATTTTCCCTGTCAACTGAGAAGTAAGCATTCATTGAGCAAATGAGTGTTCATATCCTGCTGACCAAATTCATAAGCATTGCACTGTAAAAATATATTTAAAGAATTCAATAGTTACCTTACAGCACAAATTAACCTGAGCAGGTTAAGCTACATTAGGTAATGTGTTCAGTATTTTACCATTTGAAGAATAGATGTGAGGTTTCCTATTTATATTTTTTATTTGGAGCATTTTGATTTTTTTTTAAATAAAAAGATTTATTGATTTATTGTTCTTAAGATGTGGTTAGGCTTGGCTATGTTAGGTCAAGTTGTTAGATTTCATAAACATTTCTGATGTAGCATTACTGGTCAAATTACACTTTAAGGCAATTCTTGACTTCTTTGGATTTCTTTTCCAAACACTATGTTTATGAATGTGGAACATGATGTGACCCCTCATGTCCTCCACAAAGAATACTTTAAAACCAAAAAATGGGCTTGGAGTTGGATAATATAGCATAAAGATGGTGCAAAAAAATACAAATGCACTACAACATAACTTATCATTCCTTAAGTGCCCATAGCAAACAATTTTTCCATGAAATGGAACTTTTAATTTAATTTTTCCTTAAAAAATACAATTCAGAACCCAACTTTTCACCTACTAGGTAGGTACCTAGGTACCTACCTAGTTAGGTAAAAGGCATTCAAAACTGGTCTTGTGGTTATCTTCTAAAAGTGGTTAAATGCAACAATGCCATACAACCTGAGCAAGGAACACATTTTATCATGTATTGTTCCAACTGTTCCACTCATTCTGGAGGGAGATCTACAACTTTGGAAAGGGTTAGTTAGTTTACAACACCAGGTATGTCAGCTAGCTTATTTGGGTTTTAAGGCGCACCGACTGCATTGGTCATATATCGCCCATACACTAGGCAGGTACCTATACCTAGTCAACCAAATCTAAGATATTAGAAAAATCGGATGTACATTTAATTGAAACGTGGAAACCTACGTGCACACATAATACCTACGAACACCCAATCATCCTTGCTAACCTGCACTTATACCCCTCCAACCCCTATATAAAAATACGGGTTGGTAATACGTCACCAATATCAGATGGCATTCGAAGTTAGTAGCAACAACTTTTTTTGACGCGAATAGAAAACAGGAAAAGCGAATGATGGGTGACAGATTCGGTATTTTGCGCGAGAACACCCCAGTTACGGGGATGCATCCAAGGAAGTGCTACGAAAGGAAAAACGGCCCAAAAGCAGGAAATCCGCCACCGATCGAAATGGGGCGCATCTTCCCGATGGTCGAGTACTCCTCTAGCTCATCTCCACCTTTCGCTGAACGAAATTTTCGAAGCGAAACGAAAAGTTGAAAGCCCCCGAATAGAATAGGCAACCCTCCGACAGAGTCGAGTGTAACCTATTTAACAAATATTGACGCCCATCGGAGTAGAAAGCCGCCCCCTCAATGCCATTAAAATGTCGATGCCTTCACGCTGGATTCATCAGTGGCTAGTCAAACGTTTGCTCTTTTGCTTAGTGATTGTGACAGTCACTTGCTTCGTGATAGTGACCCGCACTCATAATGTCATGCTATGCATGCTTGATCATCAACACCGCTGAAGTCGTGGTGTCAGGACCCCACCTGACTGTGTGCTCGGTGAGGTCCAACCTTACCTGGGAAACTGGTAGGCCTCGATAAAAACGGAATCGCCCTGAAGTTTCTCAATGTACATCAGTCGACATCTGAATCGATGGATTCTCCTAACAAGTCTACCCGGCTGTTTGACCTTTCCTGAACGATGTAGTACATGTGAAATGGCTGTGCATCTACTATATGACTTTGTGCATTAATTTACAGCGAAGTGTCGGGGTGTCAACGGACACCCCGACACTCGTTAGGCGTCAGATGCAATGTTAATGCGGGCATTGGGATCTCCAGTAAGAAAGAAAACAGATGGGTTCCTGAAGCCATTCATGGTTTCTTAGTATTGTTTATTTTATGGCAATGTCGGGCAGTTTTGCCTATAGTTTCCCTGCCGGCCGATTGGCGGCGATAATTTCGCCTCCCGATGGCCAGCGGCTAATGTCCGCGCTTGAGGTAGTGACACTCGTCAGAAGCTTTCTCGTAGGATCGCCTTTTTCCGGCGAGAGGAGCGCCACCTTCCATAAGGGACGCAATTCCACAGTGCCATCCCCTCGCTAGAACCGCCCCTGTTTACAAAATAATCGTTGACAAAAAACAACATTTCTAGTGTTCAATACGAAACCGACAAAAAATGGTGACCAATCGCCTGCGCCTGTCCTTCACCATCGTCACAGACTGGCCAACTCTTTCGTCCCTTACGAACAGTGGGAGTAACCACTTGGGAGAGCTACGAAAAACTGAGACATGGGACGAGACTGTCAAATGTCAACCGACTGTGAATACAAAAATTGTGAACATCATGTGAAATTAGTTATTTGTAATTGCTCTTTTATTCATTTACAGTATGATTTTTTTTCTGCAGTAAGATTAAACTTTACAGATTTTAATCCATAGATAAAATATAATGGTATAAATTGCCGATAAAAATGGACAAATACAGCGCAAAAGAGCCATAAATGGTTGGCTGAAAATTTTCTCGGCCGATTGGCAGTGCGCCCACTAGTTCCATCTTTTCGTGCCGGTCGTGGTGCTGGCTGTACATTGTTATTATTCTTACCTTAAACCAAGGCGATCAAAGGTATGGATCATCATGCACTATGCAGAAATACGCTTTGGTTTGCGCCAGACGTGGTTGCATTTTTTTTGGTATTATTCATGAGATATCTAACTCGGGATAATATTTTCTATTTGCTTCATATTGAGAATTTCGTGTGTAAAGCTAATTTAGCTGGTTATTTTTGCATTGCTTGTTTTTTATTTCTTTTGAGGATGGGACCTTAGTTAGACCTTCAATGACATGACCTCTGCATGCATACCTGCTAGTGTTGCCAGGCTTTGAGCTTAGTGTGCCTTTATTTTTGGTAACTGGTTTAGGTATGCTATGATTTGTTGCAGCTTCTTTGTCTAATGCAATGTTTATGGGCATGCTGGACATGATGTGACCATTTATTTCCTCTGCAAATGCATACTTTATAGTTGGGAAGCAAAATATTACCAAAAGGTGGCTTGAAATTGTGTAATATAGCATAAAAGGTAATGTTCAAAACCAAGAAAAATTATTGTGCTTTTAATGTGGCAACAAGATAAGCTTTTGCACACATTTTCCTCCATAAAAGAAATAAATTGGTTAGGTTTGGTTAGGTTAGGTAAGTTTAGGGTTTGTATGCTATAAAATTATAGGAAAACAATGCAAAGGTGGAAAATTATCTTTATTTAAAAGCATCTTGTATTAGCTTAGGTTAGTTAGGGTGGGTTAGGTTTTTGTGCCACAAATTTTCAGAAAATAATTTTAAAAAAAAAAACATAATTTGTTTGGATTTTTCTTGAATAGGTGGTCATGCTATGTTAGGTTAGGTTAGGTTATGTTGGATTTCTATTTATTTGCTAAGCATTTCTTTTTGTGCTCTGTTGCCTAACCCAATGCCCCTTTTTGCTCTTATTTTGCTCACAACCTGAAAAGAAAGAATTTGCACCAAAAAATGAGTTGTCCCATCACCTTAGTTCTTGGAATATTCAAAGAATTTATAAAACACCTGAAGGCACATATTTACTGAAATACTATCTAACATAGGTTAATTTAGCCTATAGAGACATTTCCTGGAATACAACTTTTTTTTAGCTCAAATGATAAATTCTGGTGAAAGAGCCATGAATTCCAAATAACTAACTAAAGCAAATTGTTTTCCTGAAATGGGAAATTTCCAGACACATTTTTTGTTTAAAAAAATATCAAATTATGAAACCTAACCCAACCTATGCTAGCCTTAGCTGTTTTTGAAGAATATAATTTATTTTTGGAAAGTTTTCTTTTAGAAAACAAACAAATTGTGTTTATCCTACAAGAAAGCCATAACCTAACCATCCTTAGCCAAACCTAACCATCCTTAGCCAAACCTAACCCCCTTGTATACTTCATGGTGGTAAAATATGCATATAACTTGTATTGTGATTACCTTAAACTGCAATGAACCCCTTTATTCAGATTGACTGATCTTTATGATCCAGTGTGGGTAAGGTGGTATTATTGCAGTTTAAGGTAACCACAGGACAAGTTTATTGCATGTTTTGCCTTCATGAAGCATACAAGGTGTTAGGTTTGCTTAAGTTAGGCTAGGTTTGTCTTTGGCTATATGTCTGAAAATTGTCCCCCCAAAAATGTAAAATGTAAAATAATATTTTTCTTTCTTCCAAAACAATTCAGGCTAGGTTAAGGTAGGTTTTTGAAGATTAAAATTCTTGAAAAATGGTTTGAAATGTTAGGTTTGATGGTTTCCTTTTTCTTCTATATTTTTTATACTACTTTTTATGCTGTTTCACACAGCTCCAAGCCATTTTTGGGTGTTACTTTGCTCCACAACTGAACAGTATCTATATGCAGAGAAAATGAGTGGTCATATAATGCTAGGCACATTCATAAACATTGCATTTGAAAAAGAAATTCAAGGAAATCAGGAGCTACCTTAAACTACAAATTTATCATAAAATTCCATGTCAAGGATTTTGAAGAAAATATGTTTGACTACCACCTTTTTTAACATGATTAAAGCAGTCACCACTCATGTGTAGAGATTCGAGGACCTCGAATCTCTACACATACGTAATCTACGGCCGCAACTAAACATGCAAACGACGTCTTGGTATATCACATAAAATTACATAAACATAAATTATATTTTATGTATTAAGCGTTACATTCGATATAGGTCTATATATGTGTTGATATGTATATGGACCATCGGCCCGGGCTTCCTCAGAGGATTTTATCTTGACCTAGTTGATTTCTGGTTTGGAGTTTCTTGTAGTGTCTGCAGCAATGAAGATGCTTTTCTGTGTTTTACGTGTATTTTTGCACGCTTTCTTCCCGCGTTTTTTTAAATTGTTAACCCTGCCATTTTTTATATCACTCCTGATGATGGCCCCTGGCCGAAACGTTGAGTAATATAGCATGATCCCTAACGCTACTTTTGATGTTGAGTAAACCCAGCACCTCCTGGTATATTGAGGGTCGTACATGTCGTTTCACGCAATGTCTAAAACCCAGGACCATCTGAGAGCCATTCTTCGTTGTATTAAACGATAGAATAGTTTAGTTATCTGGAAGGTAGCAGATTGATTCAAGATATTCAACATGGGTTTAGAAAAGGACGATCGTGCCTCACAAACCTCTTGGACTTTTTGAACTTCGCCACATAACAATTTGATCAGGGAAATCAGGTTGATGTAGCATATCTTGACTTTAGTAAGGCCTTTGACAAGGTACTCCATAAACGGTTAATGATACAGCTTCAGTCCCCTGGTATTGCGGGTAGCATCTTAAAATGGATAGAGTTGTGGCTTTCAGATAGACAGCAAAGAGTGATGCTAAATGGTACAAAGTCATCATGACAAAATGTTCTTAGTGGAGTCCCCCAGGGGTCAGTACTGGGGCCACTACTGTTCATTATATTTGTAAATAACATTGAAAGTGGCCTAAGCAGTAAAGTTTTGAAATTTGCGGATGATTTGAAGGTCTTTAGGGCAATAACAGGTCAAGATGAGCATATCTCGCTGCAAAAGGACTTAGACGAACTTGTGAAGTGGTCCGAAGAATGGCAAATTAAATTAAATTTTGATAAGTGCAAAATCATGCATGTAGGTAAGCAGCATATGAAGGCTCCATACTTGATGGGTGGCCAAGTGCTATCAGTGACTAAACAAGAGAAGGATTTAGGTGTTATTCTAAACACAAAACTGGGGGCATCAGAACAGACCAAGGAAGCCAGGAAGAAGGCACTGAGAATGCTCGGGGCAATAAATAGGAATGTATCATACAGAAGTGAGGAAGTGATCAGGAAGCTTTACTGTGCATACGTCAGGCCACATTTGGAATACTGCATCCAAGCTTGGTCTCCTAGCTATGAAAAAGATTGTTGGCTTTTAGAGATAGTACAAAAGAGGGCTACAAAAATGGTCAATGGCATAAGCAACCTGGTATATGAGGAAAGATTGAAGAAATTGAATATGTTTTCACTTGGATATAGAAGGCTGAGAGGAGATCTCATCGAGGTGTTTAAATTTGTCCATGGTCTGGAGTGGGGATACATTGGGGAAATGTTTGAATTGAACAGAAATGATGCAATTAGAGGTCATAAATTCAAAATTAAAGTTAACCACAGCAGAACAAGGTTAAGGCAAACTTTCTTCACCAACAGGGTAGTAGAATACTGGAACCAGCTGCCAGAAAACATTGTCAGTAGCAGCACATTGAACATCTTTAAAAACAACATAGACAATCATTATAAGAATAGAGGGCTTGCTTTTCAGTATTACAGGGAGGGCTGATTGACAGATTTGGTGGGCAACTGGTTCAGTGTACAGAGTGCAACTAAGAAGGGCCCTTGTGGCTCATAGTTGCACTAATCTTTTATGTCTTTATGTCTTTATGAAGGAGAGAGACAGAATTGACACTGACCATAACAGGGACATGCTCTTTTCTATCCTGGGTTGGCATTATCCATGGGGTTCATTTTGGATGTTGAAGTTAGCATTAGGGTGATCAAAATGCTTGCAGTATACATTTTTGGGTGTCAGGATAAATCGTAGGGTATCTATATGAATTGGGGGATATTGTGACAAACACTATGTTAATCTTTGTTTGACATGGGATGCTGCCTGCACTCTCCTGTTTGGAAGCACTCTGGGTGCTCAAACTGCCCCCCAGATGAATAGTCTGATTTTCCACATCTTGTCTGAGCTGTGAAGATGGAAACAACCTTTTCATCGGTATGAAGCAGAAATTACCATACAATATATTATCCAGTATTTTGCACACATCTACACGTGACGGATGTGGGTCCAATTACTTAGCATTGGGATTCAGACATGTGACAAAGTTGCATGCACAACAAGTATATACAACCGCGCGAATAGGGAGGGCACGTTATGTATCGACTAAACGCCAATTGTGGTATGTAGCGGGAATACAATGCAGCTGGCCATTGGTACCAGTGCGGTCGACGTGTGATGCGGACCGTCCACAGTGCGCGTCACAGTCGACCGATGGCCGTACGACAGACGAGGCGGCGGTGTGGTCTGACACGGCTGGCGACGTGTGTGCCGGCCACAGTGTGCGCCACAGTCGACCGATGGCCGTACGACAGACGAGGCGGCGGTGTGGTCTGACACGGCTGGCGACGTGTGTGCCGGCCACAGTGTGCGCCACAGTCGACCGATGGCCGTACGACAGACGAGGCGGCGGTGTGGTCCGACACGGCTGGCGACGTGTGTGCCGGCCACAGTGTGCGCCACAGTCGACCGATGGCCGTACGACAGACGAGGCGGCGGTGTGGTCCGACACGGCTGGCGACTGTGGCCGGCCGTGTGCGCCACAGTCGACCGATGGCCGTACGACAGACGAGGCGGCGGTGTGGTCTGACACGGCTGGCGACGTGTGTGCCGGCCACAGTGTGCGCCACAGTCGACCGATGGCCGTACGACAGACGAGGCGGCGGTGTGGTCCGACACGGCTGGCGACGTGTGTGCCGGCCACAGTGTGCGCCACAGTCGACCGATGGCCGTACGACAGACGAGGCGGCGGTGTGGTCCGACACGGCTGGCGACGTGTGTGCCGGCCACAATGTGCGCCACAGTCGACCGATGGCCGTACGACACACGAAGCAGCGGCTGTCATACGGCTGTAGGCTGACACGGCTGGCGACGTGTGTGCCGGCCACAGTGTGCGCCACAGTCGACCGATGGCCGTACGACACACGAAGCAGCGGCTGTCATACGGCTGTAGGCTGACACGGCTGGCGACGTGTGTGCCGGCTGCAGTGTTCGTCATATGATCCATCTCCAGAGAGCGACGCAGCTGGGAGTCGACCTCCTTGATGAGGCCGAACACCAGGCCGCCCCCATAGTCACTGAAGGCGCGCCACATGATCAACAGCGCCACTGCATTCGCCACGGCCAGCGCCGCCAGAATGTAGAAACACAGCTTGACCAGTCGGCAGTTGTTCTCCTGCAATCTCGCCGCCCGCTCCACCAGCCGCTGACGTGTGCACACACGATCCGCCAGACAGTCGAGCTGCGGCAGACGTCACACATCTGACACTCGAGCTGCGGCAGACGTCACACATCGGACACTCAAGCTGCGGCAGACGTCACACATCGGACACTCGAGCTGCGGCTGACGTCACACATAGGACACTCAAGCTGCGGCAGGCGTCACATATTGGACACTCGAGCTGCGGCAGACGTCACACATCGGACACCGGAGCTGCGGCAGACGTCACACATCGGGCAATCAAGTTGCGGCAGTCAGTCAGTCAGATTTATTGAGGTCTTCACAATAATATGGTTTTTCATCCCTCTCGTCAATACATTGCTGTAAAACTATATACATAATCCTATTTCTCGTGTCAATAAACAAGTCAATTAAAAATAATCTAGACATAAATCACGCTTTGCCTAGTGATAGAACGCGCCTCCAAACGGCAGTTCCACATACGTCACACATCAGACACTCGAGCTGCGGCAGCTGTCACACATCAGATACTCGAGCTGCGGCAGACGTCATACATCGGACAATCAAGCTGCGGCAGACGTCACACATCGGACACTCGAGCTGCGGCAGACGTGACACGTCAGACAGCCCAGCTGCGGCAGACTTCATGTGACCCGTCCAGAGACTGATTGAGGAGTGGGTAGCGCTGCGGACAGTACGGCGACCTGCGGGAAGGCGACACCGTTTGTATGTGACTGACCTTGTCGGCGAGACAGCGCAGCTGGAGACCGGCGGCGGGGGACGAGGAGCCACACTCTGGCCGCATTGGTGCGGCTGCCGTCTCTAGCACACACCGCAGCCGGTGCTCGTACCGCTGCTCCTGCGGCACACACTGTCGCCGGCCCGTCAGGCCACCGGCATTGAGTCGGCATCGGTGGCATACTGGTGCTGCACCGGCGGTACCCGGGGCCGGGATGGCTGAGTGGTTAAGGTGTTGAGCTCTGGATACAAAGGTACCGGGTTGAACACTTGCATTACTCGTGACACTTTCCAATCCTGCGTCCCGCCTGTGGAACTGTAGGCGGCGCCATAAGCCGTGATCGTGCATATAGTTCGTCGTGAATCGCCCAATAATAAGCAAACGAGCGGTACGCTATTGTCAGGTAGTGCAATTGTGGCATATGTGACGTATCGTTTGCATGCAGCGTTCCGCCTATTGCTCGTAATATCTTCTCGCATTTTGCACACATGGCTATGTTGGTGGCGATCTTCGGATGCGAAGTCAAGATACTCAATATGATTCCACAAATACGTGAATCTACACAGGGTGAAATCATTGCAGGATGGGTACTTCGTAATTAAGTCAGTGTCTTGAAGGTGGGGTACTTTGGCAAAGTATACCATGTATCCTAAGACAACCTTGAAAAGGACCACACCCACGTTGAATATGCCCACCAGGTGGATGGCTGGATAAATTGCGGTTTACAACAAAAATTATCAGCAAACAGATACGTGCTCTCGTGTTTCTTTCCGTTTTAAAGAGTTTGTATGCTTATTCTCAATGGTTCGTTGACGATATGGGAGGGCTATGACAACTAGTACCTGTGCATACATTGTATATATGCACATACCATATATTGTTACATACCTGAGCATACATTATGTGGTTACGTGAATTGTCAGTAATATGTTCTATGATGCACATTGAGCGATGAAATGTGTTAGCCTTTTGAGATCGGTGCGATGGCTTTTGCGTGGCAGGAAATGGCGATCAAGCGATTCCTTTTGATTGGACGGTTATACGCTCTTTGTGATGACCACCTCAGTCCTGTAAATATGTGTCTCGATGTCATGCCGAAGCTGAAGGCGCTCATGCCGACTTGGGGTCGACATTTCGTGGCCACCTACCTTCCAGAGGCGGCAGAGTTCCTTGTGGCAGATGTTCTCGTGTGATATAGGCGTGGCTACCACGAGGAACTTGTCGCCGAGCACATGTCGCGGCAGCACGCCGTCACACAGCACCACCTCGACGGTGACGGAGCAGCCGCAGGCGATTACGCCGCAGCTCGGTCGCACGCGGAACTTATCCGGCGACGTGGTCTTGATCTGTGAATGCGTGCCGCGCACTAAGTTATCAGGCTATATGCCAAATGCAGTCGGTGCGCCCTAAAGCCCCACTGGGTTATCACTGTCTGGTGATTGATCACAGCGGTGAGCATCACCACTGTGAGACGTCACCAGGTGATGTCACCTGGCCTTCCGCTGGCCGCATGCCGACTACTGTTCGCATCATCAGCGCTGTCATGTTCACAGTGGCGCACCGGAGGGAGGGGGCAGGCCCCCCCCCCCATAAGTGAGACCAAAGTGCCATTTTGGCCAAAAGTGCCTTTTTGACCGAAAAGTGTCCTCTTGACCGGAATGTCCCAAATTTAGCCCAAAAATAACCTACCGTATGTGCCCCGCCTGTGCCAAAGATGCCCTTTGGGCCCAAAGCTGCCCTTTTGGCCTAAACATGACATCCCCCTGTGCCATTTCCTGTCCTATGCGGCACAGAAAATGCACGCCTCCCCCCCCCCAGGTCAACAAACCTTCCAGTGTGCCTCGGGCCGCAAAGTGACCTTTTGGAGCCGATCAAGTGCCCTTTTGGAGCCACCCAAGTACCCTTTTCGGTCCGGCCCCCCCCCCCCGTGGAAAAATCATGTGTGCGCGCCTGCATGTTCACATGGTAGCCATGTTGTAGGCCGAGGTCCCAGGTCGCCGTCATTGCAGACATCGTCACGATAAGGCCGATACTGAATAAAGGGAACATATGAACAATGGAGAACATCGAAACCAAATAGCAACAATGTCACTCGTTACGTACAGTGGCAGCGGCGAATGTGCACACTGTCTAACTGAGAATAGCCCGGCAGATGATTTGGCCTGCAGTCACGGTTCTGCCTGCTCCACTAACCTTGAATGCTACAGGACATCTGTGGGTGTTGGTAATTGTGAAAGGAGCTCGGGAGCGAGGCGTGTCGCATTTGAACCGAACCTCGCCGTACGGGCAGACCGATATCAGGTCACCTGAAAACAAACCTTGGTTATTCCGGTCAACACCTTGCAGATTGCTGTGCAAACGGCACAATTCACACGTCAAAATTCCGTTGCAAATATCACATGCACTACCTTTGATACACTGCACGAGGAAGAGACCTACTTTTGATACACTGCACGAGGAAGAAACACTATGAACCGCAGTTTTTTTCGTTGTATGGTGTTGGTCTGTTGTTTTTACACTTATTTAGTGGTGGTAATGTTATTAATACGAGAAGCACAGGTGCCGTAGTTCTGACTTCTTTGTCGTCAACTCGGTAGCTCAGTTTGTTAGAGTGAAATATCATATCACGTCATAAATTGAAAGCAATATCGTCTATTATTCAATTTGCATTTTATGACTGTAGTGTCATCGTTTCTCAAACTCTTGGTGTGTTGAGCAAACACCACAGTTTGAAGTACTGTTAATAATTGCCCAGCGCTTCTGGTAGCTACCATCTTCATCACGAAGCCGTCGCATGAACCGTATGCGCAAATCCGGAGGTGATAACGTGACCTCCGGATCTGCTTCAATTTATGATCGTAATTATTTGCTGTATTAGTTTTTTTTTCTCAGAAATAGGAGTGATGCGCTGGAAGTCTGAGGGCGCGCAAGACCGCGACTTGAAACAACGTGAAATTTGTTGTCCAATACCAATTTGAGTTTACACTGGAGACCAATCATTTTTGTGTGTGTGTAAAATGACTCGATGGCTGGTGACCTGCTCGCTGAGCATAACTCACGTAGCTGAGATGACCCGTAGGCCATTTTATCGGTGTCGTTTTCGGATGTTCCCGTTTGACAGTCGAATTCGTTTCACTATTTATGGCGGCTGCCTTTGGTGATTCATATCTCCACCCTCGTTTCTCCACCAATTTGTTTCATGTAATGTTCGGTTCTAAAATATATGAAATGCAAGGCATGCTATTCGCGTTCGTAACTTTACGCAAAAGAAGCTAATCCGTACATGTGCTGCACAATTGATTAACCTGATACACGATTCTGCACCGTGATGCTTTGTTTATTCACTATCTTTTTTTCTTGGAGCACGTGGCTTGCAAATTTTGCGAACTCCTAGGCCACAATGGAAATGCAGCATTCCATTTTCGAGCCGCCGTTCATCCCTATTGAAGGTTTCATGTCTGATATACGTATACGTATTATATGCGATATATATATATATATATATATAATATATATATATATATATATATATATATATAATGTCAGTGTCCTAAAATTATTTCACCATTAACTGTGAGGATGAAGAAAGAAGTTGCGTGGGAATAGTGAAAGATCGGAAGAAAATAAAGAATCGTCACTTAAGGATGAAAAAGTTGAATGCCTTTCACTTCAGTGACATGCATTTTATATTATTTAGCAGTCATGTGCATAATGACTGCCCACACATGTGGCAAAATGGTAAAAACCTAAGGCGAGGATGAAATAGCACAATTCCATTAACTGTGAATTTCCAGGCCACATGGTCAATTATTTTACACTGTATAATGTGCATATGCATGGCTTCATGGCCAATATCAGCTCCATGTCTAGCCATTCAACATCACAGGCCACAATTCATTTTCCCTTTCCGGTAGTTGAGTCCTCGTCGCCGCCTTTCAGCACTAGTTTTCGTGCGCCGGTCTGCCACTGAGTTGGTTGTCGCCGTCTGTTGCAGCGATGTCACTGGTGGCGGCCACGTTGTTGCGGCGGTGTGCGCGCCTGCCCGCCGCCACGGCGCGCCTCAGCACCACGCCGGCCGCTCTGAGCGGCGACGGCCTGCCCACCATAGTGGACCGGCACGGCTCCCGGATGGTACTCGGCTACGGCTACAACGGCGAGCCCAACTACATGGACCGCGTCGACTATCCCATCCCGGCCGTCCGCTTCATGGAAGACACACCACAGATCAAGGTAATCCTGCCGCAGCACTACCCCCGTCCACATCACAATGCATTGCGATGTGGACTGTGCGGAAGAACCAGCTATTATAAGTCGAATGCCGTCGATTATTTCTCGAGGATGCCCAGTGGTCATGTGACATAAGTTCACATATGTGGTTATAAAAGTACTATAAGTCGTAAGTGAAATATATGTATATATATATATATATATATATATATATATATATATATATATATATATATATATATATATGTGTACATACATACATACATATTTGCTTGTGTATGTATAGGTAAGTATACATATTAATGGTTATGGGTGCGACACGTGAATGACATCTGACGGCTATTGGGCTGTGATATTACAGGTTCTGCAGGAGAAGGAGAAGGGCAGTTGGAAGAAGCTGTCCACAGAAGAGGTGCAGCAGTTGTACCGCGCCACATTTTGCCAGTCGTTCGCCGAGATGCAGGCGCCCACCGGCGAGTGGAAGATAGTGATAGCTGCAGCGCTGATAGCATCCTCCGTCTCCATCTGGGTCTATCTCTGGTTGAAGACGTTCGGTGAGTGTTGTCATGGTATAGCGTAAAATGTTGATCGTGACGAATGCTACGATGCGGCACGCAGGTATTGATGTGGTTATGTTGTAAGATATGACGATATGAGAAAGGCACGTGATGTGATATTCTTCGCTTTGCATACCGAACCTGCCATTGAAGCTACTTTGCTTGATTAAACCACGTTTCGCTATGGAGTAGTCGGCTACATACTGGTCTTGAATTTACAGCTTAGCAATTCGCAACCAATGCTGAAATATGTGAGAACAAACTGTTTGCCTTGTTCATGCACCTGCCCACGTCATGTTTCGGGCTATTTATTCTTGTATCCTAAAAAGTGAATGAGTCGTTCTCATTTGCTTTTTACTGTAGACAACCCTGGATTAAAAATTAAATTAATTTTCATTGTATTTCTTATGCATGCCATGACATGCATACTCATAATTACTAAAGTATTTCGTATCAATATCTGGATCCACCGTGCATCTGGGTATGTTGTGGCTCAGAAGCACTGAAAGAGGGTTCTGGGTATGCATCCCTTGTTGACCTTCGCATTAGGAAGGCAATGCTCTGTGGGAGATTTTGACGACAGATACGCCTCGAAAATGGCAAGTTTACCCGCTACAGGTGATTCCGTCTTATAGTGGCCCGGGAAACCACCGAGTGACCCGCTAGAAATTACTCCATTTTGTAGTGGCTCTGGACAGTCTCGGATGACCCGCTGGAAGTGACACCATTTTGTAATGGCTCTGGATAATCTCGGATGACCCGCTAGAAGTGACTCAGTTTTGTAGTGGCTCTGGGAGGCCTCGGCTGACAAATGATAGGCGCTGTCAGTCTGCCGGTGACCTACAGGTCTGCCTGACGGCTGTTCCAAGTCAAGGTGTATGAAGCCTGTTCATGGAAATTATTACGCCGTTACTTCGAAGACATTCGAAATGTTTCTATTGCTGAACGATGGCGTTCAGTTGTTAAAACTTGATTAGCGGCTATGTACTGCTGGATACTCGAATGGTCATGAAACGTGTCAAAGAAAACCAGATCATCTAGAAATCTAAGCCACCAATAACTGACCAACTGATAATCCTTCTCATGTTCTCAAGTTGTAGTAAGCCACCAACAACCAACCAGCTGATAACTATCTGATGTCGAAAAGTTGCATTAAACCACGAACAACTGACCAGCTGATAACCCCTCTAATGTCGCAAGTTGTACTCGTGTTGTTTCTCTTCACAGTTTGTGACATTGCGTTCAACAAGGAGGGTGCTACAGCGATTAATTGTTCGTGAAACATGGTGAAATATACCACTTCCTGAACACTAAATCGACATCTCTGCCAAGAAAGCGTCGAGAACGTATTTTTTATGGATGCTTATGAAGTGTTCATGCCGCCTTTCTAACCGTATTTCATTTATGAGTACCATGCTTTTGTTCAGTAATACGGACTGTGACACACGAACAGTTAGTAACACAATTTTAGACAATGCGGTTACCTATGATACTGTTTTACAATACCAGTTCATATTATACATATTTGTATCGTCACCATTAATATAGGTATCTCTAAATTTCTGCGTCACGAAGGACACGAAAAAGGTATCATAAGTGCGGCATTTAATGATAAAATTAATTGGCCTTAGCAAGCATTCTAACGGACAGTGTCTTAAATGGTACATTTCGTCATCCTACTGTACTCGTTTCGACATCTTAGGTTTTTATGAAAAACCACTATTTTAACCCTGGTAACATTGGGAGGCTATTGCACCGCTGACCTGTGAATGCTGGACCGCCGCCTGTGGTGTGATGTGGTATACGTGCACTCTCTGCGTCACGGTGGAGAATTACTCGCTGACACACGTCGCCGTCCACAGTGTACAGGGAGATGCCGGACACCATCACCAATCCGGAGAAGATCGAGGCGCAGGTGCAGCGCATGATTGACCTGCGGGTCAACCCCGTGGAGGGACTGACCTCCAATTGGGACTACGAGAAGGGCCAGTGGAAGAACTGACTGGCCGCGACGGCACCATCCTCTAGCTAATGAGCTTTATGTTGTGAATCGTGTGCGCGCGCGCGTGTGTGTGTGTGTGTATAGTAAGGACTGTTGTGCCGGAGAGCATGTCGTGAGCTTATAGGTTATCTGCATGTACACCAACTCTAATAGACCTTGACTGAACTGTGAAATGGAGTTTAGAGTGGGGATGAGGTTTGCGAACTCATGCGTTGGTTTATTGGTCTGATGCATAGAGTCAGTGTTATCTGTAAAAGCACGAACTCTTCGGCATCAGTGGCAGTAGATGAACGTTATCCATTGGCATTCACATTTAGAGAGTTATTTTTTATGGCGTATGTAGTGTATGGTATTGATCCTTGGACACTGGGCAGTTTTGGACACAAAAAAACAACGCATGCGACACTCGGGACCGCGTTGAGTTTGCTCCGATCGGAAGACATTCTGGCGATCACTGGAGTAACCGAACAGACAGCACAAAACAAACCCCTCCTTGAAAATGGAACCAATGAAAACTCGGATCACCTCTTCAAAGTGATCCGAGAAGTTTTCATTCCTCTCGGGGTTCCTCTAAAAGTAAAACAAAGCGCGATGCGCGAAAGCCCGCGGTGTGTTTGACCTTCAAAATGCATTCGAATTGACGGCGCGCCACAGTCTTTTTGTGGCATGATTCATGAACAACCTCGCCTCCGCTCATAGCGGTGAGGTCGCGGGTCAGCACAACCTGCCTGTGGCGCCGCGCAGCGGACGGCCGACCCACTATCGGTCCTCACACAGACGGTCGACCTTGTACCGGTCCTCGCAACGGACGGCCGGCCTTGCACCGGTCCTCGCAACGTACGGCCGACCTTGCACCGGTCCTCGCAACGGACGGCCGACCTTGTACCGGTCCTCGCAACGGACGGCCGGCCTTGCACCGGTCCTCGCAACGTACGGCCGACCTTGCACCGGTCCTCGCAACGGCCGGCCGACCTTGCACCGGTCCTCGCAACGTACGGCCGACCGTGTACCGGTACTCACGGACGACCGTCTCTCACCGGCTGCTAGATGGGCAGCCATGTTTTGCGGCGTATGCGGAGTGTATGCGGGTCGCCGTCGCCGTCCTGGCCCGGCGCGCGCTCCTGTAACAGCCAGGCGCGCCACTCGGCCTCAAAGCGGCCTTTGTGGCGCTGCACACTGCGCGTCTCGGCAATGTGCCGGCGAAGCAGGGCGTTTCTGGCGCACATGTCGTCGCACAGGCCGGTCAGACACCGGTTGAAGTCGTAGAGACCGGCCCAGTCTGGCTGTTGGTCCACACAGGTGTCCATGGTGGTGACTATGGTTTCGACAATCTGGCGCTGCCGCTGCGCTTCCAGCTCGCCGTACAGCGTCTCCACGGTGTGGGTCATCTGTTGCCTGCGGGCACACGACACAGATGGTCACGTTGGTCACAGGCAGAGGCACGGCCAATAGAGAAGGGGGTGGCAACCACCTAGCAACCAAACATACACGAGGTTGAACATCACAATTTGATCATTTCGGTGCGCGAAGCACGCTGAAAGCGGTCTTTGTTCCATCACATTTTTCGGTCGAGCCCCCTTAAGAAAATCCTGGCTGTTCCCCGGTCCTGGGCGCTCCCGGTTATTGGTCGCGGTGGTTATGGTCATGCTGAGCACGGTGGTCGTAACCACTGGTCGCACTGCACATGGGCACGCTGCCCGTTGTGGTTCCGGGGGTCGTCAATTTATGATCGCTGGTTACGGTGGTCGTGGTCGTCAATTCATGACCACTGGTCACGGTGGTCGTCAATTCATGATCACTGGTTGCGGTGGTCGTTGATTCATGATCACTGGTTGCGGTGGTCGTCATTCATGATCACTGGTGGGTGGGTGTGGATTCATGATCACTGGTTGCGGTGGTCGTTGATTCATGATCACTGGTTGCGGTGGTCGTTGATTCATGATCACTGGTTGCGGTGGTCGTCAATTCATGATCACTGGTTGCGGTGGTCGTTGATTCATGATCACTGGTTGCGGTGGTCGTTGATTCATGATCACTGGTTGCGGTGGTCGTCAATTCATGATCACTGGTTGCAGTGGTCGTTGATTCATGATCACTGGTTGCGGTGGTCGTTGATTCATGATCACTGGTTGCGGTGGTCGTTGATTCATGATCACTAGCTACGGTTGTCGCGGTCTTGCTGGTCATGGCAGTCATATTTGCGCTGATTACGCAGACCTAGGTGTCGCACACACTTGTGCATCCTCATGGATTGAATGCTCGCGGACGATCGCAAAGTTACGGGTGGGATTGATGTAAGGCAAGGCCTATGGATTGAATGCTCGCGGACGATCGCAAAGTTACGGGTGGGATTGATGTAAGGCAAGGCCGATTCAGCTGAGCAACCTCTGTCGCACGTGACCGGCTGGCTGAGCAGAGGCAGACCGAGAAAGCGGTAACTGGGGTAGCGGGATGCACGCGACAGTCTGGACACATCGGCTGGACGTCCAGACACGACAGGAAGAGGTGACTGGGGCCGCTGGACACGTGCGACAGTCTGGACACATCGGCTGGACGTCCAGACACGACAGGAAGAGGTGACTGGGACCGCTGGACACGTGCGACAGTCTGGACACGTCAGCTGGACGTCCAGACACGACAGCTAACTGATCACAGCCACACCGTCATGGTGGATACCTGGAGGTCGCATGTCTCTGGTCATGTTGAGTGGCGGCTGGCACGCGGTGCATCGAATCCCGACAGGAGAGCAGCTAACATTTTCTAAGGGGAAGAGGCGATAAAAATAACATGTATTTGAGCTGGTTGGGTGTGGTGCAAATCCCAACAATTATTCTTGATCTTCCGCATTTTGTTTCGGTTAAGAGAAAGAGTGGCGGCCCTTTCCCGCCTGGCTGTGCCTCCGGCTCCTAACATGGTCACCTCATACGAGTTTTTCTCGAGGAGCCGAGGAATAATGCGGTTCTTTCTTGTGGCGTTATTACAGGGAAATGAGTGGCGTGTGCGGTCATTTCAAGGACACGCACAGAATGCATTCACAATGCATGTCTTTAGCGTTTTCATGACGCCTTTCTGCCTATCTGCGTTCTGCTGCTCAATACTTCCATGCGCGCATCCAATTTCCGCTTCCCCTCCCTGTTCCTGAGTCCAATTCTTATCTCCTACTCGGGCCGTTTTTGGCCTCGCTACATTGTCGGTTTCCCTCGTGTTTTCCTCTCACTTGACATCTTCGAACCAGCTGGTCAGCTGCTCCAGCCGCTTCAGCAGGTTGGCAATTCGCATCCTGTCCTCCGGCAACTCCTGGAACTTGTAGTGCAGCACCGCCCGGATCTCGGCGTTTACCTGGACGGGATAGGCGCTGGTGGTAGTTGCGCCTCCTATCACGCCATCGGTCTACCATATAACACCGTCATGCTCGAATCATCGTCGGAGACTAGGGAACACTGGGTGATAGGAAAAAGCTATCTTCTAAGCTCGGCACTCTTAAACACCCGAATTGGCACGTTTGGGTCGACGTCACCGATTTTCGACCCTGAGGTGTTGCAATAAGTGTGGCAGACTTAATAAATCTCTAGACCTCTGGATAGGTAAACCAGCTTCCGACAAGAATGGATATATGATCCGATTGATGTATTATTTCGTTTGACTAAGCAGTTCCACCAAAATCTGATACATTTCCGCCGTGGTATTATGGACCATTCGAAATGGCTTACTCAGAATCCGAAATCCTGCGTCTAGTTCCACGGTTATGATGGAGCATTGGGAACAATGCAATCACACCATGGTACTGGTACCCAGGAACATCTCCGTGGTGCTACGCAGGCCCATCACACCATGGTACTGGTACCCAGGAACATCTCCGTGGTGCTACGCAGGCCCATCTTCACATGTATCCAGTCCGCTTTAATTCTACCACCAGCAACATCATCCCGTATTGTGCAGACCACTGGGGAACTGATCACACTGGAATATATATATATATATATATATATATATATATATATATATATATATTGCGGGTTGGGCGACGTAGCGAGGGTCGTCGTGCTCTCCGCCGGTCGGTCGGGTCGGAGCGCGTCGATCCCCAGGGTGACGAGAGCATTAGCGACACTAGTCCGGTCCGCGGGGTTTGCGACAAGTCGGCCTTGAGATCAACGACGGCCCGCTTGGTGAGACCTCCGAGCCCTTGGAGCTGAGAGCCTCGATTGGCCCGCTTTTTCCAGCGGTAAGTTTCGTCGAAGAACGCCACCGGGACGAGGTCTCACTCAAATCACAAGTGGCGAGGGACTTGTCTCGTACCCGACCAAATCCTTCAGGAGGGCGAGGTCGTTCGCAGGGGCCGATGTGGGGCTCGGCCAGGCGTACCACGCAGGGACGTATACCGAGACGGTGAACTTGACGTACCGAAGGATGCCGGCGCTCTCCCGGGCAGTCAGGTTTGCCTGTCTCGGAAGATGTAGATCTTCACAGCGTAGATCAGCTTGGCCATCCAACGCGCGTGGTGGTGAGCCCCAGGCCGCCGGAATCGAATGCCTCTGGCCGGCATCCCGCTGAGCACGATCACGGAGAGCTCCAGGAGCTCGCGATAGTCATCCCGTGGCTGGAACTGCGACGGATGGAGCTTGCAACCCGCGATGGGGTTGTCCGGGAATCCTGGATGGCTTGTTTGTTTGTTTGTTTATTGGTTGGTTCACGACACACTTTATGACAGTCACGGCTAATGGCGCCGCCCACGTTTCGCCGGTGGGCCGCGGGATTGGGAAATGTCCTGAGGGAATCTGGATGGCCTCCGTGAGGTGGTCATCGGGCATGGTCTCGTACTGGTCTGATCGATGCAATCCCATTTGTCCTGGAAGCGTTTGAAGAGCGGGTTTTCAGGCCCGGACGATGGGGTGTTGAGACAAACCCCGTAGGCCTTCGCGGCGATGAGCTCGAGCAGTGGTGCCTGCAGGCGACATTGAGCAGGTCACGACCGAGCTGCTGCCCAATGTGACACACGCCCTGACTGCGGGCCTGTGTTCGAGGCCGTAGTGTCAAAACACATACCCACGACCGGGTCTGCAGCGCCCCATCGTGCAGAGCCTACGACAGCGTTTGCCATCGCCAGTCACTGCCGATCTCGAGCTTGGGAACGGAAAGCAGCTTGGTGACGCTGGTCCCAGCGACCAAAATCTGAAGACTGTCGACTTTGCCCCTGCTGCCGGTCGTAGAGTTGGGAACCAGTTTTCCGTCCCGTGAACAACCAGCCAGTCCGGCGCAAACGACGCCTTTAGCCAGCCGGCCTGCTTCGGTGGTTCCGCCGGGATTGGCGGATTGCCCCGTTGGTGGGTGGTGCCGGGGTGTGGCCGCCGAGACGGCCTGTGGTGTCGCGGTGGGTGGGGCGGGGGGCGTTGTGCCGGGCGCGTGGGTTATATATTATAAATATAATATATAGTTAAATATATATATATATATATATATATAAATATATATATAATATACATACATACGTATATGTATATGTATGTATGTATACACACAGACACACGCACGGCACGTAAACAATTTCTACGAGTTTCTTAAGCGCATACTCGACGGGAGTTTTCTGGTTTTCGACGGCATTCAAATCTGCATCGGGAAAGACAGCCACTCAACTATTGCCACTGAACAGATGATAGGTCTTAGATTGTGCTGAAGACTACACCATCACCACTGTACAGCCAACGTCCGGGTGGGACCCGTTCGTGTTCGTGAAGCCAAGTATGGCGTGCATGTTTGTTTTTAACAGTAATGACCAACTCATATTCTAAAGATTGCGATTCAGCCAGGACATTAGTGAATGCAAAACGTTCGAACTGTATTCAAGCGTGACGCCATCGATAAGCAGCTGTCTGACGCGACAGCGCTTGACGTCTGGTCTGCGGTCCGCCGCAGGTGTCCCACCTCTGTAGTCTGGTCTGTGGTCCGCCGCAGGTGTCCCACCTCTGTAGTCTGGTCTGCGGTCCGCCGCAGGTGTCCCACCTCTGTAGTCTGGTCTGCGGTCCGTTGCGGGTGTCCCACCTCTGTAGTCTGGTCTGCGGTCCGCCGCAGGTGTCCCACCTCTGTAGTCTGGTCTCGTCCGTCGCGGGTGTCCCACCTCTTATTGGTTGTGCCCACCTCGTCTTGCGTTCATCTGTGTCTGTGGTCCGCCGCAGGTGTCCCACCTCTGTAGTTTGGTCTGTGGTCCGCCGCAGGTGTCCCACCTCTGTAGTCTGGTCTGCGGTCCGCCGCAGGTGTCCCACCTCTGTAGTCTGGTCTGCGGTCCGCCGCAGGTGTCCCACCTCTGTAGTCTGGTCTGCGGTCCGTTGCGGGTGTCCCACCTCTGTAGTTTGGTATGTGGTCCGCCGCAGGTGTCCCACCTCTGTAGTCTGGTCTGCGGTCCGCCGCGGGTGTCCCACCTCTGTAGTCTGGTCTGCTGTCCGCCGCGGGTGTCCCACCTCTGTATTGTTGTCTCTTGGTCTGTGGTCCGCCGCAGGTGTCCCACCTCTGTAGTTTGGTCTGTGGTCCGCCGCAGGTGTCCCACCTCTGTAGTCTGGTCGTGTTCCTCTTTGGTTGTGGTCCGCCGCAGGTGTCCCACCTTATCTGTTGAGTCTGTAGTCTGGTCTGCGGTCCGTTGCGGGTGTCCCACCTCTGTAGTCTGGTCTGGTCCGCCGCAGGTGTCCCACCTCTGTAGTCTGGTCTGGTCCGCGCGGGTGTCCCACCTCTGTAGTCTGGTCTGTGGTCCGCCGCGGGTGTCCCACCTCTGTAGTCTGGTCTGTGGTCCGCCGCAGGTGTCCCACCTCTGTAGTCTGGTCTGCGGTCCGCCGCAGGTGTCCCACCTCTGTAGTCTGGTCTGTGGTCCGCCGCAGGTGTCCCACCCTTAGTTGTTGGGTCGTTGCGGGTGTCCCACCTCTGTAGTCTGGTCTGCTGTCCGTTGCGGGTGTCCCACCTCTGTAGTCTGGTCTGCGGTCCGCCGCAGGTGTCCCACCTCTGTAGTCTGGTCTGCGGTCCGTTGCGGGTGTCCCACCTCTGTAGTCTGGTCTGCGGTCCGCCGCAGGTGTCCCACCTCTGTAGTCTGGTCTGCGGTCCGCTGCAGGTGTCCCACCCCTGTAGTCTGGTCTGCGGTCCGTTGCGGGTGTCCCACCTCTGTAGTCTGGTCTGCGGTCCGCCGCGGGTGTCCCACCTCTGTAGTCTGGTCTGCGGTCCGCCGCAGGTGTCCCACCTCTGTAGTCTGGTCTGTGGTCCGCCGCAGGTTCTTAGTCTGGTTGTGGTGTTGCGGGTGTCCACCCCTGTAGTCTGGTCTGCTGTCCGTTGCGGGTGTCCCACCTCTGTAGTTTAGTATGTGGTCCGCCGCAGGTGTCCCACCTCTGTAGTCTGGTCTGCGGTCCGCCGCGGGTGTCCCACCTCTGTAGTCTGGTCTGCGGTCCGCCGCAGGTGTCCCACCTCTGTAGTCTGGTCTGCGGTCCGCCGCAGGTGTCCCACCTCTGTAGTCTGGTCTGCGGTCCGCCGCGGGTGTCCCACCTCTGTAGTCTGGTCTGCGGTCCGCCGCAGGTGTCCCACCTCTGTAGTCTGGTCTGCGGTGTCGCGTCTGTAGTTGGTTGCGTGCCGCGTGTCCCACCTCTGTAGTTTGGTTGTGTCCGCCGCAGGTGTCCCACCTCTGTAGTCTGGTCTGCGGTCCGCCGCAGGTGTCCCACCTCTGTAGTCTGGTCTGCGGTCCGTCGCGGGTGTCCCACCTCTGTAGTTTGGTTGTGGTCCGCCGCGGGTGTCCCACCTCTGTAGTCTGGTTGGTCCGTTGCGGGTGTCCCACCTCTGTAGGTATGTGGTCCGCCGCAGGTGTCCCACCTCTGTAGTCTGGTCTGCGGTCCGTTGCGGGTGTCCCACCTCTGTAGTCTGGTCTGCGGTCCGTCGCGGGTGTCCCACCTCTGTAGTCTGGTCTGCGGTCCGTTGCGGGTGTCCCACCTCTGTAGTCTGGTCTGCGGTCCGCCGCGGGTGTCCCACCTCTGTAGTCTGGTCTGGTCGCGTTCCCACCTGTAGTCTGGTCTGTGGTCCGCCGCAGGTGTCCCACCCCTGTAGTCTGGTCTGCGGTCCGCCGCAGGTGTCCCACCTCTGTAGTCTGGTCTGCGGTCCGTTGCGGGTGTCCCACCTCTGTAGTCTGGTCTGCGGTCCGTTGCGGGTGTCCCACCTCTGTAGTCTGGTTGGGTCCGTTGCGGGTGTCCCACCTCTGTAGTCTGGTCTGCGGTCGCCGCGGGTGTCCCACCTCTGTAGTCTGGTCTGCGGTCCGTTGCGGGTGTCCCACCTCTGTAGTCTGGTCTGCGGTCCGCTGCGGGTGTCCCACCTCTGTAGTCTGGTATGTGGTCCGCCGCAGGTGTCCCACCTCTGTAGTTTGGTATGTGGTCCGTCGCGGGTGTCCCACCTCTGTAGTTTGGTATGTGGTCCGCCGCGGGTGTCCCACCTCTGTAGTTTAGGATGTGGTCCGTCGCGGGTGTCCCACCTCTGTAGTTTAGGATGTGGTGTTGCGGGTGTCCCACCTCTGTAGTCTGGTCTCGGTCCGCCGCAGGTGTCCCACCTCTGTAGTTTAGGATGTGGTCCGTCGCGGGTGTCCCACCTTTGTAGTTTAGGATGTGGTGCGTTGCGGGTGTCCCACCTCTGTAGTCTGGTCTGCGGTCCGCCACAAGTCTGACTGGGACACCGTAGGTCCTGGTCTCACCTCTGTAGTCTGATCCTCGATGCGCTGCAGGCGACGCTCCAACACCCGCATTGCCCACCTGCGGCCTATGACCAGGGTGATGCACGCCTGGTACAGGTTAATGCCGCCGCACAGCCGACCTGGTCGCAGAAGCAGCCGTCACGTGACGCCGCCGGTGACGTCAGCCGACGACGTACGGCGCAGTGCCAGCGGGATGCTCAACCGGGGCCCTGTTCCACGCACAGACGTGCTATGTTTATCGCGTGCTTCTACATTCGCTTCACCCAATCTTGTCCCGGTTCGCAATGTTCAAAACATGCGTAAACGACTGAATTTGGCTGATAGTGGGAGGATGACGCTTACGAATAGTGCATTATGGTCGAAATGGCGGCGCCGCTATTAATGTGCTCATGGCAGTGCATTTTTATCGATTTTTATCACATGATACTTCGACAAAAATGCAATGAAACCTCGGCAGAGGGAACTTCTTGGAGCAGGAAAAGAGCACTTTTGTAGACATTTGTGCACAGGTGCACACAGAACCTTGGCTAGGAATAGCCTAAAAACTATCTGACTCCCCTCAATATGAAAGCTTCTTGAATTTGTGACACTTTACCTCAATGTCCAGAAGATTCACAAGTTATGTTTCCTCCACCCAAATGTTCAAACTGAAACGGATGGCAAAGACGCGTCGGAGTGTAGCAGGCTTCAAGCCTATTGCGATTGTTGATACATGGGTCAGACGGGGGTAGGTCAGACTGGATAGTGTGCTGTAGCACCTTAGTGCGTGTGTGTGTGGGAGGGGGCGGGCACCATCGCTATGGAACAGACCGTGTCATGTGCCGTGGTACCTGCACACCACACCGCATCACTAGATAAGCCTGCCAAATTAAAATAGATGTATTGGACTTGTGTACTGGTTTCTGGGGGGGGGGGAATGCAACATGGTGATGAATTCCACTTTTACAGGTAGTGGGTGGCTCGAATAAACCATGTTCTTGCTGCTAAAGAGCTGCGAAAGGACCAAGAACAATTCGCTCTTTTGACTTCTATGACAGAGAGTTA
Source organism: Imbricaverruca yamaguchii (assembly GCA_034440575.1). Classification (NCBI taxonomy): domain Eukaryota; kingdom Metazoa; phylum Arthropoda; class Thecostraca; family Neoverrucidae; genus Imbricaverruca; species Imbricaverruca yamaguchii. Next base: position 1,000,846 of record JAOTOL010001430.1, read on the forward strand.
GCATCAGTCTAGCGACTGCATCGCTGAAGTCGATGCACGTCATGCTGTGTGAGCCACAATTAGTGAGCCTGAAGCATGCATAATGGATGTACAAGCCCAGGGGCGCAACCAGGATTTTCTTAAGGGAGCCTCAACCAAAAACGAGATGAACAGATACTGCTGTTGGCGCGCTTCGCGAGCAGAAAATTTCAGGTTTTGCGTGTTGAAAATCTGAAAATGCATTGTTTGATCTAGTGTATTTTTGGTTGCTAGGTGGGGAGGGGGCTCCTGGCTGCGTCTCCGTAGAGGCCAATCATAGGAGGGGAGACACAGAATGATGACGAGCCGCTTAACCGATCTGATGGTCTGAAGCACCTGTAGGGGCCACGGTGAAAATGTTACAATCATCCATGCTTCACCATACGTGGTAACACTAAGCTAAAATAGAGTACAATGGAAAGCTTCATTGCTTCAAAAAAGTAAATAGGAAAAGTCTAATTGGCATCATGACTACACCTTCGGGCGCATGAGTCGGGGCCTGGAAGGAGATGGGGAATGTCCATACATCCATCCATGGCAGACCTCTAGATCAACCCATGTGTCAGACATTGTACCTGGGATCCGCGTGAATCTCAGAAGAGTGCAGCCGCTTTTGAGATAGTCCACCTTCATGGCGTACACTTGACGGTACGCACGAACCTCGAGCAGGGTCCGCAGGCGGCGCAGCCGAGCGGTGTTATCCGACAGAGTTTCCTTCACGGCGCGATAGATGTCTCTGGTGCGCATTAGTTTGGTGATTTGAAGCTAGAAAATAACGGGCGGTGTGCGTCAGAAACCGACGAAGGATGTATTACATTGAAGAAGTATCAAGCATAGGAGACATAGGATATGGGGCCATTCTGTTGCTGCAGCTGCTTATTCGAGTGCATGTTTTTCGTCGGTAGGAATGCGATGTTCGCATTCCACTATTAATCGGCTGCTTCATGTGTACTTACCTAGTGGACTTGTATGACGTGTTCAAAACTATTGATGTGGCAATGTATCATTATGGATATCAGGTGCACACATCTTTTGTTGAATAAAAGTGGCTGCATGCGAAGTTTACAAATACGCACACACACGCACGCACGCACGCACGCACGCACGCACGCACGCACGCACGCACGCACGCACGCACGCACGCACGCACGCACGCACGCACGCACGCACGCACGCACGCACGCACGCACGCACGCACGCACGCACACACACACACACACACACACACACACACACACTCACACACACAAAATATATATATATATATATATATATATATATATATATATATATATATATATATATATACAAGTATGCAGATGTTAAAAACAGCATATATGTCGGCAACTGCTGAAACGTAATGTCAGAAGATTCAAGCCGAGCCCTTGTTTTACATCCGCTATACCAGGAGTCCATAAATACGCATACTGTGCAGCTTGTGGTTGCATGCTGGTAACGAATAGCTTCTGACACTTCTATTATACTGCCTCCCCCTTTTGGACCATGATGCCTGGGCCTGGGCATCTCCAAAATGCTTACGTTTGGTATCGGTATTGTCTGAAATTCGCCACATACAACGCTGTTTTCCCTCCCAAAATGTGTTTTAATAACATGGTTCCGTGGGTAATGAGTGTTGTATGTTCATTTATTGGGTGGTTCTCAACGCACTTTATGCACGATCGATCACGGCTAATGGCGCCGCCCTCACTGTTTCGCGGTGGGTCGCGGGACTGGAAATGTTCCGGGTAGTGCGAGTGTTGAACTCTGGACCTTTGGTGGGTAATAAGTTAATGTTCTTTGTGAGGTGACTGTACTTGCTACCGTGTAAGTGCTCGTGTCGTAGTGTTCAATGGTACAGCGTTAATTAACAGAATACCGTGGCTTTAAATGACGACTGGGGTGAATGTGGCTTACGACTAGAATCATCTTCCTGTTCTCCCACTTCAGTCGCGCATCTCTGGACGACAGGTGTCCCTCCTCGATGGCTTCGATGATTTCCTGCTTCAGGTCCTGTAGATACTTCAGCTGTTCCTCACTCAACTCCTTGCTCATTGCGAAGTTAGTAGTGAGTAACGCCTGAAAGGTCCATTTGGTCCAGTCGGTGAGTTACGCAACAGAGACTGAGGCATATAACCACAATTCCAGGAAACAAGCACTCTCAAGACATGGGCGGATCCAGGAATGTCCATGGGGAGGGGAACACTTGCTCGGAGGAGTGCCTACGGCAGAAAAATCGCTGAGTGGGGAGCCGGCATGGTCTGAATCGTGAGGGGAATCATTTCTCTCCTCCTCAAACTACAGTTGTAAAATGACCTCACGATCAGCTTGGTGGCACATGCAGCAATTTTAGTTCAAAATCCAAGCAGCTGAATATGGAATGCTGTCTTAAATAAAATAAAAGCCCTCTATGTATATTCGGAATACGTGAAAGCAATGTGAGGTTGACAATTCATATTTATATTCGTCACAGGATCTCATAATGTCAAAAGCTCAGAAATTGGAGATCAAATATCAGGAGTGCAATGCGGTGTGGCATGAACTAGGAGTGGATACAGGGGGACACTAGGGGCGTGTTTCCTCCAACTGAAGGGGAGGGGAGTGCCCCTTTCGCCGGGAAAGGCGAGTGCGCTCAAGTCCCTTCAGGAAGGCTCAAGTGCACCTTCCTCCCGCTCAACGGATGTTTCATCTTCACAGGAAATGGTGCCCCTTCAGCACGCTCGACTGCACCTTCTCCTTCGCCCAACGAATTTTTCCGTTGAAGGCGCCTCTCGGATAATATGCTCCATCACGATGTAAATTGGTGAAATATGGATGTTTCCGTTGAAAGAGGTGGTAGGGGTGAGAGACAGGACTAAGCATTATACCTTTGCAAAAGAAAATCTTCAAAAATAACTGGATTGCAAAATCAAGTGGTTGAGGGTAAGCGTTCGCATGAGCGACTTTTCATCTTGCGGAGGGGGCGGGGGAGGCGGGGTTAGGATTGGGTTGGCGCCTAGGTGAAGGTCCATCAGAGGTCGAGGTGAAGGTCCATCAAAGGTCGAAGTTTAGGACCATCAGAGGTCGAAGGTGAGGCACTACGTCCATAAAATCTACATGCAGAACATTTTCGTTCATAGTGTCTACGTACAGGATATGTACGAACACAGCAGGGTGTGCAGAAGATAATCTCCAAAAACGGGAGTGATGTGAAGGAGATCTACTAAACACTGCGATGTGCACAAGATGCACGAAAAAATCAGCTGGGTGTGCCTCGTGTGATCTGACCCTATTTCACCTCAATTAACCTTTCTTTGGAATTACTTCCTAAGCAGGGAACTTCTGATGTCAAACAGATGTACATAATATTATTGAATGGTTCGGTTGAAGGACCCCGATACATACACACAAACACACACACACATACATGCGTATATATTTATTATTTATTTATATGCTTATTTACATATTTATATATTCAAGGCCATTCCTCAAAAGTAAAGTTCACGTCACTAGGTTTACCTAGCATGAAATTTAGCGACTTCAGCATGGTAGACAATAAAACATTAAGATGTGAGCTCCAGGGTATATTAAATGCCCCAGGAAATTTCCCGTATGTCTCTAACATGCATAATTGGATTTCAAGACTGATCCGACCTGACCGATCCCGTCTTGCCCATGTTTTCTATGATCATCATAAATGCATGTCATGAAATGTCAAAATGGAATATGTTACATTTTATCCTATCTTATGTACCTCGGAAGCTGGGGGGAGGGGAGACCCATTATCGGCCCGGGTAAGGTGGACTTACCGGCCTGCCCGGCGAGGGCGAAAAGCTGAGAAAGCCAAATAATTCAAAAATGAATGAACAAGTTTCCGTCATTAAAATGCAGACGCTCTGAATGAACACCAGTCGCTCACATTCCTACCGGCTGCGGAATAATCGTCTACGGCTACTTCATATCGACATTTCGCATTAATGTATGTAGACTTGAGTAGGTGTTTGATGCTGCGTGCTTCGTCCCGGCATTTTAGCTTGAACTATGCTGGCTGCGTCCCAGCAGTTTAGCTCGAACTACGTTGGCTTCGTCCCAGCAGTTTAGCTCGAACTATACTGGCTTCGTCCCAGCAGCTTAGCTCGAACTACGTTGGTTTCGTCCCAGCAGTTTTAGCTCGAACTATGCTGGCTGCGTCCCAGCAGTTTAGCTCGAACTACGCTGGCTCTGTCCCAGCAGCTAAGCTCGAACTATACTGGCTTCGTCTCAGCAGTTTAGCTCGAACTACGTTGGCTCTGTCCCAGCAGTTTAGCTCGAACTACGTTGGCTCTGTCCCAGCAGTTTAGCTCGAACTATGCTGGCTTCGTCTCAGCAGCTTAGCTCGAACTATGTCGGCCGGGCAGAGCGACGTGGCCACCTACCATGAGCTCCTCCCAGGACATCTGCGTGAAGTCTCGGTTGTGGTACATGGAGAGGTGGCAGATGCCGGCCGGCTCGACGGCAGGCACTTGTGTCGGCTCCCAGTCACTCCCAGCCATGCTGATGCTACCACCGACTCCGCTGTCAGGTCAGATCACAAGTCAGGTCACGGAGTAAGGTAAGTCGTAGTCGACGACCGATCTATTGTCCGCCAGTCAGGCGGTGTAAATGTTGCGGTTGTGTGAATTAGAGTGGACCTTGTGGACCTAGGCGCGATTTGGCTGCCATTTGTGGACCAGCAAATGCGACGATGCAGCATTTATCGACAACACGCTGGAGGTAATTTCTTGGAAAGCTGGAAACCGCTTTAAAGCAAACATGGACTGATCTGGGAGTAATTATTTCTTTTCAATAAACATTCAACAAACAACAATATTTATTTCTACAACAAGCAGCCTGCACACGAGCAGTTGGGAAGGCTATTTTGCGCTCTGCAGGTTGCCAGAAATTGTACCTAAATAATCGCGTCCAGCAAACAGGAATTTATATTCCACCTGTATACCCAAGATATTTGCTTCAAAACAGATATATTCCAGGAAATCACAAGTTATACCAAAGTACACCACAAAGACGATTTTAGGTGGCAAATTTAATGACTGAAGCTCGATGCTAACTCTTAAATGCATTGGATACCTAACGCGGATTACAGCTTGCAGCTTCACTCATTACATACACATATCTCGTGATAAAATTTAAACTCACGCATGACATCAGTCAGGCAAATTCATGGCAGATGTGAAGTGTCTTCGAGCAATATTTTTTTTTCTGCGAGGGCTAGTTCATCGCATACTCTGTTCTTCAATGGATGTGGTGGACAAAAACGGAAAACGTTTCACCTCACGTGCAAACAACGTTTGCGAAGCGTTTTTAGCACGATCAGCGAAAAATAGCGTGCTAACTCTCGTTAACCCTAACGTGGGCGACTTGATGTTCATAACTGCAAATCGCATCTTTGACTGAGCTTAACCCGTCCCGTCTCGGGGGTCTTCAACCGCCCCATCAGGTTTTTCGCGGATAGCAGGCGAACGGCGCACGGCAGCGCGCCCAAATTTGGCATACCTTTTCCCACATCAATTTCACATGTTGATACAAAATATTTAGGTCCCGTCATCTAGGGTCAACGAGTTAGTCAAGGTCAAGTAAGGTCACCTCCAAAAAAGTTCAACCTGTCGTCACACTTTAACGGATACAGATATTTTAATGAAACTGTCAGCGTTTGCTTATCTTTACGGATGCAACAAAACGTGCGAGTTGAATTTTCGATTTTTTCCGTTTTTGACTACATACAAATTTTGCGTATTTGCCATATTGCAGTTCAAATACATGATTCTGGCTAAAGTAAGCATTTTTTATTAGGGAAAGTTGACTTCCAACAACGTTTCTCGACCTGCTCTACCCAATGGAAAAGGAAAATTAAAGAAACCTTGAAAACTCAAAATTTAGAAATTTCAAAAAAAATGGGGGGGGGGGGTACCCAAAAAATTATAGCCCTGGTCGATTTCGCTGTCCTTTTCTCATTCCAAAAAAATGTTTTTTTTATCATATATCCCCCAAATTAAACTCCCCAGAGTCAAAAATATAACGGAAGTCGTAAAGTCGTGAAAATCTAGCCCCCTGGTGACGTCACTTTTGGGGGATTTTTTTTTCTGATGGATCCGGACCATACTCTTCGAGCGCTTTCCGATGACACCTCTTTCGTTTTCGTGCGATGCTTAGTTTGGATTTTAGAGGGGGTCTTCAACCGCCCCCGCCCCCCGAGACGGGGTGTGAGGATTTGACCGGAAAGACGGCGCGGGATAATAACCGTCATAATCGACATCGCGTGAATACCCCTGAACCGTCGCAGTGCGCCGGGGGAGGGAGATTTGACCGCCCGTAATATTTTCTGAAGTAGTAACTGAGCCATTCATGCCATCTCTTTAATCTTAATCTAATTTTAACATAACTTCTGTCATAGTTTGCACACACGCCAAAAAACGTGTTATATGTTTTTAACATAGGGAACTAAAGCAGGTCAGTCAATTCATAACTCTGGCTCAGTATGGTTTTCAAATGTACATTACAAATAATTCAGGAGCAAACCACATATGATATATTCAAAAGTGAAAAATGTGTGCAAAGATACAGATAAAGGATAATAGAAGCGTACGAGAAAAATAAATAGTGATCTCGGATGGCCAAAGACGCAAAACGAAGATTTAAATTTGAAAATAATAATCTGGACACAACTTTGTAAGCGGTAAACTTTACTTTTCAAACACGGAATATATGCAGTGAAAAATTACTTTCTTTAAAAGCGCCTCCGGTTTCAAATCAATATTTGGACGGGCTACTGATGTGGTCCGAAAGGTTCCTAACGTACATGTCAAGATGGCTAACATACGGACTGTCGCGAAGTACGAATGGCTAAACCAATATGGTTGTGTACGCCGAGTTAACTTCTGATGTGATCTGATCGTATCATCGTTCCTCCAAATTTCCGAAAACATCAACTTTTGGTGATTATGTTTTGAAGACTGTCAGAGAATGGGAGCTATATATATATACATATATGTAAGTTGTTTATGACATATTTTGATGCATTTGACCACAGGATCAATGATCATGAACTGACACGTGTTACACGTGTCTTCAATTTGCATATCGTCAATATTGAAGCACAAAATCGCGGTTGTTTTATGATGAGGGTTCGACAACTTCAGCGAAGACGACTGTCTGACTGCGCCCCAGCATTGACCTACATGATCTAACCTGAAAGCGGAGCCAAGAGATAAATAACCAACTAGTTCAAATAACTAAACATTTCAGAATGTAGCTACTGTCGTTAACAATATCAATCTAACTTGCTTAGAATAGATGTCAATGAGGTCACTCGATCACTCGGGGATGGAGGTCACTCGGTTATGAGTGACCTCCCTCCCTCGCTCCTGTACTACGATGTGTAGGACATTTGCCAGCACTGTGGGCTAATTTGAACAGCAGAAGCTGTTCTTTTAAAGCTTTTAAAGTGTTTTCTCTCCATACAATCCCATGCGCTAAATTTAAAGTTGTCAAAGACCCGGTTTAGCAGCTAGTCAACCTGCCCTATTGTTGCTGGACGCTCCCGACGTTTCGCCGGCGAACGCGTTCCTCCACGCGTCTCGCCAGTTGCACTAACCGGGTCTTCGACGAGCCTCGCTTGCCGGCCGCGCCGTCGACACCGACGCCGTCGACACCGACGCCGTCACGTGCGGCGGCGCTGGCGCCGGACAGGTGGACGCAGAGTGTGGAGCACTTGCGGTGAGTCGACCGACCTGCACGCCCTGTTCGTGTGTCTGCGACCGACCGCCGCCGACGCCCGCCGGCCATGCCTCCTGCTCCGCCGCCGCCGCCACCGACGCCGCCGCCTCCCACTGCACCGGCCGCGCCGGCCGACGCGTCGGCTGCCATTCAGACTGGTCAGAGACCGGCCACCACCGGCATACTGTGTCCCATGGCGCCTGACTGCATAGAGGATTTAGGATCACTAGTCAGTCACTCACCCACTGATGCTTCTTTGCTCCTGTTTCTAAAGCCATTCATGACGACCTCAGTGGTCGATCTCCCTCGTCTGTGCGGGGAGAGGTTGAAATGAGTTCAAATAGTAAATTGGGGCGGGGATTGCCGAGTGGTTAAGGTGTCGGGCTAAGGGTACCAAAGGTCCCGGGTTCAACACTAGCGCCGCCCAGGACATTTCCAAATCCCGCGGCCCACCGGCGAAACAGTGTGGGCGGCGCCACTAGCCGTGAATGTGCAGAAAGTGAGTCGTGAACCACCCAACAAACAATAAACAAACGAATAGTAAATGTAGCATGCCGGATAATAGTCACGATTCCATCAACCTTTGGACCGGACGGTAAGACACCGGCAGAGGAGCAGCGCATATTAGATAGTTATATTGATATTTACAAATGGAATGTGGAACCTTTTCCCCTAATGTCGACCCCGGTTTCGTATGCAGCAGTTATTTGGCTAAACGTACTATCACATGCTCGATTGACATTTGACTTTGCTATGGCCAACTATTCAAAAGTTAGGACATGCAGCTTAGGAATGCCTCAGGATGCCAATACATATGTCATCTTTCTCCATATCTCCAGTTCAGTACAATTGGTTGCATCTTTTTTGTCCATTTTGCAGATATACCACCATCAGTTATTAGTAGAAGTAGCCCCGGGGGCACCTCAGCTAGGTAGCAATCTAGTAACACCAAGGAACTCCTCGGGTGACCTAGATAAATGTGTTAAGAGTGGAAAGGGGAGAAGTTGGATCCATGTACATACACATGCACAAGAACACATACCTGCATATACACACACATGACACATGTACCTCCCTACACATGCACATACATACACATATGCTAATATGCACATACATATACATACACATAAATGCATGTAAACACGTTTACATACACGTATGCACACACATGCATATACGTACAATTAAGCATTTAAATACACATGCACCATCACATATGAATATGTATGCTCATCTACCTTTGCTCCCACATATATATATATATATAACCACCCACATATAATCCCTCTGTTCTTTTTTATTGTGTGCAATTTATCAGGGTAAATTTTGCTTGTCAGTTTCTGATATATAAGTCCATGAGATAGACTGAGAAACAAAAGTTCTCTCCCAACTTTGGCGGCATGACCGCCACCAAATATTGGACCAGTCAGTACATTACCGGCAAAGGAGCACCGCATATCAGGCAGCTGTATGGATGCTTCCAAAGGTAATACTTTGACGGCGCGAGTAGTAAATCGTGAGATTTCCGCATTCAATAACATTACGACTGTTTCCAATTCCATAATTGTCTTATCAAAGGACTAACTGTCCTACCGAACAATCCTCCCACTGGCAGATGCAATGGCACACAGGGGGAAATTCGCTCATAGCATTTGTGCCTAGGTCATTTAATTGTAACTTGCTTAATTTGCATCCCTCCTAAAATAACAGACTTCTCCTTAAAAACACTTCTGGGGCCACAATACATCCAAAGTCGATGGAATTTTGGGATCGACTATAACTTTTTCTCCTAACTTTTCCCTTTTTGGTCAAACATATTCGTCCGTCCTTCCCGAGCCTTATGGATCCACCAACAACGCACTCTTCCCCGGCGATTCAGCCATCACTCACCGTCCACGGCCTCGCGGCATTTGCATATCTGCAGCAAACTGCAACTTCACCTGCGTATCTGCAGCAAACTGTAGACACGCAGGTGGATGTTGTAGCCATCACTCACCGTCCACGGCCTCGCGGCATTTGCTGCAGACACGCAGGTGGATGTTGTAGTCATCACTCACCGTCCACGGCCTCGCGGCATTTGCTGCAGACACGCAGGTGGATGTTGTAGCCATTACTCACCGTCCACGGCCTCGCGGCATTTGCTGCAGACACGCAGGTGGATGTTGTAGTCATCACTCACCGTCCACGGCCTCGCGGCATTTGCTGCAGACACGCAGGTGGATGTTGTAGCTGAGGTCGCGGATGTAGCTGCCGACGCGCTTCGCGGCGTGCGGCGCGTGCCAGCGCTGTGAGGCCAGGCGGCCGTGTGGCTCATCTATCTGGTGGTCGGGCAGCGCAGTCAGGAACACGCCGGGCCCACCGGCCGGCGGGGAGCCCGCCTCGTGTTGCCAGCTGTGGAAGGTGGTCTCGTTGTCGGTGTCGGTGTCGGTGTCGGTGTCGGTGTTCAGGCAGCGTGGGTAACCAGACGCCGGCATCAGGGGTGGCAGCGACACCGCTTCATAGCTGTCGGATGGCGCTGGGTAGGTCCGGCCACCAGAGTCGGAGCCGGAGGACGCCGTTGACGATGACGCTGAGATCGGCGGCAACTTGTCCGCCTGCTTCATGTCCACATCATTTGGAGACATGCCTGGCTAAGGCACTAATGACTGAAACGTGGCACCGATAATTACATGCTTGACGAAATAGAAGCTACGGGACTATGTAGATCGAGTCAGGCCAAATACGTAAGGAACACATAAACAGAACACGACATCCATACATCATATTGCTTGGGGCTACCGATGGACGAAAAAGATGAAACAAAAACATTTTCTGAGCCATGTTCCGGTTCACATTCAGGTTCATTTTTTCCTCTGTCTCGTGATCAAATGTAATGCTCTTCTTCGTTGGGCAAACGATCGTCGGGTGCCAAAAACAACCATAACACCAAGACCACGACCGGTGTACTTTTTCCTCTCTTCCTTGCTGTGTGCTTGCAACACGAAGTGTACGTGTGTTTTACTTTATGTTCCAATGAACTGAGTTTGCAAATGTTTTCAAAATAATCGTGATTAATTTCGTTACATATCCATGTATGACATAAAGACATTTACTGGTTGTGCTTTTATCAGGTAAGATAAGATTAGGTGAGGCTAGCCTGACCTTATCCAGATAGCAAGTGAAAATAGTGGTAATAGCTGTTTCCACTATTTTCCATTTGACATTCGATAACCTTCACAGGGAAGAGAAGGGAGGGGTGGGTGCCCATCCCCTTAAACACCGAACATACACGAGATTAAACAATGTTTTGCTGTTGAGATTTTCACCTCGCAAAATCAGAAATGTTCGGCGCGTTTTGCGCCTCGAAAGCGTTCTCTGTTTCAGCATGTATTTTCAGTCGAGCCTCCTTAAGAAAATTCTGGCTGCTGCCCAAAACTTTTATTCACTCTTTAGTCATGTCCTTCATGGTGAAAAATACCAGCAATGCCCTTAGCAGACCACATTGCAACGTAACCAGAAAGAGATCATGTTATCTTACAGGCCCGTCAGAACAACAGCGTACCTATTCACAATCCTATTCATATACGTCTTGCAACCCAATCCGAATAAGCTCGTTTATCCAACATATTACACATTACCCTCCAAGACTAATCCTATTTCCAGTTTTTGTTACACCGATAAGTTTTGCCTCGAGATGTCATTAAAGGTCAAGTTACCGGAATTTGTTCCCCATGGAGCTTTCCCGTAATTGAGCTGCAAATACGGGACCAATACAGACATGCCATCCCATCGTCACGATTTGAAGTTTTAGCAAAAGTAAGAAAAAATGGGATCATTTCTAGAGCTCATCTCGTCCCTCCCAGAGAAGTACAACTTGCACTGGGACGGACAAGCGTCACAACATATCATTTTTAGTGTATCCTGTATTCTTTGACCTCAGGCCACGATTTTCACACAAAATTATGCATATAAAAACCATGCCATTATTTTTGCTTCGGGTTGGACACCTCAAACTCAGCTGAAATTCTGGCAGAATATTCCATTTCCCACTGGCAGAAAAACCAACTGCTCAGTATTTCGTCACACCGCAGTGTTTGACCTCCAGGGCTCACCAAAGATCATGCTACCGATTCTTGTGTCACTGTACCTTTTTCACAATTCTGGCATTCATGAGACTAATGCAGAACTTCTTCCCGCAGGCTACTTCGACACCATAACCTTAAGCTTAATCTCGGAAGTCCACAGTTGAATTATACATTAAACGGTCCATTTCTATAGCGTATCCGGGCCCCTATAGTTTGCCGACAAACGACGTCCAAATACAAGCCAATCAATGGAAGTTGCATTCTTAGAGTGTCATTTATCTGCAAGCTACAGAGGAAAAATGCGCTCTGGAAAGAGAGAAAGAGAGAGGGAGAGAAAGAGTGAGAGAATGAGAGAGAGAGAGAGAGAGAGAGAGAGAGAGAGAGAGAGAGAGAGAGAGAGAGAGAGAGAGAGAGAGAGAGAGAGAGAGAGAGAGAGAGAGAGAGAGAGAGAGAGAGAGAGAGAGAGAGAGAGAGAGAGAGAGAGAGAGAGAGAGAGAGAGAGAGAGAGAGAGAGAGAGAGAGAGAGATAAAAAAAGAGCGAGAGAGAGAGAGACAGAGAGAAGAGAGAGAAGAGAATCAAAGAGACAGACACAGCTAAACAGAGAATCGTAGATACACCGAGACAGAAAGACAGAGACAAAGAAAGAGAGGCCGGCAGTATGCCCACCTTGACTTTTGACACATCTTATCCGCGGAGTGATGTGGAGCCCCAAAAGATCTTCGAAGTTACTTTGTATCCCAGGGAGGGAAGGGAACTAAATCAGCACAATACGAGCTAGAAGATCTGTTTGCATTCCTTAAAGAAATGCATAGATAAAGCGCAAATAGATAAAGTTTAACCTCCTTCGGAGACCAGGTGGGTCTCCGGTGTTATCAAAACTCTCCTTTGGACGCGTGGGTGAGGACACACACACACACACCCCACACACATACACACATACACACACACACCTATATATATATACATATATATATATATATATATATATATATGTTTATATATATATATATATATATATACACACACATACCTATGTATATATATATGTATATATATATATATATTATATGTATATATGGGGGTTGTAATATATATATATATATATATATATATATATATATATATATATATATATATATATATATATATATAGGTGTGTGTGTGTGTGTGTGTGTGGGTGTATGTATACATATGTATATATATACATATACATATATATATATATATATGTATATATATATATATATATATATATATATATAATATTATATATTATATTATATGTGTGTGTGTGTGTGTGTGTGTATATGTATGTATATATGTACATATATATATATATATACATATACATATATATATATATATATATATATATATATATATATATATATATATATATATATATATATATATATATATATATATATATATATATATATATATATATATATATATATATATATACATGTACATATACATGTATATACGCTCCTTCCAAGCTATTTTTTGCATTTATATGCCGCCAACCACGGGCGCGACTATCCTCAGGTGTACGCCATTTGTTTTTCCTTTGTAGCTCATAACTTGGTTTGTGACCGTTGGTGACCACTGGTAGCTGCTAGTGACGGCTGGTGACTGCTGACTGCTGTTCGGTGGTTGGCAGTTCCAGCTGTCCAGGAAGATCGCTGGCTTCTGGAGCTCCTGGGTCAGTTTGATACCCTTTGGCCGGGCCGGAAGTTTTTGCCTACTTTTTGGAGCCGTATTGAGAATGACTGATGTTGGCGGTTGTCACATGTGTGTGCGCTTTCTGCGACGAGTGAGCTTTCGTATTTGCTCTAGGGTGTCCCACGTTTCTCTCTGTGGCGCCAATTTTCCAGCCGGCGATGGCTCGTCGTCTTGTAAGTCAGCCCGGCTCGCGACCGCATAAAGTACAGGAATGCAAAATGCAAGGGTCTTACAAGTGACATAATTTACATTCGCTCTCTCCTCAGGTTTCAAGTTTGTAGGTACTCATGATACAAAGTTTGTAGGCACCTCTTACTTCGTATATCCAGCTCGATTCAGGAGTCCGACGCGATTTTTGTTTGGTTGTTTTTCTTGCAGTCCTGAACGATTTCCGAGGTCAATTGCGCAATTGGCAGTGTTTCTGAGAGTTTTCAGTTTTGCCGCCAGGTGTCAAGGTGCGAGGACGTCCGCAGGAGCTCCAGGTTTCCAGATAAGTCGTTGCAGAACAGGGCAGTACTCTAGTCTAAGCTGTGGATAAGTGTTTAGCAATTACTTCTGTGATTATATTTCATTAGTTTTTATCTTATAAGCATTGTCGTAGCACGCAAACTATACTATATTAACCTAGCGACGCCGCAGTGCGCCATCTTTGTGTGCGCCAAGGCGAGGCCTCATGGCTTTCGGCGTGTTCTCGACGCTTCGATTTCTGTAGTAGGAGATATTACAAGTGTGTAGATTTCATAAGTACATTAGACAACATTCATACTATCCTAACATACTTTATTTATTTTTTGGTATGCATAGTGTGTTTGGTGTTGAAGTTTAAGATAGTTTAATTAGTAGTAAGTTGGGGGTATTCATAAGTGCTGTGTGACTGTTCATTTTTCTGTCTAGCCATAAGTGATATCAAAAGGGATATTCATATAGTTGTCTACTTGTGTGGAAGACAATTAGATTAGACATCTTGGGCCATGGGCTAGGTTTTACATTTGTAGACGAGTGGAGCAGGTTTTATGCATCGTGGGACCTCTATCAGAGGGATGGCCTGCACTTTTCTGAGAAGGGGGTCCATGTGTTAGGCAAAGTATACGAGCATGTCCTTCAGGGAAACTAGGAAATGGGGTGGGGGAGGGATGAAATTGCATTGCCAACTCAGGAATATTCCAATAGTGTCAGCCAAGGCAATAGAACCTCAAAGTCTGCAAATAGGGACAGCAGCAACTCAAGGGGACAGAGTGATAGTTCATCTAGTGAAAAAAGAACTCCTCAATATGAAAAAGCCAAAGGTGGTTATAGAGCATTTGTTATTTGTATGATGTTTAATGCTCGGAGTATCCGTTCCAAATTTGATGAGTTCAAGTGTTATGTTGCTGAGGAGGAACCAGATTGTGTTTGCATTACGGAGGCATGGGTCAGTGAAGGGTATTTTGGAGATAACTTACAGGACTATGAGATCCAGGGATACAATATGTTTTCGTGCAATAGGGGTCCAGCAATGAAAGGGGGTGGTGTAATGCTCTATATGAATAGCTTATTCAGTTCTCAAAAAGTAGCAGGTGGGGATAAAAATGTGTCTGTGGAGTCCATTTGGCTTGATGTCACTGTGGGAAAAGGCAACAGCAATACTCTGAGGATAGGAGCTTTCTACCGATCAGGAACCCTGCCACATTCTCAGCAACTAGAGCTTGACAAGGTGATTTGTGAGGAAATCAGTAGAAACTTTAAGAGGAAGTGCCTTATTCTTGGTGACTTTAATCTAAAAGGTTATGAGAATGCTGGTGTTGGCTCCCATCATGCAAAATGTTTAGGAAATGTCTTGAAGAGGACCTGTTCTTACACCAGTTTGTATCGGAACCTACCAGGCATGGTTCATTCTTGGACCTTGTATTCTCGGATTTAAGTGACTTGGTTCAAGACTTGACTGTAGGCGAAACTCTGGGAAGAAGTGACCATAACATAGTTAGATTCAAGGCACATGCAGGGGAAATTATCAAGGATAATTTGGTAAAGGTTCCAAATTTCAACAGAGCAGACTTTGACGGCATGAGAGCGGCTTTAAGTGCCATCAGATGGGAAGAAGAATTCTCCAATTTAAATGCCTGTGAAATGTGGGAAAAGTTCAAATCTTACTTGAAGGAAACTCAGATTAGACATGTCCCCCAAAAGCAAAGACGCAAAAGAAGGATAGGAAAGCCAGCATGGCTTACACCAGACTTGATAAAAGCAATTGAGGCTAAGAAAACTGCATTTAGAGTTTTTAAAGAAGCCTCAAATGCCGTTAATCTAAAGGCGTATCGAAAAGCTAGAGACACTGAAGCAAAAACCAGAGCAGCAAAGCGAGCAAAAGAACTGGATTTAGCTAGAAACTGTAATGGGGACAGTAAAAAGTTCTTTAGTTTCTACAAGCTGAGTAAAGTTTCTAGCACAATTGGTCCACCGGAAGTAAACGGGACTACATTTGGTGAGGATAGTGAGATGGTTGAGGAGCTGAGCAAGCAGTTCAAATCAGTGTTTACATTGGAAGATATGACCAATCTGCCGACCGTACACCATAGTTCAGCTACATGGGATCTGACAAATGATGTTGATTTCATTGATAGTGATGTTGTTTACAATCATATCATGAAGATAAAGCCAAACAAGGCAGCAGGACCTGATGAAATTTATGCTAGGGTGTTGCGGGAAACTGAAAAGGAACTGGCATTTCCACTTAGTATAATATTTGGTAGATCAGTTTCACAAAATGAAATTACAACCGATTGGAAAAGGGCAAATGTAGTTCCTATTTTCAAGAAAGGAGAAAGAGGGAAAGTTAAAAACTATAGGCCAATAAGTCTCACATCCCTAGTCTGCAAGGTACTCGAATCAATTATCAAGGATAGAATAGTTAGTTATCTGGAAGGTAGCAGATTGATTCAAGATATTCAACATGGGTTTAGAAAAGGACGATCGTGTCTCACAAACCTCTTGGACTTTTTGAACTTCGCCACAGAACAATTTGATCAGGGAAATCAGGTTGATGTAGCATATCTTGACTTTAGTAAGGCCTTTGACAAGGTACCCCATAAACGGTTAATGATACAGCTTCAGTCCCATGGTATTGCAGGCAGCATCTTAAAATGGATAGAGTTGTGGCTTTCAGATAGACAGCAAAGAGTGATGCTAAATGGTACAAAGTCATCATGGCAAAATGTTCTTAGTGGAGTCCCCCAGGGGTCAGTACTAGGGCCATTACTGTTCATTATATTTGTAAATAACATTGAAAGTGGCCTAAGCAGTAAAGTTTTGAAATTTGCGGATGATTTGAAGGTCTTTAGGGCAATAACAAGTCAGGATGAGCATATCTCGCTGCAAAAAGACTTAGACGAACTTGTGAAGTGGTCCGAAGAAGGGCAAAGAAATTTTATTTTTGAAAAGGAAAAAAACACAAATATAGGAAGAAAAAAAAAAAAGGCCCAAAATTAATGGGGGGGCAAAGGGTTAAAAGAAACAAAAAAGGAAAAAATTTTAGTTTTTTTTTTAACACAAAACTGGGGGCATCAGAACAGACCAAGGAAGCCAGGAAGAAGGCACTGAGAATGCTCGGGGCAATAAATAGGAATGTATCATACAGAAGTGAGGAAGTGATCAGGAAGCTTTACTGTGCATACGTCAGGCCACATTTGGAATACTGCATCCAAGCTTGGTCTCCTAGCTATGAAAAAGATTGTTGGCTTTTAGAGAGAGTATAAAAGAGGGCTACACAAATGGTTAATGGCATAAGCAACCTGGCATATGAGGAAAGATTGAAGAAATTGAATATGTTTTCACTTAGATATAGAAGGCTGAGAGGAGATCTCATCGAGGTCTTTAAATTTGTCGAAGGTCTGGAGAGGGGATACCTTGGGGAAATGTTTGAATTTAACAGAAATGATGCAATTAGAGGTCATAAATTCAAAATTAAAGTTAACCACAGCAGAACAAGGTTAAGGCAAACTTTCTTCACCAACAGGGTAGTAGAACACTGGAACCAGCTGCCAGAAAACATCGTCAGTAGCAGCACATTGAACATCTTTAAAAACAGCATAGACAATCATTATAAGAATAGAGGGCTTGGTTTTCAGTATTACAGGGAGGGCTGATTGACATATTTGGTGGGCAACTGGTTCAGTGTACAGAGTGCAACCAAAAAGGGCCCTTGTGGCTCATAGTTGCACTAATATTCTATGTCTTTATGTCTTTATGTCTTTATGATAAATTTTCCGGACCTGGATTGATTTCGGTAGTTCTTGCTTACTTTGTCGAGCTTCGAGCTTGTCTTTTTCCGGATCCCGTTGGGATTTGATGTGCCCAGCGCGATTTTTCGGCTCTATGCCCGTGCTTGTGGTCACGCTGTACTAATTTGGGACCACCGAAACGATTTTTGTTTGTGCTCCGAAAGGAATTATTCGGTCTCCACTTCTTTTTTAGTATCCTGGCGTGATTGTCGAGCTTCGGCGCAGGCCTTCGTAGTCCTGCTATATTTATATGTCAAGCACCCGACGCGCATTTTGTTGGTCCAAACATGAAACATTTTTAGCACCAAACCAGACATTTTTGTGCCCCGACAGGAGTTCTCGGGGCTTCGCTGTACTTAAACCGGAGAATGAGGGAAAGTTTATAAAGCCAGCGTAAGTTTTGGGGACCTCGGTGCGATTTCTGGGCCTCGGTGGAAAGTTTCGAAACCACGGTGTACATTTTGAGCTGTCGATGCGAATTTTGTGGTGCAGCCGGACACGAATTTCGGTGCCCAAGCGCGATTATGGGCCTCGTTTCGATTATCAGGCCCCAGCGCGAGTTTTCCAGGTTTCGCTGTCTTTAATTGGTGCTCCAACCAGAATTGTTGGAAATCCCGGTGGAATTTTGGATATCATCGCGATTTTTTCAAAGCCTCGCTGTATCTATTTGGTGCCCTCGACTGGACTTTTTGTCCGACTCCAACGTGCTGTTTGGCCCCATCGCGATTTGTGGAAGCCCGGTGCGATGTTTGAACCTTGACACGACTTGTCGAGGCTCTACAGCGTGGCTGGGTCTACGACGGTGATTTGGAATCCCAATGCGATTTTGGTGGTTTTGTCATGGATCATGTACGCCTGGATTGAAAACCAACAGCTGTTTGCGTATCAACCCACCTAGTGGAGGGTGAATAAAAACACAGAATCGCGGCCGGTTTTAGGCCTTGCGCCTATGGGAATTCTGGGTACGCATTTCGTATTGATTTTTTTCCAATTGATTCAGCCATCCCAGAAGGATTATATCACCCTTCCATGATGCATAATTGATCAAGGAACCTTACCGACCTTTCCTTATTGGTTTATTACGCTCCGTTCAGAAGTTATCCTGGTACGAAGTGAAGACATCTTTGAGAGGGAGCCCACCTCGTGCCAAGGGTCAGCACACCGATGTTGGTATTTTGAAGGTATTTATCTCGAATCATCTGTTATCTCTCTATCTTTATCTTTATCTTGAAATGATGGTACGGGGCAAAGTACATAAAGGTAATATAGAGACAAAAATGAATTGGGGCCACATTGCATTGGCTTCAATGAAATAATTGGGGGGGTGGGTCAAGCAAACATTGAGGTGGTCGTCCCCCTCAAAGGTATATACAACAACACTGTTGAGTCGAACGACTGGCAAGTGGTAAGCGAATCGACGAGAGGTAGTAGCGTTGCCAGCTAGGATATGTTGCAAGGGTTGATCTAATGGGAGGTGGGGGGAGGGGGAGAAAATCGCGCCCCTTGTGATCCGAATGACGCCTCTCTTGGAGGTTCCAGTGTACCCTCTCCCTCGAAATACTTAGCGGAACGCGCTCCTCCGCCTGGGAACGGCAGTCCTCTGAGAGTCCGAACGCACGCCGCGAATTTTTCGGCGAAAGTCACTGTTCAGACAAAAACAAATGGTGCCCCTCTGGTAGATCGGAGTGTACCCCGTCCAAATGGTCTGGACCAAGAGCCGCCCCTCTGGAGAAATTACGCCTCCTTGGCAAAATCATGAACCTGCCAATGATATGGTGTACGGGGTCAATAATTAATTTAAATAATTTCAACTTTTAGCATGGGAGCCTATGTATATGTGGCGCCTATTAATTTTGGTCTGCCTATTGCCTTCATGTACTTTGCCCCCTTCGATCGTTTTAAGAAATCAACAGGTGTGCCGACCCTTTCGGCGAAATGGGCTCCCTTCCACACAGGCCTTCACTTCGCATCACGACAACTTCGGAACGGAGCGTCATAATTCAATAGGGAAAGAACGGTAAGGTTCCTTGATCAATTCTGTATCATGGAAGACGGATGCAATCTTCCTGGGGTGGCTGAATCAATTGGAAAAAAACATTACGAAATGCATACCCAGAAATCCCATAGGCGTACGGCCTAAAACTGGCCGCGCTTCCGTGTTTTTACTTACCCTCCGCTAGGTGGCAGATTGGTACCGCTGATACGCGCAGATGAAAGGCGCTGACGCGGAGTTTCCAATCCAGGCGTAAATCACCCAGGGGCGGTCGGCCCATGTAAGGCACTAAGGCAGTGGCTCACCTGAGTAGAGCTAGAAAGTATTTTTGCATGTTATTTTCATAAAATGATGCTTCCATCCACTGGAGAATAGCAAACTTTAAAAACTGGAAACAAATATGCATTGGTGACCCGTGGCGTCGCCACGAAATTCTTCCAGGGGGGGGGTATGGTTCGGGAATGGGAAACTGAGGGCTGGAGGGCCTCCTTTTCGTCCTGGAGGGCCTCCTTTCCATCCTGGGGGCCTCCTTTTCGTCCTGGGGGTCTCCTTTTAGTCCTGGAGGGCCTCCTTTTCCTCCTGGAGGCCTCCTTTTCGTCCTGACGTACCTTCTTTTGTCCTGGGGGCCTCTTTTTCGTCCCGAGGGCCTCCTTTTCGTCATGGGAGCCTCCTTTTCGTCCTGAGGTACCTTCTTTTCGTCCTAGGGGCCTCTTTTTCGTCCTAAGGGCCTCCTTTTCGTCCTGGGGTTTCGTTTTCGTCCTGGGGGCCTCCTCAAATTTCAGGGGGAGGGGGGCGCCCCCCAGTCTCACGACATGGGGGCAATTGCCCCCCCCCCCCGGTGGCGACGCCCCTGGTGGTGACTCATAATTATGGTGAAAATTTTAGTTAATTTACGTTTACACCATTTACATCTTAGCTTCCAAACAGCTCTATCACCGGTCGCAGAGACTAGCCCAAGGCTATAGAACACCGGCTAGCCCAAGGCCCTTTACGTAGCCTGTGCGAGAGGGCTAGTCTCTCGTACATATCGCCATATAGTAAGTTTTCGTTTCATAACAAGCGCAGGGTGGGCCAGGGTCCTCCAATATGGTTTGGCAATCGGTGACGTCACATGGGCTGTACAATTGCTCAGCCCGTAGGCGCTCCAACGAAACTTCGTGTTTTCCACACGATATTTCCGGTCTTAAATACCATCGAAAGGGGACAAAATTGGGTTAATTTGAAAGCTTGAAGAATCTTGTCCA
>JAOTOL010001431.1:0-20000 GCA_034440575.1 Imbricaverruca yamaguchii
CATACTATTCACAAAGATAGTTGCTCTATATCACTTTTTCATAAGCTTGCATTTGAGTCACAAGACTCAAGTGACCCATTGATGACTTGAATGATTGACACATAGGTCAGCTATTTTGTTATAGAAGGATGTGATTCAACTTACAACTCAAGATATATTTTTGGGAAAGAATTGATTGAACACATGACTCATCAAAAAAATTGATTCATGAGTTGATTCTCGATTGGCGAGTTGGGCACAAGTGTGATTGGTGGTGTGTACAAACATCAGTATGACAACAGAATTGTTGTTTAGTGGCATCACACATTTTTTAAGGCAATCTGATTTATAATCCATCAGCATCTGCTAATCTCAGCATTTATGATGCAGTTGTACTTCACAGTGGAGGAAGTCAGTTGTTTTGCTTTGTTTTTGCACAATTTCAATTTTGCAGGGAAATAGTTGAGAGTCAGTCCACTATCGAAGCCTAATCTGTTTCTTTACAGTACAAAATATGCTGGTTAACGTCAGCTTCATGTTTTCTATACAGCATGGTGTTTTATTATTTTATTTTATTTTTCCCTTTAGCTTTCTTATTAACCTAAAAACAGTATGGCTTATTGGAGGCAAATCAACATTGGGAGGGCCAAGATCAACATTGGTGGGGCCATAGCCCCCAAAAGGATACAAATCGACGCCCCTGCATCGTCCGTCCGGGACAAAAAAATACCCTATTTTGGCCCCCATGTTCCTTATCTTCAACAGCGCTGCGCTAAGCGCCCACATATTCTGCGCTGCATCTCCGGTTGCGCCTGTGGTGCATACAGAACCACCCTCACCAAAATGTGTATTGCTTTGATTCGCTCAATCCTAGAATACAATGCGTTTATCTTCGATCATATATCCTCCACACGCATCGCAACACCTGAAGAGCATCCACCATCACGCACTATGCCTCATCACCGGAGCGCACTGTGCCACACCCATCACCAGACTCCGGGCTGAGGGCCCATCTCTAGTTCACAACACCGCAGAGCACTCCAACTAGCTAAATACCACTTTCGGATCACAGCACAACACAATCACCCGCCACTCTCGCGCTCTCTATCCTCCTCCTCCTGGTATCCGTACCTATGATGTACATAAACACAATATTGCCATACATCTGATCCAAGTCCTAACATTCGCATCGGAACTTCTCCTTGGCAATCCCTGGCAAATTGACACTCCCTTACTCCCACTTTGGCACATAAAACACACCAAGCTCGAGACACAATGCTGTTTATTGCAATTAAACACATGCTCCGTTTGAGATTACCTACAATCCAATGGTATGGCCGCACGCAGGATAGAGATTCATCAAGCTAAGTTACTACTAAAATAATTAAACAACACGACGAAACGTACTCATCCTAAATTCTTCTCTAGTTCTAGTCAGCCCCCCATCACGTTAATTATGTTTCATATAAGTAGCGCTGTCTGGATCCACCACACGGAGTCTCTGAGAATTGAATGCCCGCATTGTGATAAGATTACGTTATATTTTTCGCACAACCGTCTGCGCAAGGTTATTCTTACCATTCAGAAATATATTTTCCAAATAGTCCGCACGCGGCCACGTACCCGGTAACATGCTGTCTGCCCAGCCAACCTCAGAAGGCTTCATTGGTCACCGGAAACATTATGGAAATTCTTCAACCAATATCGGTGTCGGCCGCGTGAAATACGAGCGGATCAGACGTCTATTTCTGCCGTGCACTGGACCGGCTCCCGCACCTCTCGGCCGATTTCCGCCGGCTGAGTGGCATAGTTGCAGCGCCAGGGCACGCCCGACGAGGCCGACCGACGCCTTGCTGGCCTGTTTACAGCCAAGCCATTGCGGGAGGCTGCAGATTGTCGAAGCTGTGCTCCTGCTTGGTAGCCTTGATATGTTGCCTGAAACCGTGGACGCCGAAGTTGATGATTACGTTAGAATTGCGTCTGTTGGTGTTCGGAATCTCTCACGGCATTCCAATTATCAGCGTATTCGGTGATAAAATATCGGCAGTATTTGATGTCATACGACAATTACTGTCCAGCAACTATACAACTGCATAGGAAACATACACATGTCAGCCTTTCAGATCACCCTATGACAATAACAACGAAGCGGTTGGCGAAGAAAAATACCTTTTGATATCTCTATAAGAAACCTCGCTGGGACAACGCCTATGTGATATACCTGGCAAACCTATGCGTCTATTGGTGGGGCAGGAGCAGATACTCAAATGCCAGGCCAAGTTTTTATGACAGAATGCTATGAGAACCTGGTGTGTTCGAAGACATCGCCGAACTCTCAATATGCTGACGAGTTGAAGTGGCGACAACTTTGATCATTATCTGAGCTGACAATCGAGGTTAGCCTGACTGCTTCAGAACCATCTTATAATTACTACTGTATTATAAAACTATTGCATTACTGTATTATACATGTACGATATATCACATAGTAATTATGATATTATTATAGCATAATAGTATCCTGTATTACAAAACGGTTGTATAATACAATTATTACTCCTGATATAAAACTAAACTATCTGAGTTACCAATTGAGTATTTCGGCTCGTCATTGACTATCTGAGTTAGGAATATCTAGTGGGATATTCTAACTCAGAATCCCCAAAAAGAGAACCCCGAAAAAGCTTGTCATGTGTATTGACCACTGATGTCTACCGTTCCGAACTGCTAAGCCTTTGCTCCTATTTCCATCCCATCTGGCTGGGGCTCGTGCAGGGCGCTATGAAACTCTCAGTCCATCCGAAAAAAATAAAAAAGAGATGCATATAACAAATCGGATAACAGAAGCATGGGTGGATCGACTCCAGGTAGTTCAGAGGTTCTGGGCCACATGCTGGAAGGACGCAACAGTCGCCCAGCGTACGCTAGATATTCTAGACCATAAATGTGTTATAAATCCCATCATTGTATGCCCCCCACAACTTCCTAAGTCTGCAAATAAGTCTCCAACACTCATTAGAATTAACAGGATATTAAATAGTCATTAATGGTTCAGCACATGGCTGAGGATCACAGATGGACCAGAAAGTGGGGCCCGATATCCCCGCTAATGTTAAGCTGTCATTTTCCTCGCCCACTTTGACAACCCCGAACCCCGACCCCCAGTTCAGTGAGAGATAGCCAGCCTGGACTCGGTGCTCAAGTGCACTTAACAAAATGGCTACTTTGACAGAACAAGCTACAGATTGTATTGCCGAAGAGGCAGAGTGGGTGCAATAGTTACTGTTGTAACCACTCGGTGTTTCCGGAACTAAAATTAAGTTGATTTTTCCAGTGTCGAACAGCGGAGTGGTGAATTTCATATATATATCAATTTACCGCAAGCTTTTTTTTTTCATTCTGGAACATTTTAAAATCCCCGAATGGCGTATTCATTAATTATGTCCGAATGCTTAAATCTAGTTTGAATTTCTGTTCGAACAGATAAGTTGACAGTTGATCTCCAAAGTTATGATTCTACTATTGTAAGCATGTTGCACGTGCAATAGCAGTTTCCGTAGCCAGCACTGCCTGTTAGCCACTCGGTCGATCGAGTCACGCCTGAGCGCACCGACAACAAAGCAGAAAAGTGGAGAAGCTCAGTATGCACCAACACACTCGTTTGTGTCGCTGCCGCTCAGTGCAGATCCATAGAGGCAGGGCCGTACTGCAAGTGGCGATTTGTCACCGCTGATCGTCGTAATGGTGAGGCAGCCGCTCACAGAAATGTCAGCTGCAGTCGAAAATACCTAACGGGCTTGGCCGCATTGTGGAAACTGAGGGCTCAGAGCCGCAGAGGGACAGTACCAAGAACGTCAGTGGCCGCACGGCAGCAGCTGGCCACAACACAGCGCAGTGCGACACCGCCCAGCCTTGCTGTGCAGCCTGTGCCGGACCACGCCCCGCCTCCCACCCACACTGTCCAGCCTGGCTGTGCAGCCTGTCCCGGACCACGCCCCGCCTCCCACCCACACTGTCCAGCCTGGCTGTGCAGCCTGTGCCGGACCACGCCCCGCCTCCCACCCACGCTGTCCAGCCTGGCTGTCCAGCCTGTGCCGGACCGCGCCCCGCCTCCCACCCACACTGTCCAGCCTGGCTGTGCAGCCTGTGCCGGACCACGCCCCGCCTCCCACCCACACTGTCCAGCCTGGCTGTGCAGTCTGTGCCGGACCGCGCCCCGCCTCCCACCCACACTGTCCAGCCTGGCTGTGCAGCCTGTGCCGGACCACGCCCCGCCTCCCACCCACACTGTCCAGCCTGGCTCTGCAGCCTGTGCCGGACCACGCCCCGCCTCCCACCCACACTGTCCAGCCTTGCTGTGCCGGACCGCGCCCCGCCTCCCACCCACACTGTACAGCCTGGCTGTGCAGCCTGTGCCGGACCGCGCCCCGCCTCCCACCCACACTGTCCAGCCTGGCTGTGCAGTCTGTGCCGGACTACGCCCCGCCTCCCACCCACACTGTCCAGCCTGGCTGTGCAGCCTGTGCCGGACCGCGCCCCGCCTCCCACCCACACTGTCCAGCCTGGCTGTGCAGCCTGTGCCGGACCGCGCCCCGCCTCCCACCCACACTGTCCAGCCTGGCTGTGCAGCCTGTGCCGGACCGCGCCCCGCCTCCCACCCACACTGTCCAGCCTGGCTGTGCAGCCTGTGCCGGACCGCGCCCCGCCTCCCACCCACACTGTCCAGCCTGGCTGTGCAGCCTGTGCCGGACCGCGCCCCGCCTCTCACCCACACTGTCCAGCCTGGCTGTGCAGCCTGTGCCGGACCGCGCCCCGCCTCCCACCCACACTGTCCAGCCTGGCTGTGCAGCCTGTGCCGGACCGCGCCCGCCTCCCACCCACACTGTCCAGCCTGGCTGTGCAGTCTGTGCCGGACCACGCCCCGCCTCCCACCCACACTGTCCAGCCTGGCTGACCGCGAAGGTGCGGCACCAGCGACACTCGTACGCCCCCCCAGCACCGCTTGCGACACAGGAAAACCCTCTGCATGGACTCGTCCCCTCTCCAACCCCTTTGGCCGAACCCAGCCGAGGTGGTCGTTCGCCCTCTGCCCCTCGCGCCCCGGCCATCCGAGCCCCCCCCACCCCTCCTCCCCATACCCAAACCATGCGCCCCGCTCTCTTCGCCGACACCTCCGCCTCTCGGCCCTCCTAGTTCTGACCGGCCGTCACGCCCTCTCAAGCTCGGGCCTCTCCTCGCTGCCCTTCAGGGCAGTCGCTGTCCCCTCTCCGCCTTTTCGCACCAGCCCCGATTCCCGGTCGCTGTGCCCGTATCCCCCTCCCCCCAGACAGCCAGAGCAATCATCATCCGCACCAGAGTCGTCGGATTGTGAATAGGACGACTCTGCTACTCCAGCACCGTCAGAGCGTGATCACCAACATGAATGTAGCCACCCACCACTGAACTATTGATCCAATGGAATGCAAGGCCTTTTGTATTACATTGGGCAACTCAAGTGATACATCTTCCAAAATACACATTGATTGTCACCATACAGGAGACCCGATGGCGCGATAACGACCCGTACAATTCTAACATTATTCACCATACCCTTTATACGCACAACCGAAATTTGCAAAGCCCCGGCGGCGAGGTAGCCTCATCGGTATCCGACTCTCGTCATCATCGCTCGATCGCCATCACGAAAAACATCTGAATTTTATTGCTATACTTGTCCAAATTGCACATCGAGAGATCGCTGTAATTTATCTCTATCCTCCCCCTACTCTTACTCTCTTCCTGGCTTCCGTGACCAACCACCTCGGTCTTGTCTCACATCCCTGTCTGGTGCTGTGCGACCTCAACGCCCATCACCACGCATGGGGTTGCCATATTATACGCGGACGTCACGCTGAAACACTCCTCACCACCCACAACGTGGTCTTTGGTATTTTTGTAATGGCCAAAAGCCCACCCACAACACCGATATCGCTCCTTTCTGTCCGTCTGCCACTGACCTCTCAAATGCTTCGGCTTCCATCTCCGCCCTCCTCTTTTGGCATGTGCAGTCCGACTCCTTTGTATCAATCACTTCCACATTGATGTCATACTTGAGCTTTCAGCTCAGTCTAGAGAATGTTCATTTCTACCTCACTGGAACGTTCATAAAGCGAAGTAGCCGTCTTTTACCCATAAAATTGATGCTGTCGTCCTTCCCCAGTCTCACCCCCAAATTCTGACATTAATCAACACCATATTACTTGCGACAGACACGTCCCCACAGATTCAGAGCGACCGAGAGGCAGCAGCTGGGGTCTCAGAGTGGCCGAGAGGTAGCAGCTGGGGGCTCGCAGTGGCCGAGAGGTAGCAGCTAACGTCACAGAGCAGCTGAGGAGGAGCAGAGTTTCGGGGAGGGCGAGGGTTCAGAAGGTTCAGAGAGGGCGAGAGGAAGTAGCTGTTGGCTCAGAGAGGTCATCGGTCAGCAATTGGTGAGGGTGCTTAAGATGAATGTATGTCAGGAAGTGTGTGCTAAGAGCAACCGGAAGATGGATTACGTTTATTTTTTATACATCCGTCAACCTTAGCATCCAATCAGCATTTTGGGTGGCATGTAGGAAATACCTGAAGAGGCGCCTTCGGCCGAATATCCGTTTAGCATGGTTGCGGACGTGTACTGAAGGGGTGCTTCTGACTGAAAAATATGAAGGGGGATCACTCGAGCCTTCCAGGAGGGGAGCAGGTTCCAAATTCCAAATTCCAAAGTCCATGCATCCGCCGACCATCCCTGAATTCGCGCGGCCATCCTGCAGGGCAAGGGTTGATGCTCAATCAGTGGTGTTGCTTTATATACTTTCGAGGGGACAAGTCCCACATTAATGCTGGCTTTCCCCCGCCAATGATTTCAGCTTTTAACATGGGGCGCAATTGAGTGTTCCCCAAATTAATTTGGGCCTGCCCATTGCCTTCATGTATTTTGCCCTCCCTTCCTGCGCCCGAATAATTTTCCGAAATCGACATCCATGCGCTCAGGACTTCCTTTTTATTTGTAGTTTTTTTTTTCTTCTATTAGACCAGGACTTCTTCCAAGGGCGTAGCCAAGAGGGCAGGCGTGGATCCAGGATTTTTCATGGAAGGGGAATGTCTGGAGGCACTGGATGAGCCCCGAGGGGTGCATTCAGTTGGAAATTTCGAGAGGGGAGCGCTTGAGGGTCTTGGAAGGGAGACTTCGGCTAACAATTCAAGTGGGTGCACTCAATGATTCTTAGGGGAACATTTTCATTTGGAGGAACGCCTTTAGCCGAAAAATTAGAAAGAGTTACACTCGAGCCTCAGGGCACAGGTTGACAATCAGGCAGCGGTGTTATTATATATGCAAGAAGGGGCCTTGTGGCTCATAGCTGCACTAATATTTATGCCTTTATGTCTTTATATACTTTCGAGGGGGCTGAGTGCCCGATCAATAATGGTATTGGCTTCCGCACAATATTTAACATGGTAGCCTATGGAGTGTGCTTTCCCAATCCATTTGAGCCTGCCCATTGCCTTCATCTATTTTGCCCCTACCCCAATCATTTTTCGAAATCAACATCCGTGCGCTCAGGACTTCCTCTTTAATTGTAATTATCTCCATTAGCTCTGGACCCCTTCCAAGGGCGCAGCCAAGAGGGCAGAACGGATCCAGTACTCATCTCGAGGAGCGTCTTTAGCTTAAAAACTATAGAGCTTAAAAACTCGCGCCTGACTGGAGAAGCACTTTTCTTTTTCCCACGAGAGGACACATGTCCACTGTGCCCATTGCATTTGTCTCCGAAAGGGGGTGAACGGCAGGGACGCGGTAAGACGGATTACAGTCTTACTGGGGAATAGATGATGTGTTTCTTGCTTGATATATGAATATATGATTTGAAAATGGTTGTCATTTTTGCCACCTAGAACGCACCAGCATCACCGCTTTACATCTATAACACCCTGCGCAGCGCCTGCCAGCGCCGCAGTTTTGCCCATATGCGGCGCCGCCGACGGGACCGCTTTGAAAAATCGAGTTGTTTGTGCAGTTATATATATATATATATATATATATATATATATATAGACGTCAATAGTGCAGCGGCAGGCGACACTGGCGCCGTGCAGCGGCATGGTGCGAACTACCCCAATAGCTTCGGCCGAATCGTGCACATGTTCATATAAATTTATACCAGCAAATAAACTAACACATCATTGAAATTGGCGTACGAATATTCATCGTCTCAGTGTAGTTGCTGTATTAAGCAACACTTCATTATATGGCTGTGGCGGTTTGGGTCGGAAGTTGCACACCTTAACCTAGGGACAGATCCAGAAATGTTCATGGAGGGGAGGGGCATTCGTCTGGAAGAGCGCCGCTTCTTCGGATGGGCGCCAATATGAAAATCCATGGAAGAGCGTCTTTGGCGGGCAGTTCATTGAACAGGGGATAATGTGCACTGGGGCCTACTGCTGGGGCGTCTTTTCCTCTGAAATGGGAGCCATTGGTTGAACAATTCATTGTGGGAGGGGTTGAACTCGACCCTTGCTAAAGGGGCACCTTTTTCCCGACCAAGGGGGCGTCATTTTCCATGGGAACAGTTGGCTGATGGGCACTTGCCCCCAATGTCCCTGTATCCGCCCCTGCCTAACCCCATTCCTGGTCAATGTGGGATTCTAGCCTTGCTCTATCACATGTTAATTTCAATGCAGCTGAGGCAGCTTAGGAGTTAACAGCCAAAAGCCCGGAAACCTGGGAAACGTCCTTTTACCGATGCCGTCAAGGTGACAGACCGAACTCTCGCAAGGATTATTTCCGACAAATAACAGAAAGTAGCAGGGCGGGGAAGGGAAGGAATAGTTCCGACTGTCCCCAGCAATAACACAGGACCTGGCGGGGTGGGGAAAGAGAAGGCAGTGTTCCGACTGTTACTGACAATAAAACAGGAGTTGGTGGGGTGGGGAAAGGGAAGGCAGTGCTCCGACTGTCCACAGCAATAACACAGGACTTTGCCGGGTGGGGGAAGGGAAGGCAGTGTTCCGACTGTTCCCAGCAATAACACCCCTTGTGCCCTTTGTTGTGAAACTGAATAGACTTGATAAAAGAAAACGTCGACCATGGATAGACCATGTTGGAGTGACAACTGGGGAAGCATGTTTGTTTGCAGTGTCACTGCTCAGTAATATTCTGCACGAAGACTAGCGAACATTTGGCTGGGCATTAAGTCATTGTGTCAGAGGAACATGCTTTCAACTTCTAGATTGCCTGTATGCTTGCTGAGCTAAATTATGTGACATAGAAAGGAAGCCATTTGAAAGAGCTTTAGAAATGTGTGGGTCGTACCAGCCAGCTGACTCCTGTTGATCAAAAGCAAGACCATGACATTCAAAAGACTAGCAGATCCAAGGGGAGACTGGAAATGAAAACGAGCCATTCCCTCCAAAACGTGAAACGAGTGCCCATTATATCCTTCGTCCCCCTCCCTGACCGGCCGACACTTTATGAAAAAATATATATATATATATATATATATATATATATATATATATATATATATATATATATATATATATATACACGCATCCACACATCACCACAACTCATACCACATACCATACGCCCCACACGCCACACACACACTCACACACACACACAAACCCACACACACACATTCCACCACCACCACCACCACCATCACCACACACATACCACACACACTCACCATATAGTTCAAGCCATTTGATCTGGTAAACGATCCAGGTCGCCGCAAATCGTTTTGTCCTTGTTCCCGACATTTTTCAAAAAGACGCCTTCGTGCTGGAAAGCGCATTGCACTGGCCCCATGGGGCATTATTGATGCTCCCCATGCTGCAATTCAACACGCAACTATGGCATTAATTCCTGCTCTGTCGTCAAATAATTAACGGCGACTTTACACGGATAATGACGGATGACCCGGTTGCATGTCGTGCTGAAGTAATATATGCAAAAACGTTTATGGTAAAATAGTTGGATGATATCCGCGTGAAGAAATAGTTTATCCTCGCGGAAACCTCAGTATGTCGCTTCCAACACAGTGCACAACATGGACAATAAACACTAATATATCATACAACATATGCTTAACGCCCAACAACTTGTGATTCTCAATGGAATAGGCGTAATTTAATCAAGCACCTAATCGACTTCTCAGTGAATCTGCATCAAGCCAGCAAGTGCCCATCTAGACTTACCGTACCGGCGCGGTGGTTCAGTTGGTTAGAGCACCATCCTGCATCGGTCTCCCCTGTCTTAGCGAGACTGGGTTCGGGTCGCTTTGTGCGCTCACTTTTAGCACCCAGACGGGAGCATCAGTTGGCAATTGGCACGATGAAGTCGCGAGCGAGCTACCGGGGTCACCGTGTCTGTGTATTGGCAGCACGTGAAGCATTTTACCCAAATTCTACTGTACAACTGCAATTCATGGATTGGGTGGTGAGGCCAGGGTTCACGCAACAAGCTTTGCTTAGCAATTGGATCCTGGCCCATAAGGCTACCCCAGAAAGAATACGAACCACATTCTAAAAGTATACAAGTTGGACATTCTAGCATTCTTTTGGGGCCAGGTAATGCTTCGTTGCCATCATACACTTCTCATCTCCTTCCATTCCATCTTTGGAACCGAGCATCTTCTAGCCTTTCCATCTCATTCTGAGTTGCCGGTGTCAGAAATCCGCCGCTATCAATTGTTGCTTGTCGACAGAAGTCATTGGTAACCTGCTCGTTGAACTGCCAATGTCGTTTGGCCGACCGAGGAATGCAAGGCGGGAACAGCATGGACCCATGTTTCTCACTTCATGGCTGTTGAGAAAATTGTTACTTGTGGCTCGGGCACTGGCCTGTAGTGAAGCTGTCACGCAACGCATAACTGTGAAGCGGCGCAGCCTACCAGCAACTATTGGCGTGGAGCCTTCCACCACACGTTCCTGGGGGCCAGCCAAATTTGGGTCCCCTGGAGAATTTCACTGTAGGCGATTGTACCAACGCATTCGTTTTTGGTGGGAACAGTAAAGGCTATGGTTAGAATCGCCTTAAGCTTGTCAGAAATTACTTATTTGAATGATAGTGGTGATGTTACTACGGTGGATGAGTGGGTCCAGTGTGGATTTATAAATGCAGTGGGCATGGAATTGATGTGTTTGCCAGACGGTAACTGTCTTGTTTTCAACTCGGTTACCTCGCCTCTCCGGATGAGATGGAACACATTATGCAATTGGCTGACTCCTGTTCCCTCGGGAACAGTGCTGCAGCCGAAAGCTGCATTCGTCATGTTTATGTAATGAGTATCACACGCCGAGTGAAGATGGCTCCGTGTGTGCTATACGTCTTCCTTCATATTTGTGGCAATCCATTTTCATCAGAAACACAGGATATGTAATTCCTCGTTGTCATCCAAGTTGGAGAAAAAAGAAAACACCTCCGTAAATGAATTCCAAAGTGTGAAATATTTGGATATTCACATTCATTGGACTTTCATAGGACGTATTTTCCCGAGAACACAAAAGCCACGATGACTACATGCCTATGGGGGAAGTTGATGGGCTATGCCAGCATGACAGCACTGGTGCTACTTACTCTGAAATGTGCAAATTACCTAATTGCGGCAATGCGATGTGAAACAGCGAGAATCCACTTGGCGTAAAATAGGGAACAATGTCCCCCGCAGAGCACTTTACAAATGTGGTATAATAAAAAGAAAAACGTATGAAGAAAAATCGCAAATACCAACATAGAAATATCCGTAACAATAGTGGGGTAACTTCAATCCTACCAAGCATAAACATGAGTACTGGAGAATGGGGGGGGGCGAAATTCGCCACAACTCAGATTTCTCGTAAATAACTCCCGATTCTACAGGTCAGTATCCACCATTTTTTGCGTACCTGTTTAACAATATCTGCTCTCAAAAATACCACATATCTACTCTCAGCATATAAAGATGGCATACATCTTATTACAAAGAAGATTCTCCCAAGTAGGAGGAGAATCACAATGAAAGCCTGGATTAGCTCTGGCATATTATGTTCCATAAATCGAAAAAAACAAACTATATAAGAAGTTTATTAAAAATCCAAATCTACACAATGAAGTCAAATACAAACAATTCAGGAACATCCTGATCAAGATTCTCAGAGAAGCAAAGAAGCTACGCTATTCAAATGCCTTTCACTGTAGCAAATCGAATGGAAAGAAAACTTGGGAACTACTACATGAGCTGATAAATAAACAGAACAAAACAAAAAAAATCCCAGAATCCATGTGAGATGAAGAAAATAATGAATATTAAACAGAACAAATTCATAATGCCTTCAACAATTTCTTTTCAACCATTGGCAGCAAGTTAGAAAGGAATATCACTTTTTCTAACAAAGACCCAATAGAATACATTGCGGGGTATGACTATGCTAATTGGGAACAAGGAATGTATACTAATGAAAGCCAAGTTGAAACAACTATAAAGTCACTGAACTCAGTTGGAGGAGGGGCTGGTGGCATTAGCACAAAAACTCTCTTACTGACATATAAAAATATCCTGACACAATTCACACACTTCTTTAACCTCTGCCTCAGTAGTGGAGTTTTTCATAAGCAACTAAAACAAGCCATAATTATCCCCATATTTAAATCAGGAGAATTGAACAAATTCACAAATTATAGACCAATTCCTATGTTATCAGTATTTTCAAAAATCCTTGAAAAAAATGGTATATTCTTATCTCCTATCTTATCTAGAGCTGAATAATATACTCAGTACTCTCCAATTTGGATTTAGAAAAAAAGCATAGCACCTACATGCCGATTGCTCACATGTATGACCAAATTACATCTTTGGAAATGAAAGAACTTACGTGTGGTCTCTATATTGACTTGAAAAAAAGCATTTGATACTGTGAGCACTGACATTCTACTTGAAAAAATACAACATATTGGCATATCAGGAACTCTACACCTGATATTGCATTCTTATTTAAAAAATCGTTATCAGCGAACTAAAACTAATGACATAGTCTCAGATGAAGAGTGCATTATAATGGGGGTTCCACAAGGCTCCATACTTGGTCCACTACTCTTCCTTATATACACTAATGATTCGGGAAATTCTTTAGATGGAACATTCTATTTATTTGCTGATGATGCTGCTGTCATGATAAAAGCTACGAATATTGAGGAATTACAAATTACAGTCAATGCCAATATTTCAGGAATTACTGAATGGTTTAAAGCCAATAGATTATCACTGAATGTCAGTAAAACAAACTACCAAATTCATTCCAGTATGCCTAGTGCTGACTTGAGCATAGTAATAAATTCTCAAATAGTTCATAGGGAACAGTAAATCACATATCTTGGAGCAATAGTTCATGAAAAATGAACATGGAAGTTTCACATATCATATGTTGCTGCAGACTATCAGAAATCTATGAATAATTGGAAGAGCAAAATTCTTTATCACAAGTCGTGAATTGAAATATCTATATAATACTTTGATTCTTACTTATTTCAATTATTGTGCATTAATATTGGGAAACAATTTTCCAACATGATTAGACATAATTATTAAAATACAAAAAAGGGCATTACGAATCATAGATAATCAGCACTATTCATATCCTACAAATGAATTATTTGTTAAATATCACATTTGGAAGTTCCCTCATATTGTACCGGAACAAAACATATTACCACTTCACAAATTTTTTTAATCAATCATTAGCAATCACTATAATGAATACGTTCAAATACTCATCACCAAGAAACTTAAGGCATGTTGATCGTTTCCATGTACCTGTTTCATCCAAAACCTATAGACTTCATTCGATACCATTTATAGCACCAAGAACTTGGAATACAATTATTGGTATAAAATTTCCTTCCTGTAATCATGTACCTATTAAGAAAGAAGATATAAAAAAGTTATCAGAACATATTTTATTGACTTATACATCACAAACTAAAGGGTTAGTAAAATTAACAATTTCACACTACAAATGTGCACGGATGTGCATGGATGCACATGAGTGTATTTTTCTGTATGTGCATGCTAGTATATATGTATGTATTTATATTCGTATAGATGTGTGAGTGCATGTGTTTATGTATGTGAAGTAAGTGTAGGTGTACATGTTTCATGTGTGTGCATATGCAGGTTTGTTGTGTGATAGTGCACATGTATGTACACCTTTTCCCTCATAACACTTTTCACTTTGTGGCCCCAGGAGTTCCTTGGCGTTACTAGCTTGCTACCTAGCTGAGGTGCTCCTGGGGCTACTTCTACTAATAACTGGTGGTGGCCTATCTGCAAAAAAAGACAAATAAAAAGATGCAAATAGTTATAGTGAACTGTAGGTATGAAGAGACAGATGACATGTGTATTGGCATCCTGAGGCATTCCTAAGCTGGCTGTCCTAACTTTTGATTAATTGGCGATATGTAAGCCCAATAGCAATCGAACCTGTAACAGTGCGTGTAGCCAAATAGGATGGGCTGCTGCATACGAAACAGGGGTCGACATTAAAAAAGAAAAGAAAAAAGTGTCCGGCGTTTAAAAGAAAGGAAGAACAGCCAAAGCAGAAAGAAGAAATCGCTTAAAAGAAGAAAAACCAAAATTGGCCAGATAATTTTCGAGTTAGAGGCCGCCAAAGTCAAAACATTTCGTGACATCCGACCACAAAAAAAGCGCTGATGCACTTCCCGTTTATCGGCAAAAGGGGATTCTTGGAAATACTAGCGACTTCTTTTATGTATATTGTCATGCTATGTTGATTCCAGATAATGCTAGGTCACCGAGGCCAGGTCAAGTTCATAACAGGTCAATACAACCAAACTTGGTCAGCTGGAAGGTTGTCATAAACGCGAATAACTGTCATACGATTCATAACATTTTGCATGCAACTACTTACTGAAAACTTCTGTTTTTGTTATTGGGAACCTAAGCGTTTCCATACTTCATTCATATACCTCAGCCCTTTCTTCGTGAAGCCCGGCCTGGTTCTGGTTATTGGAGCTGGTGACTGACCCGATAAAGCGCCGTCATATAGGTGACCTGAGGTCAAATACCGGATCTATTGTCTGCGTCGCATTATTTCCTATGTCCAAAACAACATTGATGCCAATTTTTGAGCATTTAAATACAATCGCAGCGATTCATAACAATGTCGAGCTAAGCCACGCAAAACAAGCCAAATATGACACCTCATGACAAATGTGACCTCATTTGACCTTGATAGTATAGACCTAAGGCCATGCAATTCACAAATAACAGAGTTCACCATACCCATCTACCATGAAAATTTAGTTACTCTAGTTATAATAGGAGCCGAGATCTTAGGGGGGATTCCGCCTCCCTTCTCCAGTGGGCGAGATTTTCAGGGGGGCCTCCCGGGCTCGCGCTAAGAACTTCGACGATGCTGCAACTAATAATTATTCGGCTTGAAATCCAATTAAGTGCTTGGTGAATAAGTTCATGGCTGGAAACCGAAGAAAATTAGTATATTTTAAAACAAAATTCTGTCAACTAGAATTATTAACTTTACTTCGGTAAGTCGAGAGATATTCATTATATGTCTGCACAGTGTAAAATAATTGACAATGTGGCCTGGAAATTCACAGTTAATGAAATTGTGATATTTCATCCTTGTCTTAGGTTTTTACCATTCTGCCACATGATATGCGGGCAGTCATTACACACACGACAGCTAAATAATGTAAAATGC
This sequence comes from Imbricaverruca yamaguchii, assembly GCA_034440575.1. NCBI lineage: Eukaryota > Metazoa > Arthropoda > Thecostraca > Neoverrucidae > Imbricaverruca > Imbricaverruca yamaguchii. The sequence goes on from JAOTOL010001431.1 coordinate 15,718, forward strand.
ATGTGACTGAAGTGAAATATGTGTATTACAACTGCATTATGTTTTTTTAATCCTTAAGTGGCGATCCTTTATTTTCTTCCAATCTTTCGCTATTCACAAGCAACTTCTTTCTTCATTCACACAGTTAATGGTGAAGTAATTTTAGGACACTGTGTCAGCATGTTGCATTTTTGCTGATCGAACGCGGGAGTAGTTTTGCTGAAGTCACATTTTGCGTAAATGTAGCGAAAGAATAACATTTCGTTCCCATGAAATGCGCAATGGACTCTGCTGTTGTTGCTATATGTTGTATTGCTGTCGAATGTTCCGATGGCGCCTCGTAGCAATCGTATCATGCAAGTTTCATGCCTAGCTTACCGTCAAATGACACCACTTCAACTCGCACCCCAAATCAAACTATCATTAGAAGTGTGTTTTCTTACATCTTACTGGCCGTTATTACCACCGTGTTTTTCTCTACCATTGACTGGACATATCGCATGACCCGAGGAGGCCCTCAACTGCGGTCTGACCTGGCACTTTTCGCCACCACAACCTTCTCTTCATCCCATGACACGTGACCAGACGTCCTACTTGACCTGAGCTGGTCTGTCTTAAAGTCAGGTCGGGCCAACCAGGCGTTCCAAGCATTCTTCTTGTGGCGTGTTTTGACCTAGATGGTGACCTCTGGGGACAGGATGGGAAGTACCGCGGTCGGCGGATGAACGTGTGACCTGTGTTGATCCGGGACTTAAAGAGCTGAACTTGGTGGTGACTTCTGGCAACCGGGTGACCTCCGACGGCAGGGTCAGGAGTGCCATCGTGAGGAGGCGAACGTGTGACCTGTGCTGACCTTGGTGATGGCCTCTGGCGGCAGGGTGAGAAGTACGACGGCCGGCGGGCGGACGTTTGGTCGTGTGGTGTGATCCTGTACGCGCTGCTGGTGGGCGCACTGCCATTCGATGATGATAATCTGCGCCAGCTGCTGGAGAAGGTGAAGCGAGGCACGTTTCACATACCGCACTTCGTGCCGCCCGACTGCCAAAACCTGCTACGGGGCATGATTGACGTCAACCCAGAGACAAGGCTCAATGTAAGTTGCCACTCAACATGCGCCTCATTGTGACTGTGGATCTGAACGCATGTTTCGCGGTGAGTTGCCAGGCGGACGTGCAGTGGACGGTGAGTTCCTACCAGCAGACACGGACATTGAATATGGTGAGAAGTGGTGCATGGTGAGAAGCCTCAGATAGTCTCACAGCCAGATCTGTTCCAATATGTTGGTCCTGGTAGCAGCCAATGTCGGATCGTGATGAGGATATCATGTGAGGGTGAGGATGTGATGTCAGGATGCGATATGAGGACGAGAATGATGCGAATGTGAGTATGTATCGCGATGAGGAAACGATAGCGAGACACATGAGTGTTCGTAGCAAAGCAACAGTCATGCTCAATGGTCGAAGGGAGCAGAATTCCCTAACACTAGTCGAATTAATGTGGGAACGATTCTGTTTAGGTGGTGTGACTATGCAGAGCATAACACGAATTGAATATTTGCGCTGATATCCGTTTAATGTGGATAACGGGTCGGATCAAATAGAGTAGTGACGAAGATAAACAGATACAGATAGGATGAAGGATTGACACTTCAATTTTGTTGTGGAAACGAAATTGAACAAATCTAGTCATAATTCCTTCGGTTTCTCAACTGCAACTTTGCAGAATGAAATGCTGTGATAAACTAATGTTATGATATGAATTGTCCGAAAAATATATAACGCGACTAACTATCAACCGTATTGCCATTTTCATTACCGTCAGCACCCTCAATGTCAAACATACGCAGAGTGGCTTGAGCAGGATTCATTATATGGATTTATGAATGTTCAGTTACCACTAAACTTGAATGCAACTTTGCATGCAAAACCCAATAACACTAATCAATGAACTTGTGGATATACCACCAGTACTCACATTCAGAAACTTGCCAATCCCACCCCTGAGGGCATTCTTACCTAGATACGCATATACCGACATACCAATTATGTATATATGGCGCGCGCACCTTATAGTCTCACCACAGGTAGCGAGCTAAATAGAACTGCTAACCCACGATCCGATGACGGAATGCAGTCAGCATCACGCGGTGTTCATTTTAGTTGTGGTTCCTAAAAAGCGTAATACCATTGCCTTCCATGGCCATTTAAAATTGACTCACAATTGATTGATCCCACCCAAAGCAGTAGGATCTTCACATCCTGCTGTTTACGCCCGCGGGAAGCGATGCTCTATAATGACTAGATGTCCGATTCGCTGCCCGCCGCACGCTCCGCGCCCTATTCCGGCCGATCCCGGCTGTAGGCGGCCGAGCAGCGGTATATGGGCAACATATCGGGCGCTCCACCCGCCCCCATGCATTTCGGCTCTGGAATGAAATGTTGTAAAATTAAATGTTGTTGATGTATTTTGATAAAAAGTAGTGCAAAATGATGTTGGGTTCATGATCAGCAGATTGAAATGGAGAAACACCTTGTAGAATGTTGAAATTGTGCCTTAGAGGTCTAACTTGTATCATCGTATTACCAGCTTTATGCGGTATTCGGCATGTGTACACCATGAAATTAAGGCCCTGGATACCAAATAAACGCTAGCGAAGTAATGCTGGGAATGTTTGTAGTTGACAACATGTGTGTACTGTGTGAGCATTCTGAATCCTAATCAGGGTCGGATCCAGGAATTGTGGTGGGGAGGGGTATTTGTTTGGGGGTGCCATTTCTTAAGAGGTGCACCCTGCGAAATTACCTGAAGGGGTGCTGTCGACTGAAAATCCTCTTAGCGGAGAGGGGCGTGCACTTTTGCACACTGGAGTGGTGCTTCTGGCTGAGAAAAAAATATGAGGGGAGTACTCGAGCCTTCCCGGAGGGTTGTGGGTTCCAAATTCCAAGAGGACATGTCCCTGAATCCGCCGGCCATCCCTGAATCCGCACGACCATCCTACAGGGCACGGGTTGACGCTCAGGCAGGGTTGCTGCTTTATACACTTTCGATGGGGCAAGGGCTCCATCAATGTTGGCTTTGCCCCCCCCCCCCCCTCCCCGCCAATAATTTCAACCTTTAATATGGGCCCTATGGAGAGTATTCCCCAATCGATTTGGCCCTGCTTATTACCTTCGTGTATTTTGCCCCTTCCCCTCCCCAGAATAATTTTCAGAAATAAACATCCGTGCGCTCAGTACTTCCTCTTTCATTGTATTTCTTTATATCACCCCGGGACTTCTTCCAAGGGCCTAGCCAAGAGGGCAGGCGCGGATCCAGGATTTGTCATGGAAGGAGCATGTCTGGGGTCACTGGATGAGCCCCCAGGGGTGCTCATTCAGCTGACAATTTCGAGAGGGGTGCACTCGAGGGTCTCGGAAGAGAGACTTCGGCTGAAAATTCAGTAGGTGCACTCAACGATTTTAATGTAGTGGCGCCAAGATAGAAAGTCGAACTCTCTACCTTGTCCAAACCTACCGCTTCCCTGGCTCCCCTCAATTTCGAAACCGTGGCTAGCATGGCTCTCGAAATCGTGGCTACACCCATGGATGAGAGGACTGCACACTCTGCACATGTGATCGGAAGTTAAATTTTTGCATTGCCTGGAAAAAATATGGTGCTGGAAATCAAAAGTGTAAATGCTGGTAATAAAAAGTTTTTGCTTTGCGAGCTGAAATGTTGCCTATTGTTTATAGTCTACTTCATACCTATGCATTACTCCAGCCAATCAATTTTTCACTACTTTGCATTTTAAATGCAGATTGGATGACCGATCTTTATCAGATACGGATATTGATACCCATTTCATCGATTCATACGAATACGGATTGGACCGTAATTAAACATGTTTAATATGGTCAGGAATGACTGGGTAGCATGTACCATGATAAACAAAACATCCACATAGTTAGATACATTGAAAACGAATTAAGAAAGCCAACGGGTGGAAACAAACTGTCGATTTTTCGGTAAAAAAATGTGCATGGGGAAACCAAGGGCAGTTTCGAGCATGTCAGTTGTTCCAGATGATTGTTCTAAGGATTATTAAAGAAGTGTACATTCAACATGGCTCAACGGCTTCAGGAAGTGCTTAGTCTGCAATATAGAAATGTAATATTGTGACATTTCTCAGGCTCATTTTGAAACTTGCACTATCGTTGTGGTGTGTACCGCTTCTATCGGTTATTGAAATGATCTAGACCCAGTTAATCTTGCCAATTTGGACAAATATAGCGGTATTTCGGTCAGACAACGTTTAACGGGATCCT
>JAOTOL010001431.1:22500-37500 GCA_034440575.1 Imbricaverruca yamaguchii
GCAATTGTGTCAAGAAACCGATCGCCAGGAAAACCAGTCAGCAATCCAGCTTAGGCATAAGGAGAATTGTTGCATAGTCTAATCAGCTCAGTCCAACTGTACAGTAAACTGCCTATCCACCCGAGTTATAACGCCGTTAGTTATATCTCATGTAGCAATACCACCAAAGCGTGGACACCCTGATTTACGAACTTCACTACATCGATGCCATCTGTTTCAGCTGCGCGAGATCAATCGACACCCGTGGGTGGTGGCCGGCTCGAAGGGCGAGCTGGAGCTGGAGCCGCCCATGATGGAGGTGGTGCAGACGCACGTGATCCCCGGCTCCGACCTGCTGGACACGGACGTGCTGCGCGCCATGACCCACCTCGGCTGCTTCAAGGACAAGGAGGAGCTCGTCCATAATCTCCTCTGTCCGGCGTGAGTGTCCAGTCGCACGGTCACCGGGTGAATGCTTGGCGTGATGTTCGGCAGTTGGCGGGACGTGGTGCGCTGGTGTTCACGTTCACACCGGTACTGGGGAGCGCGAACTGACACCTACCTCAGTCCAGCACCGGCGCCGCTTTGCGAACGAACTCGTCCGCTCACGAGTCCTCTCGGCTGTTGGCGATTTAACGCCAAACACTGGCTGGAGCGTGAAATTGTGTCGGTACTTTGCTCTAGCTGGTTCGCCTGCAGCTCGTTAGTGAGGCGCAAGAGAGAAAAACAGCTTAGTTGTGCTTATTCAGCCTCGCCGTGCAGAGGTAGGCCGGTCGGTCCTCTCCCCCTCTTCGCCCCTGCGCCAGGGACGAAGAGGGGGAAAACCCATCACTCGCGTGTTTTTCCGTACAGATAAAAAGTCCCAGACATACAGGAACGCGATGCTAGGCAGTCTCTTTCTTCAAGTTTTGCACTTGTACCGTTTCTTTTCGCATGCCATGTCGGTTACTTACAGCAGGTTACTTCAAGTGCCACCACACTCAAAATTACTAGATCATCATGAAATAAACGATATTTTCATGTCGATTTTATGGCATGAGAATTTCAGATGTGACGATACTGATAGTTCTAATTTTATACCAAAGTGAAGAAGACTATGACCACAGTACTTCCAATACTGAACAGTACTCAAAACTGGGACCATATTACTTTCAACACTAAGCAGGTTTACGCGGCTTTAATGCCGAAACATTGACCTATATGTAAACTTTGCTTTATCAACATAACCACGGAGCGCCTTTCTGGCACGTTACTTTCGCCTCGCAACAAACATCTCGTTTTCAAGGTCGCAGTTTTCTTAGTTAAGTTCTACGCTTCTGAGTCAGGAAATGCAACAGCCGTTTGCTTTGCCAAAATTCACTTTCCAAATCACCTTTCTTGAAATATCCCTCGCTACGCAAAGCAACGTGCATTGCTAGGAATTTAAGTGCCAGCTGGTAAGGAAGGAGTGTCACTTCTTGCTAGCTTTGGATTGAATTGGATTGTGGCTCTACGACGCATTCAGCAGCTTAGGCCATATGGTGTCGCCTGCCTCTCACCCTGGCAGGAAGGTCGGGCATCAGGGGGAATCGAACCCCTTACCTCTCGCGTGCCAGATGCTCAACTGAATTACCGACTTACCTACTTACTAGCTTCTTGACATCTTGATGACAAGCATTCCGTGAGACACAACTTCGTGATGCTGCACACGTGCCGTTAGCGCAGTTTAGACCAGTTTGAGTCCATCTGGTTCAGGATCACGCCGTGTGGACCAGTCTGAATTCATCTGGTCCAGGCTAGCGCAGTGCAGACCGGTCTGAATTCATCTGGTCTGGGCTAACGCAGAGCAGAGCGCTCTGAGTCCATCTCGTCCAGTGCCACCGCCGGTCCCACAGCAGCCAGCGTGAGGCCGGGTCCGGTCCTCACACTCTGGTGTCTCTTGCCTCACCCGAACACCCTGTCGGCCAGTGTGAGGCCGGGCCCACCCCACACTCTGGTCCCTCACGAACACCCTGTTGAGACCTGGCCCAATCCCCACACAGTGGTGTCTCTTGTCTCACCCGAACACCCTGTCGGCCAGTGTGAGGCCGGGTCCGGTCCCCACACAGTGGTGTCTCTTGCCTCACCCGAACACCCTGTCGGCCAGTGTGAGACCTGGCCCAATCCCCACACAGTGGTGTCTCTTGTCTCACCCGAACACCCTGTCGGCCAGTGTGAGGCCAGGTCCGATCCCCACACAGTGGTGTCTCTTGTCTCACCCGAACACCCTGTCGGCCAGTGTGAGACCGGGCCCGATCCCCACACAGTGGTGTCTCTTGCCTCACCCGAACACCCTGGCCGCAGTCACAACACGGAGAAGGTCATCTACTTCCTGCTGCTGGAGAGGAAGCGGCGTAAGCCGGCCTACGAGGACGACGCCGAGGCGCTGATGAGAGCCAGGTACGGCACACATTAGGGTGGTTCTCAAACACTTGTTTTTAAAATGTTATGCTCACACCCCCTGTATGTGTTCCTTTGTGCCCAAAACCCTGAGGAAATAAATATAATAATTAGAAGCAATACTTAAAGTTTGCACATTGGCCTTCTTTGATTTATTTTATCTTCTTTAGTTTTGACAGCATAACAGTATTTTCGAAGTATAAAGTGACGATTACTGATACAGTAAGCAGTATCTGTATATTGGATAAGACTATAAGTGATGCCTGACATGGCTACTCGAAATAGGCATAGCATTTACTTATTTTGCACCAAAGAAGATATGAAAGGGTCCAAGTTTCCATCAAATGGCGAAGTCCTCGGCAACTTCCTTCACCACCATCAGGAGAAGAAATTCACTATTCGTAGTGGTGCGCCTGCCATAGTGAGTCGGGTGGTAAATATTTGTGCAACATCCCGTATCCCCATGGTTCGAAAAGACCGCTCCTTTGATAAGGTAGATAAACTGTATTCTGAATACCAGCAACTGAAGAAGGACGACAGTCGGCAGTCAACTTCCCAAATTAAGAAGGAAGAGGCTTTCAAGCACACCTTAAAGGAACTTATGTGATGCAGCCACCGCAGGTTCCCCATCGACTATGCCCATTCAGGAGGATAGACTCCCTACTTGCCCAAAGAGAACCATGCCGTGGAAAAAATATGGGTCCAATGTGTAACTCTCTGACTGCCCGAGAAAGCCGCCCTACCAAGCGAAGGAGGGTGGAAAAGGAGAGGAAGCTTCGTTCTCAACAAGCGGCCTCAACCCCTTTCGAAGGCGTGCAGGTAGAGGTGTCATGGGCGTGAAGTAGCGGTGGTCCAAATGTGTTCGCTGAAGAATGCGACAGTGTTGTGGGAGTAACTGTAGATGCGGAAACCACTTCTGGCCACTCCAGATGCCGAAGGGCGACAAAGAATATTGTATATCCATCGCGAGTTTAGGTTTAAATAGTTAGCTTCAATTACACTGGGCATATCTCCATATACCGGGTAATTGTAGTGGTATATAGACTTCTTCATTTTTAGAGTATTTTAGTATTTAGTTTTGTTCAGTTGATTGATCGATTATTTGGGCTTAAGGGCGCGCCGACTAGTCTTGTTCAGTTGGAGATATTACAAGTGTGTAGATATTATAAGTATATTAGAGAATACTAATACTTTCCTAACATACTCTATTTAGTTTTGAGGTGCATAGTCTCCTTGGTGTTTAAGTTCAAGATAGAGTTTAATACTAAGTTGATGGTATTCATAAGTGCTGTGTGACTGTTCATTTTCCTGTCTAGCCACAAGAGATATCAAAAGTGATATTCATATAGTTGTGTACTTGTACAGAAGACAATTAGGTTAGACATTTAATTTCAAGAAAAAAAGTTGTTTAATAGTTTTTGTTTAGTGTGTTTGTATTTTTGAGGTACTTAGATCATCATCTCACAGTATAAGAGGTAGCGATTTATAGTTAATAATAGTTGGCTATTTTTTAAAATTAATTTTTGGCGGTTGTTTAACGAGTTAATTTCAATATAAATCTAGGATGGTTTCTACCAGGATGCAGGCACTAGAGGAAGAGATTAGGGCCCTTATGGCAGAGCTTTCCAAGCTCAAGGCTGCCCTTGTTGCACAGGGTATGCAAGATAAGGTAACAAGGGTCACTCCGCAGCAGGGACATCATATGCCCAGGTGGTCGCAGGCCACCAGGTAGCTGAGGCTTCCCCTACTGTGGAGGTGGCTGGGATTCTCTAGAGGAAAGTGTTAATATTGAACAGAGGAGGAGTAGTTCTGGGAGGTCACAGGAGGGGAAGTGGCATGAGGTCAGGGGGTGTAGGATTTAGAGACGCGAGCCTAAGGGAAGGGTCAATGAGTGGCAGGTAACAGGTGATAGGAGTGGGAGGAAGCCTAGTCGAACTGCTCAACAAGCAGGCATAGCAATATCGAATAGATTCCAGGCACTATCTTGCGCCCAGGATAGAAGTAGTGACGATACGGTACTGGTCGTAGGTGATTCTCGTGTGCGACATTTAGATCGGATATTTTGTAAAGGTAGGAGGGACAGGAGGTGCATCACTAGGCCTGGTGCCAATGGTGGCACAGGCCACCAGTGATCACCAGTTTAGTACAGTTATAGTACAGGTAGGAGTGAATAACATAGGTCCTGCTAGGAGTGAGGAGCTGCTGCAGGACTATAGGGCTCTTCTGGCCACCCTGAAGGTTAACAATAGGAGAGTCATTGTAACTGCAATTTTGCCTAGGGCTGGAGTTTCCCCTGAGTGGAGCTCTAGGGCACTGGCAGCCAATGCCAGGGTAGGCAAGCTCTGCCATGAATTAGGTTTCACATTTGTTGATGAGTGGTGCAAGTTTTATGGATCCCGGGACCTCTATCAGATGGATGGCCTGCACTTCTCCGAGAAGAGGGTTCATGTGTTAGACAAAGTGTATGAGCATGTCCTTCAGGGAAACTACGAAATGGGGTGGGGAGGGATGCAGCTGCATTGCCATCACAGGGATACTCCAATAGTGTCAGCCAAGGCAATAGAACCTGAAACTCAGCAAATAGGGACAGCAGTAGTTCAAGGAGACAGAGTGGAAGTTCATCCAGTGATAAAAGAACTCCTCAGCATGAAAAAGCCAAAGGTGGTTATGGAGCATATGTTAAGTGTATGATACTTAATGCTCAGACTATCCGATCAAAATTTGATGAGTTTAAGTGTTATGTTGCTGAGGAAGAACCATATTTTGTTCAATACAACGAAGAATGGCTCTTAGATGCTCCTGGGTTTTAGACATTGCGTGAGACGAAATGTACGACCCTCAATATACCTGATGTCAATATTTTTACCTGATGTCAATAATCAATATACCTCAATATACCTCAACTCCTGATGATGGCCCCTGGCCGAAACGTTGAGTAATATAGCATGATCCCTAACGCTACTTTTGATGTTGAGTAAACCCAGCACCTCCTGGTATATTGAGGGTCGTACATTTCGTCTCACGCAAAACCATATTTTGTTTGCATTGCGGAGGCATGGGTCAGTGAAGGGTATTTTGGGGATAACTTGCAGGACTATGATCCAGGGATACAATATGTTTTCATGCAATAGGGATCCAGCAGTGAAAGGGGGTGGTGTAATGCTCTATGTGAATAGCTTATCCAGTTCTCAAAAAGTAGCAGGTGTGGATACAAATGTGTCTGTTGAGTCCATTTGGCTTGATGTCGCTGTGGGAAAAGGCAACAGCAATACACTGAGGATAGGAGCTTTCTACCAATCAGGAACCCTGCCACATTCTCAGCAACTGGAGCTTGATAAGGTGATTTGTGAGGAAATCAGTACAAACTTTCCGAGGAAGTGCCTTATTCTTGGTGACTTTAATCTAAAAGGATACGAAAATGTTGGTGTTGGCTCCCCATCATGCAAAATATTTAGGGAATGCCTTCCAGAGGGCCTGTTCTTACACCAATTTGTAACAGAACTTACCAGGCATGGCTCATTCTTGGACCTTGTATTCTCGGATCTAAGTGACTTGGTTCAAGACTTGACTGTAGGAGAAACTCTGGGAAGAAGTGACCATAACATAGTTAGATTCAAGGTACATGCAGGAGAAATTATTGAGGATAACTTGGTAAAGGTTCCAAATTTCAACAGAGCAGACTTTGACTGCATGAGAGCGGCTTTAAGTGCCATCAGATGGGAAGAAGAATTCTCCAATTTAAATGCCTGTGAAATGTGGGAAAAGTTCAAATCTTACTTGAAGGAAATTCAGATTAGACATGTCCCCAAAAAGCAAAGACTCAAAAGAAGGATAGGAAAGCCAGCATGGCTTATACCAGACTTGATAAAAGCAAGTAAGGCTGAGAAAGCTGCATATAGAGTCTCTACGGAAGCTTCAAATATCGTAAATCTAAAGGCGTATCGAAAAGCTAGGGACACTGAAACAAAACACCAGAGCAGCAAAGCGAGCAAAATAACTGGGTTTAGCTAGGAACTGTAATGGGGACAGTGAAAACGTTTTTAGTTTCTACAAGCTGAGTAAAGTTTCTAGCACAATTGGTACACTGGAAGTAAATGGGACTATATTGGGTGAGGATACTGAGATGGTTGAGGACTCCTCAACCAAACTGCATGCTTTAAACTTTAAACTTTAAAATTTAAACTGCATGCTCAGCTCCTCAATGAGGAGCTGAGCATGCAGTTTAAATCAGTGTTTACATTGGAAGATATGACCATTCTGCCGACCGTACACCATAGTTCAGTGACATGTGATCGGATAAATGATGTTGATTTCATTGATAGTGATGTTGTTTTCATTCATATCAGGAAAATAAAGCCAAACAAGGCAGCAGGACCTCATGAAATTTATGCTAGGGTAATGCGGGAAGCTGAAAAGGAACTAGCATTTCCACTTAGTATAATATTTTGTAGATCTGTTTCACAAAATGAAGTTACAACAGATTGTAAAAGGACAAATGTAGTTCCTATTTTCAAGAAAGGAGAAAGAGGGAAATTGAAAACTATAGGCCGGTATGTCTCACATCCCTAGTCTGCAAAGTACTCGAATCAATTATCAAGGATATAATAGTTAGTTATCTGGAAGGTAGCAGATTGATTCAAGATACTCAACATGGGTTTAGCAAAGAGCGATCATGCCTCACAAATATCTTGGACTTTTTTAACTTGGCCACAGAACAATTTGATCAGGGAAGTCAGTTTGATGTAGCATATCTTGACTTTAGTATGGCCTTTGACAAGGTACCCCATACACGGTTAATGATGCAGCTTCAGGCCCGTGGTATTGCAGGCAGCATCTTCAAATGGATAGAGTTGTGGCTTTGAGATAGATAACAAAGAGTGATGCTAAATGGTACAAAGTCATCATGGCAAAATGTTCTTAGTGGAGCCCCCCCAGGGGTCGGTACTGGGGCCACTACTGTTAATTATATTTGTAAATAACATTGAAAGTGGCCTAAGCAGTAAGGTTTTGAAATTTGCGGATGATTTAAAAGTCTTTAGGGCAATAACAGGTCAAAATGAGCATATCTCGCTGCAAAAATACTTAGACGAACTTTTAAAGTGGTCCGAAGAATGGCAAATTTAATTTAATTTCGATAAGTGCAAAATCATGCATGTGGGTAAACAGCATATGAAAGCTCCATACTTGATGGGTGGCCAAGTGCTGTCCGTGACTCAACAGGAGAAGGATTTGGGTGTTATTCTAAACAAAAACTTAGGACATCAGAACAGACCAAGGAAGCCAGGAAGAAGGCACTGAGAATGCTTGGGTCAATAAATATGAATGTATCATACAGAAATGAGGAAGTCATCAGGAAGCTTTACTGTGCATATGTCAGGCCACATTTGGAATACTGCATCCAAGCTTGGTCTCTTAGCTACGAAAAAAAAATTGTTGGCTTTTAGAGAGAGAGAGAGAGTACAAAAGAGGGCTACAAAAATGGTTAGTGGTATAAGCAACCTGGCATATGAGGAAAGATTGAAGAAATTGAATATGTTTTCACTTAGATATAGAAGGCTGAGAGGAGATCTCATCCAGGTATTTAAGTTTGTCCATGGTCTGGAGAGGGATATCTTGGGAAATGTTTGAATTTAACAGAAATGATGCAATTAGAGGTCATCAAGTCAAAATTAAAATTTACCACACCAGAATAAGGTTAAGATAGACTTTCTTCACCAACAGGGTAGTAGGACATTGGAACCAACCGCCAGAAACCATTGTAAGTAGCAGCACATTGAACGTCTTTAAAAACAGCATAGACAATCATTATAAGAATAGAGAGCCTGCTTTTCAGTAGTACGGGGAGGGCTGATCGACGGATTTGGTGGGTAACTGGTTGAGTGTACACAGTGCAACCAATAAGGGCCCTTGTGGCTCATAGATTCACTAATCTTTTATGTCTTTATGTCTTTACGTCTTTGCAGCGGTTCCTGATAGGGCAAAAGTGGCAGACCGAAAGGCAACGTTCATACTGTCAGATAGTGCTCGCTCTCTCGGGCAGAATGTTGACGAGCTCAACATCAATCGATCCTCCATCCGGCGGTAACGACAGCTGCATAGATAAAAAGTTTCCTCCTGATTACAGGGAGACTTTGTCACTGAAGTATCATTGGTAGCGTATTGGAATGGTAAGCCTTTGAAGGACCTGACGACTCAAGAACGATAGCGTGGTTGGCATTGGTGGTGACCATGAGGAGGTCGCATTAGTCATCCACGAGACTCAAGCCGAATCGATTGCCTGGGTTGAAAAGGCAGAGCGACATCATCTGAAGCAAGCCGAATCGATTGCCCGGGTTGAAAATGCTTTGGCAGAGCGACATCATCTGAGGGACGACTGCGCATACATGCTGGAGCTCTCATTGATTTTCCTTGGAGGAACTCCACCAAGGAGTCCACTACAATTACCCTGGACCCATGCATAATGTCAGCTGGAGTGTACTCAAAGACAGTTTACTCATTGAAAATGTGGATGTTCCATGAACAATTGAAGCTGACACCAAGAGATGAGCAGGGCTTGTGTGGCAAGTCCATCATCGCTGCTACTATGCATGCGAAGTGCTGGATCGAAGCACCACTTCCAGAATCTGCTCCTCGTCATGACTTGGACATTGTCAAAGCCCTCCATGCTTATAAGAATATTGATGAAGTAATTTCTGAAGCCACTGTGGCAAAATTCCGTACCCACCAATGGCATCTTTCGGAAGAGCTAGTAGTTCTCAGCTTTGTTTGTCCGTTGTGGCATCTACCACCAAGAGCTTGATGGCAAATGTTCTAAACGAGGAGCCTTGAACTGAAGGCCCTCCCAAATGAGCGACAGTCGCAGCTGAAGCTATCCAGGGACACAGTATGGAAAATTTTGTGACCAAAGGAACACTAACTAGCCTTCTTCGAGAAGATGATACTCCCAATGGGATACCTGTTTGTTTCCCCGGAGTCCTAGAACTCACGAAAAGACTTTCTGAAGGCATACAATATTGTCCAAGGCATACAATAAGTCCAGTACCTCCTCCAAATTGTCACAACACATCGTCAAAAGCTTCCGGATAGCTAAAAATATACGCTGATCGGACAACGTTGAGCGGAGTGGCGCCCAAGGATACCCTCACCCACCCATATCTAAAACCAAATGCTTTGAGTGGTCAATCCTCCAATTGGGAGTAGATCCGAATGCCAGCATTTTGTTTTGTTTAAAGATTGTAGATAAATTGTCTATAGGCATGCAACTTCAAAGTTGCGCAACCCCTAAATAGTTGTTGATCTATACAAAAAAATACACACATCCATTTGCACCACAAAGGAGCACATTTGAAGGGATAGAGGCAGAAAAATTCCAGATAAAAATTGACTACCCATATAGCTTAGGACCACCCTAGGCAAACATGCACCACAGGCGTGCCCGGCGCGATCACGTTGCATCGGTGCGCGCTACCTACCACGTATCTCCATCCGATCTGCGACTGTAGTTCCTGGTTGCTCCGCGAAAAGTGTCAATGGATGGAAGGGCAGGGGCACCTTCCCGTTCTAACGCGATGTATACGACCGCTTTTTATACGTTCGCCACTTTTTCGTGCGCTCTTTTTGTTGCCTTAAAGTTATGGAACACTTCGATGCCAAACAAGACGCCCTTTTACACGCTTACTGAATCTCAAGTTCTCACATAGGTATTATCGTTTGCTTAACCAATTGCATTGCTAATTAGATAAAGAGGAGCTTAGAACTTCGAATAACTTCATGCGAACGACGAACATCCATGGCACACTTGGCACAATTTGAAATCCGTAGTTTCTATCTGGGAAGTTAATCTAGAATTCTAGAAAGTCTGGTCATTGCGACATGAGAACGTTCACACATGCATTTTACACATATACGAACTTAACGAGCCCGCCCATGCAGGGCTGTCCGCTGTGCCTGAGCGTGTCTATTGCTTACTGCTTCACTGGGATTGCTTGCGAAGCGTTGTCAAAAGGCATCTGTGCATTACTGTTGCTGAGTGCTGACGCGTAAATGTGGGTGATATATCTCGTCTGGCGTGTCGACTATCCCGCCCACACCACCGGCTGGCCTTCCGTTTTTTTTACGCCGCCTCGGTCGGACGGTAATTGCCGACCCTCAGCCTGCTACCATCAGCCCTTCCGGTGGCATCCGCTCAATGTGCGGCTACCGCAGTAATAAACCCTGCCGCCGCCGGGCGAGAGCGTCTGAATAGTCCGCGCGCCGGCCAGTGCCCAGCCATTGAGACGACGACCAGTTCTGTGCCAGTACAGTACCCGGCCAGTGACCAGTACCGTACCCAGCCAGCGACCAGTACGGTGTCAGTACAGCACCCAGCCAGTGACCAGTACCGTGCCAGTACAGTACCCAGCTAACGACCAGTAGCGTGCCAGTACAGTACCCAGCCAACGTCCAGTACCGCACCAGTACAGTACCCAGCCAACGATCAGTACCGCACCAGTACAGTATCCAGCCAGCGACCAGTACGGTGCCAGTACAGTACCCAGCCAACGATCAGTACCGCACCAGTACAGTACCCAGCCAGCGACCAGTACGGTGCCAGTACAGCACCCAGCCAGTGACCAGTACGGTGCCAGTACAGTACCCAGCCAACGTCCAGTACCGTGCCAGTACAGCACCCAGCCAACGATCAGTACCGTGCCAGTACAGTACCCAGCCAACGATCAGTACCATGCCAGTACAGTACCCAGCCAGCGACCAGTACCATGTCAGTACAGTACCCAGCCAACGACCAGTACCATGCCAGTACAGTACACAGCCAACGTCCAGTACCGTGCCAGTACAGTACCCAGCCAACGTCCAGTACCGTGCCAGTACAGTACCCAGCCAACGTCCAGTACCGTGCCAGTACAGTACCCAGCCAACGTCCAGTACCGCACCAGTACAGTACCCAGCCAACGATCAGTATCGTGCCAGTACAGTACCCAGCCAACGATCAGTATCGTGCCAGAACAATACCCAGCCAACGACCAGTACAGTATCCAGCCAACGACAAGTACGGTGCCAGTACCGCACCCAGCCAGCGACCAGTACCGTGCCAGTACAGTACCCAGCCAGCGACCAGTACCGTGCCAGTACAGTACCCAGCCAACGACCAGTACGGTGCCAGTACCGCACCCAGCCAACGATCAGTATCGTGCCAGTACCGCACCCAGCCAGCTACCAGTACCATACCACTACAGCACCCAATCGCTCAGACAGGTTCCAGTGTCATAACGGTACAGTCACCAGTCACTCAGACATCATCCAGCGCTGTACCAGTATAGTACCCAGCTATGACAGTTATGCAAGTCAGTTATTTCGCCTGTATTTGCGCCTTATTAGTTATTGGTGTGTTATTTCTCAGGCGACTAAATACATCCAGCAAGGTGATGCTCTGCATGGCCTTTACCGCTATCAACAGACCGACTGATTTTTCCCCTAATGTTTGGTAAACGTCTGGTAAACATCATAATTTTAAGGCATTTTAAAGCTGACAGCGGATTAAGATCGTTTTTCTGGAAGTGGCTTTCATGCTGTGATTTCTGTTGGTCTGGAAATCTTTGTGTGTCTCAAGTATACTTTGTGTTTGAGAAAGACTACTCATTCCCGTGAAAAGTTGCATTAAATGGTATACATATCGGATCTCCTTGCCGGCAGATGATAGATGATATGTACTTCGCCATGAGAAGCGCATATCACCCCATAGTAAGGAATCGGTGTGTTTTATCTGTAGGACTCATAAGCGACCCAAACATCCCTTCCCACCCCACTAAGTAAATATTTGACACCATTGTGCTGCCACGTGCTGAATTGCGTCATTGTGCTTAGTGTGAGGTGGCGAGGTGGTGAGGTGTGATGGAAGTGAGCTGTTGTTGAGTGGTGGATATTCTGAGGTGACAAGACGGTGGTGAGTCTGGGTTTGTCAAGTGGTGAGTATTTTAATGGCGAGGTGGTGGTGAAGCTGAGGTAGCAAGGTAGTTTGCGGTGGTGAAGTGAATGTCTGAGGTGGCGATTCGCGGTGAGTTTGAGGTGATGAGGTGATGTATGCTCTGAGGTGGCGAGGTGGTGGTGAATCTGAGGTGATGCGGTGGTTGGTAGTCTGGGGTGGTGAATTGGTGGGTGTTCTGAGGCGGCGACGTGGTGGTCAGTCTCAGGTGGTGGGTAGTCTGAAGTTGTCAGGGGGTGGAGATGTGGTGATGAGGTCGTGGTAAATTTGATAGGGTGGAATACTGATAAGTGAGCTGGCCTTCATCCCACTATGAAGTCCAAACTACCACGCATCGCCCCGAACACTGCTGATTTGCTGCCGTGTTTGAGCATGATTTTTGCAACCAATTTTGGGTAATTGTACCACAAAGACGCCATAGAATGTATTCTAAACAGCGAGCTTCATCGCGATAAAATAATGCTAAATAAATAGTTTATATTCTGAAATAAGCAAGTTTACAGTTCTGATTTGGCTGGCAGCTGGGCGCTAATAAATAGCAGCAAACATGTGTGTAGCTGAAATTGAGGTCGACTGGTTCATCACTTCTGCGGAACATTCCTCAAGCTTCTTACCTTGTCGACATCGTCTTTCAGTATCTATCTTATCGATAACGGAGTTCGCATTCGCTAAATTCACATTTCGGAAGCAATCTATGGACGCGACTATTTTTACGGAGTCTGCGATTCAGAGATGGCCAGAAAGCCAACAATATTACTTTAAGATCATAAAACTCCAGTGTCGCGGGACATCAAGTAAAGAGAACCCTTCACCGTGAAGTGTTCTCATGACTCGGTCCAGCGGCGCTGGAATATGATAATTTCATAATAATAGCTTCTAGTGTCAATTGAATGGTGTTTATATGGCACACGGACAGCTTCTGACACAAAAAAAAACAGCTGTAACCCTCCAACTATTATCTTCTCCTCGTTTACATGTCTGTGTTCATTCCTCTACCTGACCACGGAAATTCGAAAAGAGCATCTCATGTTGGATGGCAGGACGTGATCACATAATGATCAGAACGATCAATTTCATCATTGTCGATGAGTTCTTATCGTTGTGGATGTTGCATCCGATTCGGAAGCCCCGCCTTGTAGGGATTTGCTACACAGGCTGCTTTCTTTGACAGGTCGGAGTCTGCGGACCCGCCGAGAAAACGCGTCGACTCTTACAAATTGAACGGCTCAACGCACCACTACGAGCAGCTGAGTGAAGGCTCGCCCATCATACCTCGCCGCCATTTCCACCAGTGAGTGATTAGCTCAACATGACTGCATCAGTATAAAAGTACGCCGTTGAACATTTTTTAGTTCCTCATTGCATTCGGGACTGCAGTTTGGCATGCTCAGCGTGGTAGCCTAGCTTGATTAGGCTGCGGGAGATATCATGCATATGTTTCCGAAAAAGGTAAAACATTAATTTTAAAATCCCCTGAGTACACTGGCGATGAGCGACGTACTCAACCTGGGCAACGCGGTAACCGGACAAATGTACGTGAAGCAAATGTGCGTACGTCAAATGTACGTACGCAAACGTACGTAAGTAAATGTATGGAAGCGCAGATGTACGTATGCGTAAAAGTGCGTATGCGAAAATGTACGTAAGCGCAAATGTACTTATGCGCAAATATACATATGACAATTGTACATAAGTGCAGATGTACGTATGCTAAATGTACTTGAACGCAAATTTACGTATGGAAATGTACGTACGAACAAACGTGCGTATGCCATATGCATCTAACCAAATGTGCTTAAAAGCAAAGGCACGTATGTCTAAATGTACGTGCATTGGCTCATACGTACATTTGCTCTTGCATTCTTTTACGTTTAAGTACTTTTGTGCTAAGGTGCATTTGCGCTTACGTACATTTGTGCTTACGTACATTTCCGCTAACGTACATTTCCGCTTACGCACATTTGCGCTTACGTACATTTACGCTTACGTACATTAGCGTTCACGTACATTTGTGTATATCTATATTTACACTTACGTACGTTTGTGTTCGCGTACACTTGTGCATGCATACATTTGATCATACGTACATTTGCGCATACGTAAATTTACGCTTACGTATATTTATTCATACGTGCTTTTCGCTTACGTACACTCGCATGCGAACTTTTGCGCCTGCGTACATTTGCGCATACGTACTTTTGCACTTACGTACATTTGCGCGAACATACATTTTGCGCATATGTATATTTGTATATACGTACATTTCCTCATATATACATTTGCCATACGTACATTTGCGCTTACATACATGAGCCATACGTACACCTGCGCTTACGTGCAATTGCCATACGTACATCTGCGCTTACGTACATTGGTTTACGTACATTTTCTTACGTGCATCCGTCATACGTACATTTGTCCTTACGTGCATTTGTCCCAGAATCTGGCAACACTGCATATTGCCCTGGCCTTCAGTGCGGCGATATCACACTCGTGTTAATTCCGACGTTCGTGACACGTTCACCAGCTCAGCTGCGGAACGTTTCACGTTGATGCCATTTGTCAAACGTGTGCGTACAATTTAAAGCTACCCGTTCAAAATTGCAACAGTTGGAAGCTTCGCC
>JAOTOL010001431.1:40000-135000 GCA_034440575.1 Imbricaverruca yamaguchii
TTGTGTTGTTTTGGACACCAGTGACTACCTACATAAAATACATGATTTCTTGTCGGATACTCCTACATATTAACGAGTACTGTCAGGGTCGTCTAGGAGAGAAACGGAGTGATTTGCATTCCAAGCAGGACGTACGAATGAATCGAAAAGGGAGCATGGATGGAGTGCTTACTTGAAGAGACACCAACAACTTCACCGATGAGACGCTACCCAAAATTCAAACGAGGTAATCCTATGAGGCCATTTTCACCAGACAGCACTCCCCATCGCTTAGCAAGTGCCTATCCTAGCACGAGCCCTATGAAGAGCTCTGGGTCAGCTAAGCAGCGCTCGGCCGGTGGCCGGCAGATCGGCGCTTTTTCCGACCACCGTCCACGTGAAGCCATCATATTTCCAGATGTGTCATTTTGCAGCATTTGTTGTGCTGCTTTTCTATGCATTTTGTTGATATGGGCTTTCTCTGATTGAGACTTATGGGGCCATCCTTTTGTCAATATCTAAAAGTTAGTGCTTGATAAGCAAGGTGCCACTGATTTATGTTATATGTCACCACATTTGGCTACTATTTTTCGAATTGTATTTGCTGACTTTAAAATGTCAGACTGCTTGTTTTATCATCATTTGATAGTCGTGAATAGTAAGAAACCGAATGGTTATATTGTGGACCTAAGTTACCTGAGTTACTGTAGATTCGGTCGAAGAGCAAAATATAGCCTTATGTCATCACATTCTTCAGGATAAATAACTATCCCTACCATGGAAGTCACTTGCGATGATTGTACATAATAGGTACATGAAAATCATATGGTGTGCATCCATTTTAAGTGGCTTCTCCTACCAGCTGGTGTTCCACTGGAAAAGGTAATTCCTCTCCACCTCTTCCCTTTCCGGTTACCTTGCCGCGTCCCGTCTCTAATATGTGCGTTCTGCTTCAGTTTTATTTTGCTACCCGTACTGCACCCGGCACCGTATTTTTAGAAGTAATACATTTACATGAAATCATCGCAGACAAACATGCAACATACATATGCATGCAAACATCTTAATTAACAAGCATTTGGTTGGCTTGGCTGCACATAACTAGGGGACCAAGCTTGGACACAGCATTCCAAATGTGGTCTGACACATGCACAGTAAAGCTTCCTGATGATTCCTTCACTTTTGTATGATACATTCCTAATTACTGCCCCAAGCATTCTTAGTGAGTTCTTCCTGGCTTCTTTGGGTCTGTTATGATGCCACAATTTTATGCTCAGAATAACACCTAAGTTCTTCGCCTGCTGAGTCACAGATAGTACTTGGCCCCCCAACAAGTATGGAGCCTTCATATGCTGCCTACCTGCATGCATGACTTTGCACTTATCAAAATTAAATTAAATTAGCCATTGTTCGGACCACTTCACAAGTTCATTTAAGACTTTCTGCAGCGAGATATGCTCATTGTGTCCTGTGTTTGCCCTCAAGACCGTCATATCATCCGCAAATTTCAAAGCCTTACTGCTTCGGCCACTTTCAACGATATTTACAAATATAATGAACAATAGTGGCCCCAGTACCGACCCCTGGGGGACTCCACAAAGAACATTTTGTCATGATGACTGTACCATTTAGCATCACTCTCTGCTGTCTATCTGAACGCCACAACTCTCCATTGTGGAATGCACAAGCGAAGCCAGGAGTTAGAAAATGGAATATATTCCTCGATAGTTCGAATTTCCTGTCTTCGTGTCGAGGACAGGGACCTGGAACGCCCGACTGAGGGCATATGTAGTCGAATTAAGCGGCCCATCTTGACTAGCAATATGCTGTTCCGCAAAATTTTCTTATCTGAGGTCTCAGATGTTCCAAAAACATTTACTTGCGGAGCAAAAACAGTTTTGTGAAACGTCGAGGTCAAGATTCGAACGAAGTGCCGGTCGGTTACATAGGAAAAACTTTAATGGCCTTGCGGGATTCGTAAATATTCTTATATTCCAACGAAATTTTATATTTGTAGTTTCTTAATCCAACGTCAACAAACGAATGAAGTTCTTGTCATACGTTCAAACTTTTTAATTTTTAGAATATCCAAATGCTTATATATATATATATATATATATATATATCTATATCAAGTAGATGTTCGTACCGTGAAATTATATCTGATATAGTGAGGCTGCAGTCACTACCATGCTTACTTGCACCAACGACCACTAAACTAAGGTGGTTTAATTTTACTTTGCCACAAAGTTAGCAGCTCTTTCCCAGCGCAAATTCAGCGACACTTCAAAACAAATACACAACAGACGAGAAACATCATTTTGTGCATTGCTATTTTTTCAAATAGGAATCCGTTGAGAACCTGTGGCGTGTGTCAACTGGCACGGACAGACCAGCCGGGGCCGATGAATTGATCCAGATTTTGTAAGAGATCATTAAAGAAACATCATGAAAATCGTCCAGGCGCGTTGTACAAGAAGAAGTCTAGCCACACCAAAGGCAGTCTTAACAGAAGACCTTGACTTGTTCCATATCAACTGCGGCACGACAGGTCTCCAAGAAAAACATCGAAGACCGCATTACGTTTTGCATGTGGTTTATTGCCAAGTGTGAGCCATCTGAAAATTTAGCATCTGGTTCTGAGACGAGATCTACTTTCTCTCGGATTCACGCATGGACAGACAAAATAACTGTTTTGGGGCCACAAGAGCAGCAGAAATTGTAGCAGAGGGCGCTGCACGGCCCAAAGTGTACAGCTTCGTATGCGCCAGCAGCATGGGCAGCATAGACCGCGTGGTTCTGTGGTTCTAGCTTAAAGACAAGGACCGATGCACGCATACCGTCAACGCATTGAGGTATGCAAAGACTTTCAGGCGCTTTGTCGCAGCTTTCTAGCGAAAATGCGCCGATACCGCGACCACCCAAATGCTGCATTAGGATGGCTAGACCACTACCACAGAGAGAACATCAAGCTAATACAACATCAGTTGGGGGACCGTGTCATCTCGATAAAGACAGAGCATGCGTGGCCAGCCAATTCTCCAGACTTGAATCATCTGGATTTCTTTCTGCGGAGTTACGGTTAAGCTGCCGATCGCACGCATTGTGCGCAAGATTTGATAAGGTTTGATCAGAAGGGCTGAACTACGCCTGTGTCAAAAAGAAACACACTTAGAACAACATGCTCTAGTAGGCGCATGTGTGCTCTGATATGACTGAAAGTTATGATATGACATTCCTTTTAGAGTATTCCATTTCGATGTATAACACATGTGTCTCACTCGTTGCGCTGGTGAGTTATTAGGAATTATATTGCACCAGTTTTGTGGACCTCTCTACATCTGATACTAGAAATAAAGTATGGTGTATGGGAAAGCTAACTGTACACTCTTTCGCCTCGAAAATGGGTGTGGATATGTCAAGTACGTTTATAAATAGCTCAAATATGTGAGGTTTTTAAAAGCAGCTTGAAGCATTTATGTGGACCAAAGATTCACTCCATTAAATTACCAGCGATCCGTTGCTGGCTGGGTGAGCACGAGCATCTGCACGAACCCTGTCTGATCCCAGTGGATCTGGACCTCACACTGAGGCCATCCCCGCCAAGTACGTGGCCCGCAACTGGCGGAAATGGGCTGCAGCCTGCCGCGGCGGTACGGTCGACTGACTGGAAGATGGGTGTGGCACATGGCTGACGGATTGTGGCGCGGATGGAACGAGCCGGCGACAATCAGACCGACAGCGCGCGCCACAGCGAGCACGCGTCGGGATAGCAGTCTCATCATCGCATGAATTACACGCTGCATAGGCTTCATGCACCCAAAAGGTGTGCGGGGGGCTATATGTAGCATACTGAACGCTGAAGTGCAATTGAAGCCCAAACGTTGCACAGCTGATTTGACGAGACAACACGATAACTGGAACTGGATACCATGGGTGTAATTCAAAAGTTATCCGAAAAATCAACTATTTCCGGCAGTGGTGTCCAATTACTGATTACTGTTGAAATAGGTGCCCATCTGACATGCGCGGCAACTAATGCAGATGGCCCGGCTTCATTTAACTGCTAATTTTTGGCTGCTAATAACATGTTCCAAACTCCTGTTATAAGTTAATGTTGCAAACTTATTGGATATGCTCTGATGATGCGAGTCACATCTATTTGATGATAGGTGTTGAATGATGCTATACCGATGGGGGGGGCGCTCCCTGGACTTTTCAGGCTCAGCTGTTAGGAGTCGACTCCCGTTCTTCCTACATGTGTGTTTTGAGGTGCCCTCTATTCCGGTATTACTACGGCTGTGATACGACAGTCCCTAGCTTCCTTCCGTTTCTCCTGCGCCGGTTGCTCCAGCCATCCAGGATGGTGCTGAACTCAGTCTGTACGGATCGATGGCTGGCACCCCCACCACAATCCTGCGTGCATGGACGTGCCTGCAGAACGGTCGAATCGCTGAGCGGTCGCCCATTCTCGACGAACCTTCCAAGACGTCAATGATGTCTTCACTTTTTGGGGAGCATTGGAGCATCCACCTGACATTGATGTGAAATCATTGTATATTACTTCATGATGAGTACATACTGACAACGTTCCAAATGAATCCTGGTTAAAACATGGCAATGCTCCTAGATGTTACAGGTGATGGTAATCCGAATTATTTCCGGTCCGTCCTTGTCGAATTCAACTTCACGCAGAAGAAAGGTAGCCATGAAAAGTAGCGCCATATCGGGATATCAATTTATCCGTGTAAGTTTCACCACCAGTACTGCAAGCGCCTATCTAGCAGCGTCTCGGCGCCGCCGCGTACACCACCCACCAGATCAGATGTCAGCTGATACACGGCCCTCTCAGTCCTCAGTCAGAGCCAAACTTTCCTACCCACCAGATCAGATGTCAGCTGACGCATGGCACTCTCAGTCCTCAGTCAGAGCCAAGCTCCCCTACCCACCAAATCAGATGTCAGGTGACCGAAAGCCCTCTCAGTCCTCAGTCAGAGCCAAGCGCGGGCGTGTGTCGCGTCCCCTACCGACCAGTTGAGACTCCAGCCGACCAATGCCCTCTCAGTCCTCAGCCAGAGCAAGCACGAGCGCGTGCTTCGGCTCAAGTTGTCACTTCCGTGACAGGGGAAACCAATGCAGGCCGGCGTTCTATTAACTAAGCTATCAGGATGGCAGTAGAATCTGAATAGGATTTTGCATAGGAGGTCCTCTTAGCGAAAGTGACTAAACAATCTCCCACGAATGGGCCCAATATAGCCGAATCAGCTGTAGCGCCCAGAAGTCCCAACTACACACAATCTCTCAGGAACTACTCAGCCATCTAAGTTCAATTCCAAGTCCGCTGCTGGCTGAGGCTATCTGTCGCTGCAGCCTAATAGGAGCTGGGGGATGTGCACACAGAGCCATTTTCGATAGACTTGGGAGGATACTGTCACCACTACAACTGGGCGTGGATGGCCGAGTGGTTAAGGTGTTGATCTCTGGGTACCAAAGGTCCCGGGTTCAGCACTCGCACCACTCGTGACATCTCCCAATCCCGCGATCCACCGGCGAAACAGTGTGGACGACGCCATTAGCCGTGATCATGCATAAGGTACGTCAAGAACCACCCAATAAACAAACAACAATCTCACCACTCTCTGTCCTCCGCTCATCCACACCCTCTCCCCTCTTGTTATTTCGGAAATTAATCGGCTAATGTTGTGTTGGGATGAACTCTCATGTTGTGCGCTGCTTTGTCCGTGGGGCTGGACTACGGTTCCTGCAGACTGTCGCTCTATGGTGATTAGCGGCAATAAATGGCGCGGCGGAGAGTAGTCGACTAATTTGGCGCGGGCGCCGCCACAGACGGCGCTAATTGTGTCCGGAGGCTTGCTGGAGCACTGTGCGTCGCCACCGGCCCCCTGACCCGGCCGACTGGCGGATGGTGACCGTCCATCGGGTCACCACTGAGGAACCACCCGGCCACCTGACCCGGCCGACTGGCGGGTGGTGACCGTCCATCGGGTCACCACTGAGGAACCACCTGGCCACCACTGAGGCACCACCCGGCCACCACTGAGGCACCACCTGGCCACCTGACCCGGCCGACTGGCGGGTGGTGACCGTCCATCGGGTCACCACTGAGGCACCACCTGGCCACCACTGAGGCACCACCTGGCCACCTGACCAGGCCGACTGGCGGATGGTGACCGTCCATCGGGTCACCACTGACGCACCACCTGACCACCTGACACGGCCGACTGGCGGGTGGTGACCGTCCATCGGGTCACCACTGAGGCACCACCTGGCCACCACTGAGGCACCACCTGGCCCCCTGACCCGGCCGACTGGCGGGTGGTGACCGTCCATCGGGTCACCACTGACGCACCACCTGACCACCTGACACGGCCGACTGGCGGGTGGTGACCGTCCATCGGGTCACCACTGAGGCACCACCTGGCCACCACTGAGGCACCACCCGGCCACCTGACCCGGCCGACTGGCGGGTGGTGACCGTCCATCGGGTCACCACTGAGGCACCACCCGGCCACCACTGAGGCACCACCTGGCCCCCTGACCCGGCCGACTGGCGGGTGGTGACCGTCCATCGGGTCACCACTGAGGAACCACCTGGGGCCACCTGACCCGGCCGGCTGGCGGGTGGTGACCGTCCATCGGGTCACCACTGAGGCACCACCTGGCCCCCTGACCCGGCCGACTGGCGGGTGGTGACCGTCCATCGGGTCACCACTGAGGCACCACCTGGCCACCACTGAGGCACCACCCGGCCACCACTGAGGCACCACCTGACCACCTGACACGGCCGGCTGGCGGGTGGTGACCGTCCATCGGGTCACCACTGAGGCACCACCCGGCCACCTGACCCGGCCGGCTGGCGGGTGGTGACCGTCCATCGGGTCACCACTGAGGAACCACCCGGCCACCACTGAGGCACCACCCGGCCACCACTGAGGCACCACCTGGCCACCTGACACGGCCGACAGGCGGGTGGTGACCGTCCATCGGGTCACCACTGAGGCACCACCTGGCCACCTGACCCGGCCGACTGGAGGGTGGTGACCGTCCATCGGGTCACCACTGAGGCACCACCTGACCACCTGACACGGCCGACAGGCGGGTGGTGACCGTCCATCGGGTCACCACTGAGGCACCACCCGGCCACCACTGAGGCACCACCTGGCCCCCTGACCCGGCCGACTGGAGGGTGGTGACCGTCCATCGGGTCACCACTGAGGGACCACCCGGCCACCACTGAGGCACCACCTGGCCACCTGACACGGCCGGCTGGCGGGTGGTGACCGTCCATCGGGTCACCACTGAGGAACCACCTGACCACCTGACACGGCCGGCTGGCGGGTGGTGACCGTCCATCGGGTCACCACTGAGGCACCACCCGGCCACCACTGAGGCACCACCTGGCCACCTGACACGGCCGACAGGCGGGTGGTGACCGTCCATCGGGTCACACTGAGGCACCCCCGGCCACCACTGAGGCACCACCTGGCCCCCTACCCGACTGGAGGGTGGGCCGCCATCGTCACCACTGAGGGGCCACCACTGAACCACCTGGCCCTGACACGGCCGGCTGGCGGGTGGTGACCGTCCATCGGGTCACCACTGAGGAACCACCTGACCACCTGACACGGCCGACTGGCGGGTGGTGACCGTCCATCGGGTCACCACTGAGGAACCACCAGGCCACCTGACCCGGCCGACTGGCGGGTGGTGACCGTCCATCGGGTCACCACTGAGGCACCACCTGGCCACCTGACACGGCCGACAGGCGGGTGGTGACCGTCCATCGGGTCACCACTGAGGAACCACCAGGCCACCTGACCCGGCCGACTGGCGGGTGGTGACCGTCCATCGGGTCACCACTGAGGAACCACCTGACCACCTGACACGGCCGACTGGCGGGTGGTGACCGTCCATCGGGTCACCACTGAGGAACCACCAGGCCACCTGACCCGGCCGACTGGAGGGTGGTGACCGTCCATCGGGTCACCACTGAGGCACCACCCGGCCACCACTGAGGCACCACCTGGCCCCCTGACCCGGCCGACTGGAGGGTGGTGACCGTCCATCGGGTCACCACTGAGGGACCACCCGGCCACCACTGAGGCACCACCTGGCCACCTGACACGGCCGGCTGGCGGGTGGTGACCGTCCATCGGGTCACCACTGAGGAACCACCTGACCACCTGACACGGCCGACTGTCGGGTGGTGACCGTCCATCGGGTCACCACTGAGGCACCACCCGGCCACCACTGAGGCACCACCTGGCCCCCTGACCCGGCCGACTGGAGGGTGGTGACCGTCCATCGGGTCACCACTGAGGCACCACCTGGCCACCACTGAGGCACCACCTGGCCACCTGACATGATAGACTGGCGGGTGGTGACCGTCCATCGGGTCACCACTTAGGCACCACCTTGGGCCACCTGACACAGCCGAGTAGCACGTGGTGACCTTCCATCGAGTCATCACTGAGGTTAGGCACTACCCGGCCACCACCAATGTATTGGAGCTAGGTTCAGTTAAAACGAGTGAATCAATTTCGACCCACATTCGTGCCAAAGGAATGACTCAAACTCCGGGTAAGTTCCCTGGGAGAAGAAGTGACTCCAGATCCACCGCATATCCAGAAAGGGACAAAATCAAAGTCCTGGAAACCTGTAAATAATATATTTAAAATTAATCAGTGTTAGATAACGTCAGCAGCAACAGCATTAGAAAGTGGTTATTGGCTTCGTAGCTTCATATACAGGAAGCGTCCACCCAGGAATTACAGCTATGGTCATAACATAGTCTGCAAAATGTCCTTAAAGTTGAACGATTGATGATATCCCAAATTTTGTCCACACTCTTGACGAAATTAAAGCCATTCATACAACATCTGCTCTTCATCTCTCGGACATTATTCCTACTGGGCAGTTAACACTGACATTCATAATCCCGATCACTACCCCATTAAAGGAATACCCATTTTTTCAACAACAGCATATACCACACGAAGCTTTATCCCTATCTGGAAACATTCGAATGTGGAATGGACCAAATTTCTGGAAATTTAACATTTGCAATACAACCGAGGCATTTATTCTGCACAACCAAATAACTAAAATACCGGCACACTTTTAGAAGCAGCATCTGTGACAATTATACAAGCAAAACCGTTAGCAACACGAAATTCACCACCTTGGTGGCGTCCTCAATTAACCCAAGCCGTTGCGGCAAGAACAAGAGCATTTATTAAATGTTTATGGGATCTCAATGACGGAAATTGAACAACCAGTAACCATGAACGTGCGAGGACACGCCGCATTATGGTTGATGATGCTAGAAGCCGTTCATAAACATCTTACTGACAGAAACTCACTTTCAAAAGGCCCTTAAATGAAATTTGAGGACATATCCGTCGTTTATCCGGACGCTTTCCATTTATATCACTCTCGGCTCTCAAAATGAACAATGCCACGATTATCCAACCCCCATCAATAGTAAGCACCAAAGGTAATACCAACCCCACAATAGCTCCGACGACAAATACAGACCTAGTTTCCTAGAAAATCCACAAAACACCTTCTACACCAACTTCACCCTCTTTGATTCCAACAATGCTGAAAACTGCAATTATTGTTTTCAACTATTTGAACTGGAAAATTATATTTTCTCCGCCGATGACACTTCGGTAGAGTCTGGCAAACTACATAATTATTTCTTCCAACATTTGTCTACCCACACCAAACAATCCATTTTAAACGCATTTGATTCATTACGGACAAACCACGTCTTTCCTCAAGCATGGCAATAACTCTCATCGTCCACATGAAGAAACCTAGCAAAAGTCATAGTGACCCCAATACTCTATTGTACTCATAGTGCCTATTGCCCTCACCAGCTGCTTAGGGCACCTAAGCAGCTGGTGTCCTTTTATGACTATTTCCATGAACAATATAAAGGACCGGCTCGTACCTGGACACAAATTCTCTATTATCTCCAATTCAGTGTGGTTTTCGTCGAGGATGCATCACATTAGATCACCGCATTCGGTTAGAAAAATACATCCGCTTGGGTTACAAAAAGCCCAACACACCAGCACAGTATTTCCCATATTAGCAAACCTTACGATATTAGTATTCAAGCGCGCATTAACTTCCAAATTTCATCACATCCGAATCAAAGGCCATTTATCTCATTATCTGATATGCTTTTTATTTGGCTCTCATCCATCTCAGACCAGATGTCGGTCAGCATTTCAGGTTCACATTTCATGCACTTCACCAAATTTATATATCATAATTACACGACTTTTCTTCCTCCATCATGCCTATTAATTTATCACATTCTCTATTTGCGGAACACAATGCCATTTAGTGTTCAGGAAATATTAATGAGCATTATTTATGTCGACTACAAAGCGCACTTGACAAAGCATATGAATGGTCCCGGAAGTATGGTCTCATTTTTCGTCCCAAAAATAAACAAAAAAGGTATGCCAAGTTAAAAATAAACAAAAAAAAGAAAGGTATGCCTCCAAAATTGAACGCCAAGAAAATTACCCAACACACGTGTCTACAAATTGTCCTAAATTTTCCTCACAGTTACACACATGTACAACTACTTTTCATCTTTCTCCAACAAACCAACTTGCTCCAGGACTTATATACTGATTTTTACAACATAATACGTTGTCTTTTTCATTCCATGAAATGACCTGAGGAGGTCGAAATGCCATTTCCAATGAAACTCAAATTACGATGCCGTTCAATGACATCGAATTGGTACACACAGCACAGCAGGCGTACGTACAAGACCGGGAATGGATCCAAAAGCAAGTAGCTGACACTCGCTGTATTCAAGTCGGTAACGAATCAGCGAAATACGAGCGAAGCCATCGTGCATTTATTGAAGAAACGTGGTGACCGTAAAGGTGACCGGAAGCTGGTGCACGCAGATGACCGACACTATTGCTTCATCAAACTACGCATCTTTGGCGCGCTTAGCTCACCTTAGACTGAGCCAACCACAACTACGCTGAATTTCTTGATCTGTCATTTCTGTTGAATGCTTACGTCACAAATGACATGTTGTTTAACATCCCTGATACCCTTCTCCGGATGACAGCCTTCCACACATTACATGTGCAGTTCGCGATACCATTTTTCACTTTCCTATTTACGAAATACTCTTCAAAGAATGGAGGCTTTGTTACAACGGAACCCGACTGATTGAACCACTACCACTGGTCGTGGGCTCACTGGTGGCGGGTCCTGAGACCCCACACAGCATCTAGCATAATTAGAGAAAAAACTAATCCAGCGAATAAAGTTTCTTTCTACAAGACCGTCGGCGTATGAATTATTAAAGCACACTGCGCACACTGAAACTTGATTGGTTTCCGGTTCCTGGTCGTGTGTGGTCGGTGCCGGCTTCTGACGTCAGACATTCATCGCATTAGTACATCGGTACGTATTGTGCCTCTGTTGCGGAGATACCGAACGTCAGTTCAACAGTGAAATGTCATCGCTGCTTTTATTTGAATTGCTATGCGCTGGTTGTTTGAATTCAAATTACAAAATATATTTGGGAGTTGAACATGGAGTTAACTCTAATTCCCCTGCAACGAAGTGGAGTCATTCGAACTCCGCTGGGACGTGTGTGGAATGACTCCAACTTCACCCTCTTTCAGTAAAAAAGAGGAGTCATTCCGGTATGACTCAATTCCAGCCGACTTAGATCCAAGGCGCTGGTCACCACCGTGATACCACTGGTTCTCCATTGTTCACCGGGCCACCGTCGTTCGCCTCGTTGGCACCGTTCACCCAGTCACTGCTGTCCACCAAGTCATCACTGTCCACCGTGTCACCACCGCGTCCCCATTGGGTCACCACCGTCCACGGGGTTACCGCCGTACCTCCGTTTGTTCTCCACGTGAACATGGTCACCACCACTAACTATTATTCAATGCCACTAACTATTGTCTAATGTCAGTGCACACCGTGTCGGCTGTTTGGAGTACATTTGCCGCACAGGCGTAGTGCCTTTTTCTGCACAGGGACTTGCTTACGATGACGTTCATTATTTGACCGTAATAGTCGCGATTAAAGACAGGTGTTCAAACTCGTGCAGTATCTTCGCAACAACATTCCCGCATACGTTTTCGCTCGGATGTTGGAAGTATTGTGATTAATTTTGGCGCTGCGTATACCACCAGTCACTTTGCTCTTTTGTAGTAGCTCCTGTAATTCACGGACAGATCGCGATCTAGTCATTGGCGCATATTTCACAGTCCATTAAAAAGCCTAGATTGTCTATAATAGCCACTGTACGTGGAGTATTTATTTATTGATCATGAAATAAATAAATAAGTAAAGCCACTGTAACGCCTGCTTGCATGCTGCGCGCAGCTTGCATGCATATTTTGTGCAACATGGCAGGTAATTTACGATCAAATGTGCAGATGTTCATATAAGCCGTATTTTGGTCTAGCATCATCAAATAATTTAAGGGTGAATGTCCTGTTCATTCAGTTCCAATCGACCAGAATAGACCATTTTGGCACCATCCCCGTCCTACCTTTTCCGTTTTCCACGATTGTGCCCGATCCACAACCGCTGAAGAGGGTAATGCCGGGACATCTGAGGCCATGCACCGACCCCGTACAGACTAACTGAAAATCTAAACATTGATGTAGCAACAGCAGGGACGGAAGGAGGGACAGCCTCCAACTGCAGTTAATTTCAACATGGACCATGCACATGGGGCGTTGCACGGACACGGATGACCATGCGCTGCCCTTCGTCCGAACTCTGGAAGCTTCCCTACACCTAGACGCCTGCCCATCAAGGAATTAAGATTCGCTATCTTCACGATTGGTGAACATGCTGGGAGCGGTATGTGCCCTGCTCGTCAAGATGAAAAGACGAACATGTTCCGAGGGATTGGGATGTTGCGGCAGGAAGTAATAAAGTACTGCTGTTGTAAAATCGATGTAATTGAAAGAAGAGGTGAGCAATTTCCTCGGTAGCCGTGTTTGAAAGTAAAGTATGATCAAACGTCTTGGACCACATTCGCAATACTGTGTTTTTGTGTGATTGCAATTAATTATCGCGCAAAAATACAGTATTCCTTGCCGAAATGGGCCTACGCGTTTCATCTTTTTGGCTTCAAACAGAAGTAGTAAGGTTCGTTTACGGGGAGTTGGAAATGAAGTAAGAACGGCTGACGCCTAGGTTTGTGTTTGCTGCAATTTGGGAAGCAAGGCAACGGGATTAGGCTTCTAGTAGCCAGACGTCGGTAAAAGACATTACTCGTCCATGAGACTGAATGTGATGGAAGATCGTTCATGAAGATGCTTAAAATGGTGGAGCCGATGACGAATCCCAGTGAAACACGTTATAAAAATAGCAGTAAAGCGCCGTCCACTAGAGGGTAAAAACATCGCTCCTCTTAACATTCCTCCGAGCATCCTGAAAAGTTCGAAATCACCTTGGATTCGCTTCGTGCCCATGCAATTTAATAAGGGATACACCCTGGCACCACTGGCATGCCCAACTGAGAGCAGTGGCCGTGACGGTGGTCACACGCCCAACGTCGAGCGATCCAGTCGCTGTCTCACCCAGGGCATCCCTTGTTGAATAGCGGTGCTGGCATGTACGTAGAGGTGAAGCCAAAATAGTGTAGTTATTGAGATCAGTGATGAATTTTAGACCGCCACTGTCTTCACAAACGGCTCAGGGCAAGATCCAGGAAGTGTCATGGGGGAGCACATGTCTGGAGGGGCGTCACTTTGGAAGTACCTTGAGGGACGCCTCTGACAGGACAATTCGAGGGGGAGGATGCATTCGAGCCTTCCCAACGGGTACCTTTCTTTCGGAGGGGGCACATGCCCCCAGGGCACCCTTGTATCCGCCCCTGCAGGGAGTGTGCGCCACCTCCACATGGCAATGTGGCTCCCCTCTGGCGGGTAAAAGACATTCCTCCGAGGAGACTCAATTATACGGTTTTATTGGACTTCCCCTCACTCAGCCAATTGTTCAGCCCAAGGCCGAACAAGGCCGGCAGGCGAGCTGCTGAAGCAGCACAAGCCATCGCCATCCACTGTGAGTCAGATTCACGGTCAGAGTCGGAATCAGAAAACATGGCTTCCAGTATGATTCTTCATCCTGCAATAGATGCTGGACAATAAGGTTGATCCGGTTCTCACTAGAGAAAGCACATATAATCATTCAATAAAATATGAACACTGTTATTGCAGCATCGGAGCAAGCAACAGAGAATCTCACCGCATTGGGCATTGTGCTACATTGCACCACAGCCATATCACCACCGACTGCTGAACGATAAACCTCTACCGTTCGTTCCGGTGCTTTAACTGGAGACGTGTTTTCTGACTAGAACTCAAACTATTCCGGCTGATGGCGCGCAAACAGAACCAAAGTATATCAACTGCCACACATAATAGAGTGAACTTGATGCCCGCATAATTGGAACCCTGAAATTATCTCCGTAGTTTTCGGATACAACAGGATATAAGCCACTGAATACCCAGTACATATGGAAAATAAGCTTTAGAGACGTGTTAAGGCCATCATAGAACTAATTGGAGAAAACCATGGTTTACTGCGTCTCTTCGGTGTAAACCCAATTGCAAAATATCTCGGACTCATATCCTGCACCACAAATTTATTCCGTTTGAAAACTCGACGTACCAACAAGGGCAGAAATTAGCATCGCCCACGTGCCAACAGGGGCAGAAATCAGCATCGCCCACGTACTAACAGGGCAGAAATCAGCATCAGCCACGTACTAACAGGGGCAGAAATCAGCATCGACCACGTACCAACAGGGCAGAAATCAGCATCAACCACGTACTGACAAGGGCAGAAGTCAGCATCGACCACGTACCAACAGGGCAGAAATCAGCATCAGCCACGTACTAACAGGGGCAGAAATCAGCATCGACCACGTACCAACACGGGCAACAATCGACCACGTACCAACACGGGCAACAATCGACCACGTACCAACACGGGCAACAATCGACCACGTACCAACAGGGGCAGCAATCGGCGTCTCTTGCTGAAGTATTTGTGCATTACCTGGGCAGAGCTTCTTATCACCTGCGCGCACCTCTACACGCGATACATAAATGACATTTTCAGCATTTAGACGCACGGTCTGCAACCACTACTGGCTTTCGTCTGGCCGCTAAGCAAGGTGTATCCGAACATGTCATCCACTTTAGCGAATGCTGTAGAGAAAAACGCAGTACCTTTTCTCGTCACCATGTTCATCGTGCATGTCGGTGGGAGGCCATTTCATAGAGCTGCTTTCAAGCTGATGGCAGCCACTATCATCATTAACTACAGCGCGGTCCGCCACATGGCCACTAAATGTACGCCCCAGTATCATCAATGACAAAAGCAGCTCGGATTTGATCCTGATGTTTGCGAAAGAGGCTTAGGCAAAAACGAACTTCTCTTTTAGAAAACGGATGCCTTCCAAACAGAGTGAGAGCGGCGGCACGAACAGCAATCACAAGAGCGGAGGCACCTTTCCCAGCCAATCACACACCCTCTTTGAAACGATCGCTATCCCACAAAAAGGTCCAAAGATCCATGCGTACGTGAAACTTATATTCATCGACGACAATTTACGTAGACAAGTTAGTTTTCTTGTTAGATCAACGTACATACACGATGTGCAAGAGCCACTTGAACCAACAGAGCGGACCTTAACACGCGCCCTGGAGGGCATCTGAAAATTACGCGCACTGGAGACGGGGACCGTATACCGCCCCCTAAGATCTCGGCTCCTATTATAACTAGAAAAACGAAATTTTCAGAGTAGATGGGCATGACGGGAAACTATATTGTGTGCAAATTGTATGGCCTTATGTCAGTGTCTTCAAGTTAAATGTGCTCACATATATAGTATTTGGCTTGTTTTGCATGGTTTGGCTTGCCATGGTTATGAATCGCCGCGATTGTGTTTAAATGGCCCAAAATTGGCAGCAATGATGTTTTGGACATTATTAATGATGTAATACACGTGAAAGATCCGGCATTTGACCTCAGGTCACCTATATATTAGCACTTTACCGGTTCAGTTGCCGGCCCCAGTTACCGGAACCGGGCCGCTCGCCTGATCGGTGGCCCGGCGCAATCAGCTTCACGAAGAAAGGGCTGAAGTGCATGAATGAAGGATGGAAACGCGTAGGTTCACAATGACAAAAACAGAAGTTTTTAGTTGGGAGTAACACGCAAAATAACATGAATCGCATGACTGTCCTTTGCGTTTATGACAACCTTCCAGTTGGACAAATTTGGTTCCATTGACTTGATTTGAGTTGACCAAGGTGCTCTAGCATTATCTTGAAACAATGTAGCATAACAATGTACAACAAACAAGTCGCTAGTATTGCTAAGACCACTTCCCATTTGCCGATATACGGGAAGCATATCAGAGCCGATATTTGTGGTCTGACGCTACAACATGCTTTGACTTTGACGTCCTCGAACTCGAAAAGTGTTCGGCCGATTTTTGTCTTTCTTGTTTAAGCGACGCGAAGGACATTTCTAAGCAAATACACACAAATTCCGTATGTAGACCAATAACATGGGAGTTACTTACGAAAAATCGAAGGGGTGGGCGGATTTCGCCCTGCCCCTCTCCAATGCGCGTGTTAAATCCTTTTTAGCTCGCTCGGCTCCAGCATACCATTGTGTCCAGCTGAAAGTAAGACTTACCGTTGGCTTTAACACGGTCTCTCCGGTCAGATCCTCACACCCCGTCTCGGGGGGGGGGAGGGGGTGATAGGAACCCCTCTAATCTCGAAACTAAGCGTCGCACGAAGATTAAGGAGATGTCATCGGAGAACGCGCGACGAGTATGACCAGACACTACCCCCAGAAAAAAATCCCTCAAAAGTGACGTCACTAGGGTCTAGGTTTTCCCGACTTACATCATGTTTTGGCTCTGGGGGTTCATTTTTGGGGTGATTTGGAAAAAGAACAAGTTATTTGGAATCAGAAAATGACAGGGAAATCGACCAAGCCTATACAATTCTGGCCACCCAAAATTCAATTTTTCTCTAAAACTTTTGAGTTTTCAAGTTTTCTTTAAATTTCCTTTTCAAGTGGATTTCAACAACGGGCCAAAAGACGTTGTTGGAAGTCAACTTGCTCCAATAAAAAGTGATTACTTTAGCCAGAATCTTCAATTTGAACTCTAATGGGCAAATATGCAACACTAACAAATAACCAAAAACCAAAAAAAAAGATAAAAATTCATCCGGTGTGTTTTGTTGCATCCCTAAAGATAAGCGAACGCTGAGAGTTTCATTAAAATATATGTATCCTTTAAAGCGTGACGACTGGTTTAACTTTTTTGGAGGTGGCCTCACTTGAACAAGAATAACTCGTTGACCCCGGATTAACTGACTTAAACATTTTTGACACAACATGCCAAATTGATGTGGGAAAAGGTAAGCCAAATTTCGGTGTGCTGCCGTGCGCAGTTCTTGCACTATCCGCGGAAAACCTTAGGGGGCGGTTCAACCCCCCTCCCCCGAGACGGCGCGGGTTAATAGACAAAGACATATGCAACGGTATGAAGTCCGTGCAAGAATGCAGTGTGTAGGATCACGTATACTAATTGTCTGCTGCGTACTATTTACAAGCACGACACAAGCGCAATACAGCTTACACACAATTAGAACAAAATGCGTGGGGAAACTAAACTCGGCATTCGATGTATGTTCAACAAGTATTTCGGAGACAGGCCTATGTGGATCGGACACAACCCTGGGTGGACATGTGATGGAAAAACCACCGAAACATGGAGTACAGGGTTGCACAAAAAAAATGTTGGCGTCGCCATGTTTTACATGACGAAGCCCATACTTTAGATACAAAAATACTTAAGTCTCGTATTACGGGGAGGTGCGGTGAAAGGACAGGTTAGGATTGTTCGATCATATGTGTTCCAACATTTTGTTCAGATATACCGTGGCTTGGGCTTACATTAAGTTGACATAAGATGTTACCTTGACCTTGAACTGTACCTTTTTCTAGATGTTGATTAATA
This sequence comes from Imbricaverruca yamaguchii, assembly GCA_034440575.1. Lineage (NCBI taxonomy): Eukaryota > Metazoa > Arthropoda > Thecostraca > Neoverrucidae > Imbricaverruca > Imbricaverruca yamaguchii. Next base: position 58,077 of record JAOTOL010001431.1, read on the forward strand.
TTGCGTCAATTATGTCGGCGCGTACCTCGTGAGCAGCATGCCTGCAACGACATTTCAAACAAATATATATATATATATATATATATATATATATATATATATATATATATGTGTGTGTGTGTGTGTGTGTATACATATATTGAATTCTGCAACTGGGTATCACTTGAGATACACAATGAATATCACAATATGCAGCGAACTAGGTATCACTTGCGTAATGGTGGGCGTGACTATGTCTGAAAAAATGACGTCCATCGGGTTTCGAACCGCCACCAACTGAATGTCTAGCTCTTCCCATTAGTTTGTGTATGCTTGAATTTCGAAACTACGCTGATGTTCTTTGGCGAGATTGCGCATCGAAATCGCAAGATTTACTTTGGATACCATCTGACTAATTAAAGGCGAGACCAAGCCTCCAAAACTTAAGCGCCCGCCCTCCCGCCAGGGCTCGAACATACACCATTCTCCTTGAAGGAATCGATCAAGCTATGCATGTTGCCTAACAGCGAGATGTGCATGCATGTTCTTTTACGTTCTCAGCAATTCTTTGGAGGTTCTTAATTTTTCCAGATTCCTTCAGAGTTCAAAATTATTTGCAAATCGAAAAAAAATCGTTGCCTCAATTGTTGCTGCAAATCGAAAACACCGTTGTGAATGACCTGATATGACAGGCCATGCATGTGGCGTACGTTTCTATAAACATAAACATTTTAATACATCCATAACTAAAAGTTCCATCAATACATTTGCATAGAACATTTCCCAGCCACAAATTAAACCGACTTTGTAATGCGTTTTTCGTGTTCCGAAGATCAGAGAGGGCCAGGTCTGCTCGACCACTCCCATTACCTTTGTAAGCAGTGTGCTCTCGGAACTTTGGTAATGCAAGGGTTAATCCTTCCACATTCGTGACACCCAACAATCTCTGAATAGACACGCTCATCATGGTGCATAAAGCATAGATACAGCGTTGAGGTGCATTCTAGGAAACCATTATCGCAATACTATTTTATATCAGTGCATGGATCAGGGCCTAAAGTTTACAGCTTACAATGTACAAGTTTTACGTAATCGTTTTTTGGTTGCAAACAAACGCTAATAATATTTCGTAGACACAATTTCACATTTTTTTTCATCACAGGAGAACATTTACAGCATAATTTAATAATTTCACATAGTGGTTGCCATCAATTTAGAAATCTTCTAATGGCAATAATGTCACATAGGGGGGGGGGGGATGTCGGGAAGTGACCGAGCCGGAAACACACAGTGAACCAAACACTAGAATGTTCCGTGCGAAGTTTTTCAACCGACTCGAGTCATGTATATTAAGGCGAGGGCTTGTGCTTCTTAAATGCTACCAGTTTTTGCGAAAATATGTAGCTTGGAAGGGTAGGTAATTTATTATGGTGGTAATGCAGGAACTAAAATTGTTGTTTAAAATCAGGCGCAATGCGGTGCGTACAAACAACAAAAGCTTGCACTGTTTATGGGTAAAATGAGTAAAGTAAAGGAAAGGACAATGACATAAAATATGCGTAGCTTAGCTGAGCGAACACCATGGTTTCCCATCAGCAAAACAGAAGCTGTTAATACCTAGTTCCATAACTCACATTCCACAATGGGGTAAACTGCAAGTTGCATCTCAATGTATGTACTTGATAAATGATCAATGAATAGCTTGCCAAGTATATATTAATTTCTGAATATTGCACATTTCACATCGCATGATTAGTAAAATATATGGGCAAATACATACAGACACGGTTGAAATGCACATGTGTATTTCAACTTAATTGTTGTTATGTAATGTAAAGCTAACAACCATTATAAAATGTTATGGTTGTTAGCTTAATTTGTTCATGCCAGACATATTGTGGAATTTCACTCAGCTTGAGAAAAGCGTTACAAATATACTACTGCTGGGATTTCTGCAGTTTGTTGCAAAAGATAATGTCAGACTGGTATTGCTGTGCTTTATGGTATTCACGAGCCAAATTGTGGATGCATTTTACCTCCATCAAGCAAAGTGGTTAGGCTTGGCTGTCAGGTTTGGTTATCGTGATTAAATAAAACTTTAAAGAAAGCTTAGGTAATGGTACATTATATTTTGTTTTTCCAAGTAAGTTATTTTAGAGCAAAAATGACTTCAATTTTGTGCACTTTTTCGATTATTTTTCCTGGGAAGTTAGGTTATGTGGGGTTGGGCTATGCTTCACTTTTTCTTTTATTTCCATTATTTTATTCTATATTACCCATCTCCAAGCTCACTTTTGTTATTATTTCGTCAGCCAACTGGGAAGTATGCATTTCCAGAGAAAACGAGTATCCACACCATGTTGACCACATTCATGAACATTGCTCTGGAAAAAGAAATGTCAAGAATTCAAAAATTACATTAAAGCACAAATTTGCCAAATAGCTTGCCACCTTTAGCATGCTGCAGTCAGCTAGAAAAGCATACTTCTATTTTGTGGGTGTTTCACAAAAATGGAAGATAAAATCACCGTTTTCAAGCTTAACGTTAATGTGAAAAACGTCCATGTTTACACTTCTGATGAAAGTACTCTGGTTCCAGTCTTCCCCCTCATTCGTAGGCGTGCCAACGCCTATCAAAATAGTCTTACCCCTGTCTATCAGTGGTACACATACATAGAAATGTTCGTCGCAGCAAACGGGGCCACTAGCAGAGACCAGCAGACTGTTTTGGCATGCATAATCGCTCGACAACGTCCTCGTCTTGTCGGCCGTCGGGAGGCCGATGAACATTGCTTTTGACTTACTCGCAGTTGCATTTGCATACATGGACACAAGTAAGAATGATAGCATGGCCTTCTACGATCTATTTGTCCCTGACGATCCGATGTCATCCAAGCTAAAACTGTCATGATTATTTCGAATTGGCAGCCTCCCAAATAGAAGATATAATGAGCGGCAGTTTAGCATCGCTGAACTCTACAGATGTAACGTCACATACATTTTGACCAATCACAAAGCGAGGCATTCTGTGGTGCTTCTTTGAATTATTTAATAACTGAGGGCTTTTTAGGAAATATATGAATGCCACTATCGTCTTTAAAATTAAAAATGACTAGCGATACTTGAAAAAATACAGTTCCGTCCCGACATGAAGCTTGGCCACTGTCTTATCATTTCCCCCATCGAGGCAGTATTTGGGTGAAGAAATTCGGGATGTTTGCTCTACCTTACGATTGTGTGGATTTAGCATCGTATTATCATATGCAGGTTTGAAATGATGCTTTCTTCGTTGGTCCTTAGGGAATATTAATTGGTCACTTGCTCTAGGTTTTTGGTTCAACAACGTTTCTTCGTGCTATTCTTGAATATGTACTGGTGTATGGTCATACAATACTACCTAATGCTGCAACATTAGGTACTTACCACTATACTTCACCACTAGTATAGTCTCTTCCTAATTGTAACACTTTAACTCGCCCGGCGTATGAATTCACCTAGCTATGCATATAGCGCATTAACTGTGGCTCTATGGAAGAGCCCCGGTGTTGTTAAGACCATTTTGCGTCAAGTTCAACACACATACACTAGCCGCGACTGCCAATGTGTCATAGTCTTCTCCAGATTGGCATCAGCATCGATTGCACCGTACACTATGTCATAGTCTAATCAAGGCAGGTGCAATAATATGAAATTCCAGTAAACTGTGTCATCGGCGCATGGTCAGCGGCGTGGGGCGGACGCGCGCCAAAGATGCGCGCGCGATAGCCGTGAGCAAACCGGCTATGGGCGTCGGTGTCACCGGGATACTGGGTTGAAGGTCAGCTCGGATGGCGATGATAATGCGAAGCTGCACCGGAGTTGGGGTCGGCCGAATCGATGAATTGACTAGCCCGCGACAGGCCGACATCGGCAACAATTGATCAATGGCGTGTTGCATCACATCCACGTCCGTCGCGTTGACCAATGCCGATGTCGCCGAGACGGCAGACAGATCTGCCGAGGGTTGTCGCGACTCGCGACGGTGGCTCGCCGCCGGCCGGCCGTCACTCGGCGGCTGGCGCGGCCGGCGACTAATTCCTCCGCGATGCTGGAGCCTTGACTCACGCCGCTGATCCCAGGACGCCACTGATCCCATGATGCCACGCCAATCAGGAGCCGGCGCCGGACACAGGAAGGGCGCTGATGTTGAGCCCGTCTCGGCACGAGACTGCAATGCCACCATCTCAAGGATGTAGGTGGCACCGAGTATGCTCAATACTCGGTATGGAACTCAATCGAGTGGCGCCGAGTATACTCAGTAGGGAAATCGCGGAAGAAGAGCTTTAGGCATCTACAACCAACTCAGTACCTTGCCATGCAGTGTCGCTAATCTCTTACGAAAGAGATCGAGTGGAGGACGAAATCCAATGCGGCCAGCGACCCTTGAACCCCTACCCCCCATATTGGAAAACGATCTCGTTGGGCAACATACGATCGGGCATAGGCGTAGGAGCAGGGGGCCAGGGGGCCATGGACCACCCACTTTTCAAACTGGGAGAGCCAACAATGGTAGCTGGCCCTCCCACTTTTGAGATATCTAAATTTCCTAAAATGCAGCATGCACACATTTGAATTTGTCTTTTAAAAAACTCCCTGCAATCCATAACTAAGCAAAAGCTGTACATATCACATCGCAGCACTTCATTTCTTGAGTCATGCATACTTGGACATGACCCTACAACAGCGCAACTAATTCAGGAATTGATGTAATACAATAGATATTTGGATATTCACGCCATACACCGTGCCATGAAAAAGCTATGAAGCAAATGATGTGCCACTCAGCATCAAAATGTGGTTTTAATTATATTAGAGTTATACTAAAGTTTCAATGTGGTTATTTGACTGGTTGGTTAGGTTGGTTGGCTATTTGAGTTTTAGGGCACATCGACCAGGTTTGGTCATTTAGTGCCCATCGTTAGGCGTCAGGCTCAATGTTAATGCGGACACCAGGGGATCTCCAGTAAAGAAAGAAAACAGGTAGGTTCTTGATGCCATTCAAGAACTCTGAAGCATGCGCACGCGACAAGCGCGCCCGGATGCTCACTAGTGTATGCGCGAAGAATATAGTTACAATTTATGAGACTCTGTCTCCATAAAATTTGATGCGAAGTTCATTCATGAGCGTTAACTTGCCTCTAGACGTCAATTCCATTGCCACTTACAGTGATATATTGCGCACATTGCTACTATGTTACTACATATTGCGTGTATTGCTTTCTGGAACAATTTTCACTGTGGATGGCTGGACGCCGGCGGCGACGCCGGCGGCTCCCGGTCCGTCCCTGGCCTCCCGACGCCATTCATAATATGGTGGGGTGCGGACCATCCCCTGAATGTTAATGTACCCCAACGCCAAAGTTACAGGCAGATTTTCAAATTTGAAACGATAGGCGATGTGCCTGGCATCAGTTACGCCACCATTGCAGTTGAGGCTAACAGGCTTTCTCGATATTGTTTAAGAACATTACGCTTATGGGCGTTGAATGGAAAGAATACATGAACAACCGTGAATCTCTCCTATATAATTTTGGTGTGGCAGAGCCGATGCTGCTTAGTATTGTTGAAGGGTGGAACTTTACTCCACTTTGTGTCATGCCACCCCTCGGTGGCCCTCCGGATCCTCTGGGCAGCAACCGTTGGCGCTTGAATGCCATGCTAGAACCTCAATAATTCCGGACAGCTTCATGTCAAAAGGGAAAAAATAACAGGGTTAGATACCTATAAATGTAGTTGAGTATGGCATCAGAATGCAGCTGATTTTATGGCGGTTTAATTGAGACCATTGGAAATTAATTCGCTAATGTAGAACATCTGATATACAAAAAAATGTAATACAATGTAGTAATTCGAGACGAAAATCCTGGAGTTGAGTACAAAAATGATACTGTTAAATATATATAATAGTAGTCCAGGCATGGCATCCGAAGGCAGCCGATTTTATGTCAGTATATTTTAGGCCATTGGAAGTTAATTCGCTAATGTAGAACATCCGATATTCAAGTTGAAGGAATAGAATGTGATACTTCGAGAGACAAATTTTTGAATTGAGTGCAAAAACGACAGGGTTAGACATATGTAAAAGTAGTTGAACATGGCACCAAAGGCAGTTGATTTTATGCCGGTTTATTTGAGACCATTGGCTATTAATTCGGTAATGCAGAATATCTTATATACGATTTAACATAGTACGATGTGATACTTTGGAACACAAATTCTGGAATTGAGTGTAAAAGTGACAGGGTTAAACCTTCATGAAATTTATTCAAGATGATATAAAAATGTGGCACGTTCGATTTTCGTTTAGTTAAGAACATTGAAAATTGTCAGCACATCACTCAGAATATGTATGACGCGTTTTTATCACAAGATGTTGAGTGGCCAATTGCTCCTAGTTCACTTTAAGGGAAAATGACAGAGTAAAATGGTTTGATAGGAAAACGAACTTCACATCATAAGAAAGCTCGTTTCAATGTTGTTCAAATTTGGCCATTGGAAATCACTTAAACCTTCTCTAGAAATCAGAAGATAGCATTAAGTCCACACTGGTGGTGTTTCTTTACAAACCCACCACCAGAGCGGCGCCACCGGTATGATGTCCGCTCTTGACGCCTAACGTAGTTGTTTGACTGTTAACATCTTTAACATCAATTTCATTAACCCCTCCCATCTCGGGGGTCTTCAACCGCCCCCTCAGGTTTTTCGCGGATAATGAACGAATGGCGCGCGGCAGCACGTCAAGATTTTGCATACCTTTTCCCACATCAATTTGGTATGTTGTGTTAAAATTTTGAATTCAGGTCATCTAGGGTCAGCGAGTTAGTGAAGGTCAAGTGAGGTCACCTCCAAAAAGTTAAACCAGTCGTCACGCTGTAACGGATATAGATATTATAATGAAACTTTCAGTGTTTGCTTATCTTTAGGGATGCAGCAAAACGTACTCGAGGAATTTTTCATTTTTTCCGTTTTTGACTACATAAATTTTTTTACATTTGCCTATTGCAATTCAAATCGAAGATTCTGGCTAAAGTAAGCATTTTTGATAAGGAAAAGTTGACTTCCAACAACGTTTCTCGGTCTGCTCTACCAAGTAGAAAAAGAAAATTACAGAAAACTTGAAAACTCTTTTTTTCAATATTATTTATATTTTGCAGGGCCAAAAAATGTATATGGCCCTGGTCCATTTCACTGTCCTTTTCTGATTCCAAATATTTCTTTTTATCTCTCAAATATCCCCCAAAATGAACTCCCAGTGCCAAAAACATAATGTAAGTCGTGAAAATTCGTGAAAATCTAGCCCCGTAGTGACGTCACTTTTTGTGGAAAATTGTTTTGTGGGGTGGATCCGGACCATAATCGCCGAGCGCTTTCCGATAACACCTCTTTCGTTTTCGTGCGATGCCTAGTTTGGATTTTGGAGGGGGTTTACTATCCGCCACCGCCCCCCCCCCCCCCCGAGACGGGGTGTCTAATATTGCCTAGAGTATAAAATGGTAAGGGCTCAGGGCAGTAGCTTGTCACAATCGAGGTAAGACACACAATTTGCAAGTGTAATGTCCTTGCCTTGATATTACAGAGCTATGTATTGTAGACGCCCTTAGATCTAGCTGCCATACACCTCAACATCTACGTGCATCTTGATAATTGAAGCATACAAATTACTATCACGATACATCCATTGTGAGACTGTAGTACAGAATAGAACGTACAAATTTCCACATTTCAATACATTTTCAGTTTGGCGCAGCACACAGGTATCCAACCTTTTGATCGAGATGCCTGGTTGTTATCGGTGCTAGCATACAACATAACAAAATACTTATTTCCATCATATATTATGGAAGCATAAATTCCATAATGAAGTGCACACCCTATTATATTAAGTTTAAGTGTGAGAACGACACTCAGTCTATTATAATCCCCAGAGAGGATTAGGCGTTCGTGATGCGACCTGACAAGGTCACATGAAGAGTAATATAAAAAGTAATGATGTGACTAATAACGAGCGATGCTTGTCATGTGGCCTGAGAAGGGACATGACGGATATGGAAACTGACCCGAGTGGATCTTCACATGGGTAACTAAGTAATGACATTGATAGGACGTTGAACATTCACTTCAAATTATGTCGTGTAACATAAATGGTTTGGTCAGATTGTGGGCTCGTGGTATGTGCCACCATGTCTGCGTAGTATAGAATCTGATCCCATAATCTATTCAATGAAGGCATTTGGATTAAGATCATTAAAACATCGAATTACAACGGATACTACAATCCAGGCTTTTTATCGTCCAGTGATGTGTATGTCCATGCTGCGATTTGAGAGCCCCAAGATATTGCGATGAATTTAAGCCAATTGCAGGGTGTATATTTATAAGCACTACCTGTGGTGTAAGCAGTTAAATGTGCATAGCAAGTTGATTTTGTGCGATACGCTCTATAGACGTCATTGTTAAACTATACGATCATTGGGACATGCGGAATCGTGTACTGGTGGGGCCATTTTAATAGCCCCCCACTCCATGCAAGGCTGTGGGCCCCCAATATCGCACCGTGGTTCGAAAAAATAACGCCAGGTTCCCTCAAAATCATGCTGGTGTCCCCAACAACTGTATCGAGGAACATACAAATTACTTTGGGGCCATGAAAAGTCGTGCACGGGTTTCTTAAATGACGATGGGCACCCAAAATCTCACGAAGGCCCCTGAAAATTGCATTGGAGCCTCAAAAATCGTTGCGGTAACCTAAAAATGACGCTGATGGCTTCATTTTTGCACCAGGCGCCTGGAAATACCGTTGGACATCGTAAAGGTCACGCCGAGACCCAAATAAATCGCGCCAGGGCCACAGAAAATAATGCTAAGACCATAAGAGGTTGGGCAAGGCACCTGAGAATCACGCTGGAGGAAAAAAAACGGAAGCTACGCCGGGGCGTTCCAAAACGACACTGGCCACAAAAAAGGCTGGTCAGGCCCTCAAAATCACGCTTGGTTCGAAAAGGTCAGGTCGGGGCCCCTGATAATCGCGCTGGGGCCCCAAAAAAGTTGGACTAGGCACCTAGAACATCACGCTGGGAGCACAACAAAGTCGTGGCGTGGCCCTTGAAAATAATGATGAGTGCCGCCGAAGGACGGGCTGCGATCATGAAAATCACACTGGGGTTTCAAAAGTTCGCACCTGAGCCCAGAAAATCGATCTGGGGGCCGAAAAACTCTTGCCGGGTTCTTGAAAATCATAGTGGGGACTCCAAAAGGTTCGGCCGAGCCACTGAAAACGACGCTGAGCCAGAAGGTACATAAAAGTCGCGCCCGAGCCCATGGAAATCAAGCTAGGGGCTCGACAGGTCGCACTGGAGCCCCAAAAAGACTCATCAGGAACACCCAATAAATGAAGCCGGGGCAACGAAAGAACAGTCTGGACATGCAAAATCACTCTGGCGTCCCAGCAATTGTTTTTTTTTAAGTGTCGGACAAACTTACCAGAGGGGTCCCTTTGGCCGCAAAATTCCAGGGGACGTAGTTGGGCTTCTACGAGGTGACGCCTTGTTTCCATGAGAGGAAGCTCTCCATTCTCCTATTGAAAATTACTAATCGAAGTTCTCGTGATAATCCATCGATATTTCGTAACTTAGACGTTTATTTGCTCCGAGTACAATACAGTGGCACGGGAACCGTCTCAAAGTTATGGGAGAGCGATGGTGAAGAGCCACTTTCGGGTCGATTTTATTATCATCCATGCAGCCATGACTTTTTTAAGAGGGGCGACCAAAGAAATGAAATGAAGGGGTACATCTTTCGGCGTGCGAAGCGGACCGAAAGTTTTAAGTTTAACGTGATAAAAATCTCTAAATTTATCGTTTCATCTGGCGTATTTTTGTTCCTAAGTGGATGGGCTTCCTCGGTTGCGCCTCTGCTTTTTATAAAAAGCCTATCAGGTTTATGCTCAACCAATGCAGGTGGATCGGAGCCCAAAAAGAACAGATCCGGTAAAACGTTGCAAGATTCGGTAAAATGTCTAAGCTGAAAAGATTCTTTAAAAGGTCCTTAATTATCATTAAGCTGTCGATATTCTGCAAGAGCAGTCGACATGAACGGTGTTCTCTATTGTCCAATGCTGCATTACTTACTCTTCTACTAAATTTAGATGCAACAAAATTACTGACAGAGAATAGTAGCTTTCTAGATAGTACGAAATAGTGTATTTGGGTGCGGGACTGGACCGAGTACTTTTCAAAATTGCATCGTAAACAGCGTATATGTTGCACTACCATTGCGATCAGAAGTATCCAACTTAGATGTTTGCCTTTGACTTGTGCTCTTCCTTTTATGTGCAGCAAAAATCACATATCCTGGGGTTGCGCGGCATATGGCTATGCGGTTGCCGTTTAGATGATCCATTTAGACTCATCCTGGAGATAGCAGGGAGGGGACGAACACCCTCCCCCTCCCATCAGTCAGCAGTGTGCGGCTGGAGTCAATGTCAGGTGAAGGTGCAGGGACGAAAAGTGGGCTTTCCCTCCACATTGTTTGGCCGGCACGTGACTGCCACAGCTACTTCTCGACCAACCTGCCGCCTCCGGTCATAGACCCCCCGCGCGCCGCTTCTTTACGGGCCAGGCGTCCGACGCAAGCGAGCGTGCTGTTACGGTTAGGGCACGAGCCAGGGGAGTGAGGAGAGGGCGCCCGTCCAGGATATGTAGTGGCCGGCGGGGCCGTCAGGCGTCGCGATGTCGGCAGCTGATCTGAGCGCCATCGATCGTCGGCGACGCACTCCACGGCGCACTGGCCCGCGCCCAAACCGGTGGCGCCGCGGCCAGGTTACCGGCCGCTCCCGCCAGCGTCTCGTGGTGACAAATCGCCGGCTGATCAGCCCCCCCAGTTCCACTCTGTCCACTCATATGGTACGTGACCGCCCACGGTATAGCCGGGCCAGAACCTGGCCGGATCCGCGCCGGGACAATGCAGGGTGTATTTGTGTCGTCTGGTGTGCATCGTGTGCAGGCGCAGCGCGCATTCGCCTGAGAGCCAGGCTGTATATGTCAGTCAGGGCTTGCCAAGCCGAAGCCAGGCCAGGGTCGATGCATATTCTGGTCTACGTCAGGGTATATTCAGATCAAACACATTCAGATTCACATCAAATTCAGATTCAGATCAAATTCAGATTCAGATCAGGTTATATTCAGGTCTAAGTTAAGAGCCTAAGACTGCATCTAAGTAAAGAGCTTGTCTCTGAGAGGATAGTCGGTTCAAGGCCAGGTTATGATGGGCCAGGGTTGGCGTATGCTCGGTTCAAGACTGGTTTGTGTATATTTGGGTAGTAGTGGGGATATTTTTGGCACAGGGACAGTGGGCAGCCTGGTATGGCCTGCGTAGTTCTGGTCCAGGACCAGTGGATAAACTTCAGAAACACACAACCCTTGTGGCCCGAGGCAATGCATCGTGTGGCAGAACACAGTTCAACATCATTATTTTTATATTGGTGAATACGTAACCGTCCATAGCATGTCAAAGGGCAAAATTTCATGTAAGGCAAAAGGGCAAAAGTCAGGTATGGAGAATTTCAACCGCTCTGTGTCCATAACTTCTGAAGAGAGAGAGCAGCACCCAAGTATATCTTAGGTTCGCAAAAACGTATTCATACTATATTTGACTTCACACCGCGCATCCACCGGAGTGGATCTGGAGTGGATCCGGAAGCGAGGTTTTAGCTGGAGTGGATCCGCTCCGGCTAAAACCTCGCTTCTTACACCATAGGTAGGTTTTCAAATTTATGCATGATTTTTTTGGAACTTGAGGGGATAAAATGTTAAAGGAATGACCTTTTCCGCGGAAAAGAAGCGAAAGATGTTTACATTAATAGTCATGCCACAGAGGAAGCATATTTTCCGGATACTTCGATTCGCTACTTCTTTGGCTCCCACAATATTGTTTAGTCGAGGATTTGTTTTTCACATCAGCATTTTCCGATGATTACTGTGTGTGAGTCCAGATCATAACTGAGTTTTTCCCGGATGATGCCCGGATTATACCCGAGGGAGGATCGGACTATATGTGAGTCATCGTCATTAATAATCTGGGTCTAGCCCAAGCCATATCTGGGTCAACATCGGAATATATTGGTGTTGAGATTGGGTTTGTCACGATCAAGGCGTACCAAGGCGTATCCGGTTGATGACTGGAGTGTGTCCTGGTCATGGCCAAGTATGTTCTGCTAATCTCCAGAATATATCAGAACCCCTACTGGGCTATATCCTGGTGAACGTGGGCCTCAGAAAGTGACTGTCGGCGGCACCGACACCAGAATAAATGACCGAAAAGCAGGCCCGGTCTGCACATTTGTTGATATAGGAGAGAGTATATTCTGAAGAACTATCATGTTCAAACAATAATGTTTTGTGACAAAGATGATGTGTTTATAATGGAGCTATCTCGTCTTCTGGCTGAGCGAATGTTGATGGAGGAAATGTTTTCAAGATTATAAATTAGAGGGGCCGGAACTGGATATACCAATGCCCCTGGCATCTTGTACCTAATCCTTCTAGCGTATCTGAAATTTGGCGGCGCACAGCTACGCGCCACACTACTGTCAATATCTATATGATTCAAGCTCACCACTTCGGTACTTTTAGAACAAGTTATTGTAAGACTGATTGGAGTGTGTTCGGGGCTAGATCAGGTGTCGCCACAAGTGGGTCAGTCTAACAGTCGTGTGACGAACACGCTTTCATGCTCGTAAGTGAGCCGTCCACGCCGACCTTTTCAATAGGAACGCAAGGCCAGGGCGATGTCTTTCTAGTTCTTGAATTAAGTGTCGTGCCCAGAATAAGTGGGCATGTCACCGCCGCCGTCCGTGCTCGCTGGTTCGCTTCTGTCGCCACCTGACGTCGTTCCACATGTTAGTGTTACTCGGAGTGTGTGACACAGAGCCGCTGGGCCGTTGAGCACCCGTGACGCCTCAGAGCACCGCCAGCCCTCAGCACACCTGCGGCGCGCCGCCTGCCGATCGGGTCGACCCCAGCCCCTGCTCTGTTGCAGTTCCGTGCGAAGAGCCGCGTCTGACGCCCGAGTCGTCGCCCGAGCTGACCAAGCGCTCGTGGTTCGGCACACTGATGGGCTCCGAGCGTGACGAGAGCTACACGGTGATCGTGCGCGGCAAGCCGCTGGCCATCGTCAAGGCCGACCTGATCCACTCGTTCCTCTCGGTGAGTGCCGCTCGTTGGCAGTGTGCGGTTCGGCCGTGAGACATAAAAATGGTTCCCCTCTGAGTCAGACGAATCATCCGCCTCAGCGTCGGAAGAGTGGTCCGCCCCTGTGTTAGACGAATGGTCTGCCTCCGTGTTGGACGAATGGTCCGCCTCTATGTTTGACGAATGGTCCGCCTCTGTGTTAGGCGAATGGTCTGCCTCTATGTTGGCCGAATGGCCCGCCTTTTTGTCAGACGATTGATCCACCTCTATGTTGGACGAATGGTGCGCCTCTATGTCGGACGAATGGTCTGCCTCCGTGTTGGACGAATGATCCGCCTCTGTGTTAGACGAATGGTGCACCTCTGTGTTGGACGAATGGCGCGCCTCTATGTCGGACTCGTGCAGTGCCAACGTGTCGGACCCGTCAGTCTGTCGGGTTGTTATGTGTAGCTGTTGCACCGGGAAGTACTGTCGGAAGAGTTGCTTCTGGGCGGAGATGAAGCTTCCTATGCTCTTGGTGAGGCCTGCGCTCCGCCATCTTGGCCTTGACCTCATCAACTTCTTGCTCTCTTAACATGGCACTCTATGGGATGAGCCCCAGGATGAGCCCAAGGTTTTCCCGTAATGATTCCTTGAACAACATCTTGTTTTTGCTTGAAAGTTATTTGTGGTACACAGCTATTCATAGTGGTACTGGTGTGACAAAATGACAATGAATACGATTGTCGTGGTCTGAGTCTGCAAGTGCTTCGAACTGGAAGCGTAGGTTTTTGGGTACTGTGTATGGTGTTAGGATTGGTTCTGGTGGTCCTGAGACTGGTGATGTGATGTGATCCACATGGCACTGAGGGTGGTTCCTGTGTTGAGTGGGTGGGTGAGTGGTGTTGGGGTTTGTTTTGTTTTGTTGCTTTGGTTTGTCGCCTGATTATGATTGCTGGGTCTGTCTTTGCTTCTTTTGTTGGTAGTAGGGTCGTGTGTGATGTTTGTGTCTGTGTCGAGTGTGTGAATGAGTTATGGTGTTGTATGGACTGCGTCGGCTGCTGGTCGTTGACCCACCACGACCTCGCCTGCGGCAGGGTCCAGCCCTCTAGGTGGACGAGACGGAGAATCTCCTCCCTCGCCCACCGAGGGCAGGCCCTGTCCCGGGAGGTGTGGTTCCCGCCGCAACCGACGCAGCGTTGTACACTGGAGGTGCATGTGCTTATGTCATGTGGTGCTGCGCAGTTTGCGCACGTGGGTGTTGTGACATGGCACCCCCTCGAGTGTCCGTATTGCTGACAGTACTGACAGCGTCGGGGAGGGCTGCTCGTGGCGTAACCTTGTGCCTAATATAGCCGGCTTTAACGTGTGTGGGTGGTTGTCTGGTATTGGAGGTCAGTATGAGGGTGTGTGCTGGGGTGGGTGGCCTGAAGACGGAGGAGATTCCCTGGCTCCTAAACCGGATAGCCAGTTCCTCCTTCGTCATCCAGGTCACCTCCCGTGAGTATATCATGCCTTGTGGACTGTTGAGATTTGCGGCCGGTGTTCCGGCCCCAAATCCGGCAGGTATTCCGGTGATGCCAAGATGTATGTGTCATTGGAATTGTATAATTGTATTATAAGTATATCGTATCTGGTACGCGTGGAGAGGCTGTCGTGTCCGACGGATGATTTCCTCCCTCACCGTCCGGGATGATGGGGAGCCCATGGGAGGGTGTTGTAGAGGGTCGTCGGTTTGGCGTTGGGTTAGGAGTGATAGGTGTACACTTAGTTACATAAATCGGCGGTATGTGAGGGAGGGTTGGCGGCACCGCCGGACCAACCTGGAGTCGAGCTGAAAGATTCAGAGTAGTCTGGAAGTCGGAAGTGTAGAGATGAACTCGAAGTGAAGAGTAGGAGTCGAGTTGGTGGCAGGCTGGTCTGGCGGCTTGTGGTCGAGTTTGTTGTGCGTCTTCAGTGTCTTCGGACAACCGGCGTTGGCGCGGATTTGTTTGCACGCCTGCGGCTCAGCCCGGCTTTTTATGTTGCACGTGGCAATTCACCGTTCCGCTGAGCCTGCGGCTTCGAAGCCTCCTTGGTGGCGTTTCGGCTTCGCGACGTCGTATGTGGCTACTGGCTAGCTGTTCGTTGTATTGCGGTTGCGATTACGAGAGGACGAAAGAGATTTGGTTCTTTTTGCTTCGTTGCTTGGTTGGTTGCTTGGTTCTGTGATACAAAATCGTGTGGTGAGTGAGTGAAATGTTCTAGGGGACCCTTTACTACGGCTGGCCGCCATGAACGTGGGCTGCGAGGCTCTACGCCAATAGTTGCTGGTAGGCTGCGCCGCCTCACAGTTATGCATTGCGTGACAGCTTCACCATGGACATAGATGACAATTTGCCCTGCAGCTATGAAGTGGGAAACATGGGTCTACGCTGTTCCCGCCTTGCATTCTTCGGTCAACCAAACAACATTGGCAGTTCAACGAGCAGACTACCATCGCATATTTTTAACGCGGATATCATCCAACTATTTTCCCACTATTGTTTCACTATTGCCACAATTCCAACTATTGCTTCAGCACATGTTACCGGGCCATCCGTCATTCTTAGTGTGAAACAATCATTAATTATTGGAAGACTAAGCAGAAATTAATGCCATAGCTGTGTGTTGAATTGCAGCATGGGAAGCATCAATAATGCCCCCTGGGGCCAGTGCAATACGCTTTCCAGCACCAAGGCGTGCTCTTGAAAACTATCGGGAACAAGAGCAAACTAATTTACAGCAACCTGGATCGTTTACCGGATTAAACGATCCAGGTTGCGCCCAATTAAACGATCCAATCCGCCCCCCCCCTCCAGGGTGCGTGTTAAAGGTTCCAGAGCAAATGGTCACGTGATCATCGAAGAGGCAAATTCCCATCCGTGCACACTGGCCCATGGTCAATCTGGTGCTGTCACGCAACGCCTAACTGTGAAGCGGAGCACCAAAAATGACGGATGGCCCGGTTGCATTTTGAGCTAAAGCAATATAAGCTATATACTTCTTATTGTAAAATAATTGGATGGTATCCGCTTGGAGTAATATTTTATCCGCGTATAAATCTGAATATATGGCTTCCAATACAGCGCACACCGTATACACAAAGCATAATTATTGATCACGCTATATATGCCGTAGGCTGAAAAATGTATGATTATCAACGAAACAAGTGTATTTGAATCATTATTAATCGGCTTGTCAATGAGTCTGATTTACGCAAGCAAGTGCCGCCTAGGGATTTCCTGCCTCGGTAGCTCAGTTGACTTGGGCACTGACCTGTGCTGGTCTCCCATGTCCTGGCAAGACGGGATTCGAGTCATCACGCGCTCGTTTTTAGCCCCTGTCTGGGAGGGTCAGTTTGCAACTGGCACGATAATGTCGAAAGCGAGCTACCGTGATGGCCTTGTGAATTCACTAGTGGGACGTAAAGCGTTTTGCCAAATTTTTGCTGTAGAACCGCAATTCATGGATCGGGTGATGTCAGAGGTTACCCAAAAAGGTCTGTTTAGGAATGTTTTCCTGGTTTATAAAGCCACCCCGATAAGAATTCGAACAAAATTGATAAAACGTTTAAATGTTAGAAATTATAGTTATTTTAGTGTAAGAGAATGCTCCGTTGACATCATAAACCTCTCATCTCCTTTCACTACATCCTTCGCAGCCGGGCTCCTTATAACACTTCCAGCTCATTCTGTGTTGCCGAAGCCCGAAATCCACAGCGATCAAATGCTGCTTGTCTACAGGGCTCCAGTGGTGGACCGCTTGCTCAACTGCAAATGTTGTTTGGCTGATAGAATGTAAGCGGGAACAACGTAGACACGTGTTTCTCACTGCATGGCTGCAGGGAAAATGACCACGTGACGACCGCACAAACAAATACCTACGACTGGCCAGCGGTGAATCTTGTAGACTGTCACGCAACGCATAGCTGTCAAGCGGCGCAGTATGCCAGTACTTATTAATGTGGAGCGGCATAGCCCACGTTCCTAGCGGCCAGCCGCAGTTATGGCTTCCCGAGAAGATTTCACTGCAGACGAATGTACAATTGGGACGCCTGTGCGCTGCGCCCTCCAGGACAATTTTTAGCAGTAACATATGTGCGTGGACAGGAATTAAGCGACTTCAAATGTGGCCTAGCTCTTCCCCAAAGGGTATGTATATTGTTGATTGATCTAGCTGTGTGCATGACTTTCTCAGCATAGTCGGGTGAAAATAGAATTGAAACAAAAAATGAACAATGGCATTAGGAAATAGTGCAAATGGAGCATCATTTTAGCTTTTAAGATGCTGTATACTGACATTGAGCAACGTGCACATTTTGTATATCACCAGTCTGCATTTAGAAGGAAAAGCATTGCTTATTTGCTGCATTACTTCCAATCACCAGTGAAAACTCTTACCACATGACAGCTTAGCTCCATGTTCAGGAGAGAAGGAACCGCGAGGTTGATCAAAGGCAGAACTGATCGCCGCCTACATATCTCGATAATATGACAATTCATTTGCTTCTTTCTGCTGTAGAATAATCATTCAGTTCGCTCGTCAACTCGCCATGTCATCACGGAAGCCGCTTGAAGGACAACTGAACTTCGGGCTAACAACCGAAGTGCAGCCGGTTAATGGCTGATTGCATGGGGACATTTTTGACGTTCATACGCACGCCATTTACGTCAGATGCGACGTTGGACTACTTACGTTTACGTCGTGCTTTTCCAGTCAGTTACTGTCGCGGCCGCGCTGTTTTTGCATTATGTGTACGCTTTCATTTGTTCTAGGTCTATGGATTTCAGATGTGTCAACTGTAATGCCATGCCATTGGAATGCCCTTTTACCAAGGTCAAGTCCGGTACACCTGGGCTCGGGTTTAATTGCTAATTATGGCGCCCTGAAGTATGCACACGGTAATTGATAGGCTTTGTATTAAGAAAGTTAAAACAAATTAAAGATAATTAATGCATGAAAGCCAACAAATGAAGCTTGAACAAAATTGAACTTGCTCCGATAAACTTGGGAAAAAACGTACCCTACACATTCACGGCTACACTTGGAACAACTGTTGCAGAGCTGCTCTCTGTACCGGGTAATGCTCACGGATTCGTCAAAATTAGGCCATTACCGTGAAACCGGCTGTATTGCTTTTGGCGTGCTAGACGTACGCTCTAAACAGCTTCCTGTACTGATAATGACAAACGTCACCCACTTTGTGATGGCGTCATTGTTTTGTGCCGACTGGCTGCCGTCTGCCTACGTCTGCCGTGCTTACTCACTGCCATGCTGACCTTGAAGGCTCTCTCACCCACTGCAGTGGCAGACGTGACGGCTCTCTCACCCACTGCAGTGGCAGACGTGACGGCTCTCTCACCCACTGCAATGGCAGACGTGACGGCTCTCTCACCCACTGCAGTGGCAGACGTGACGGCTCTTTCACCCACCGCAGTGACAGACGTGACGGCTCTCTCACCCACTGCAGTGACAGACGTGACGGCTCTCTCACCCGCTGCAGTGGCAGACGTGACGGATCTCTCACCCACTGCAGTGGCAGACGTGACGGCTCTCTCACCCGCTGCAGTGGCAGTCGTGACGGATCTCTCACCCGCTGCAGTGACGACCGAAGTGGCTGTCTCGCCCACTGTGTAACGGCTGTATCGCCCACTGTTGTGACGGCCGTGACGACCGTCCCACCCACTACCGTGACGAGTGTGACAGCTATCCCACCCACTGTGTAACGGCTGTGACACCCACTGTTGAGACGACCGTGACGACAGTGCCACCCACTGTCGTGACGAGCGTGACAACTATCCCACCCACTATGTAACGGCTGTGACACTCACTGTTGTGACGACCGTGACGACAGTACCACCCACTACCGTGATGAGTGTGATAGCTATCCCACCCACTGTGTAACGGCTGTGCCACCCACTGTTGTGACGACCGTGACGACCGTCCCACCCACTACCGTGACGAATGTGACAGCTATCCCACCCACTGTGTAACGGCTGTATCGCCCACTGTTGTGACGGCCGTGACGACAGTACCACCCACTACCGTAACGAGCGTGACAACTATCCCACCCACTGTGTAACGGCTGTGACACCCACTGTTGTGACGACAGTACCACCCACTACCGTGACGAGTGTGACAGCTATCCCACCCACTGTGCAACGTCTGTGCCACCCACTGTCGTGACGACGGTGGCGGTAATCCCATCCGTTGTTATGATGACCGTGACGGGCGTCCCACTCGGCGCGTGACGGCCTTGGCTGATGTGACTGCGATTGTCACGAGGCGATCGACCCGGCGGCCGGCGCCCGTTCGCCCACACGGCGCGCCCCTGCCCCGGGCCCGATCGATGCCGAATCTGTGGCGCGCCGCTCGTCGCCGATAGCTGCCACTCACCGGGCCAGTAGCCGGCTCCTGACCGAGTGGCTTCCCGACCGGCGACACACCTGTCACGTGGCCGGCCCGCCGGCGGCCGGCGCGGCGCCAGGCCGGCCGCCGCCAGCACCCACTGGCCGCCGGCGCCGACCTTGATCTCACTGCCGGACAGCAGCGTCCCGGATTGGTACGGTCAATAAGCCAGCCGACTGCGGCGTTCACGAGGTGTCGTGGCCGCCGCAGTTGGCTGCGTTATCGGCCGTACCAATCGGTCGGCGTAGACGAGGCCGTCGTACGACGATGGACTTCGTGGTCAGCTCCAGCTGAACGTGCCCTAGGACGATAAACCGTACTGGAGAAGTAGTAATTGGAGAATATCCCAGCTTGGTTGGTTCCACACGTTCCGGTTAACTTTCGGAGGTATGGGGGGGGGGTTACCTACATAAGGGGTTACCTACATCTATTTCACTTATGTTAGTTACCTACATAAGTGAAATAGATGTTCACCCAGTTGTATATGACCGGGGATGATCCGCGACAAGTACCTACTTGCTACTTGTGGAAAACGCACAATCTCTCTGCTCACAGGCTTAGCTGGAGGGAATCAATATTTGCCGGAGTAAGCCAGGTGGCGGTCTGAAATGGAAACATGTGCCCTGATCCGATCGTGGAGTAACGCAATTAAGAAAGTGAAGCGTGAGCCGCGCGATGCGATGAGAAAATCGTGTTTTCTCGATAGATTCACGACCCAATGCGGAAAGTTGCATTATATTAATTCATGCATTGTCATTGAACATTGAGCTCTGTCTAGTTAGCGTAAAAACTAGTAGTTAAGCTATCCGAATTACCACCGACCAGCATACCTAACCATGACTTGGTCAACTTGGTTAGCCTTGCTCCGCCCCTAGCGATCGAACAACCCTGATTGCACGTTTGCAGCCACGAATCTACCACATTCCGCCGCCACAACGCATTAACGTGCAGCCAACAGGTGCCACACTATACAGGAGAGTAATGTCGTCGTCTAGCGGCGCGCCGCCGGAATGCATGTGCAAACCAACTGATTGTGACCAAGCCGCCGCTGTGTGTGTGGCAATGGGCACGTGCAGGTGTGCTGTACTTTGCGATGTAGCGCCCAAAGCCCAGTGCAGCAGGCGGCGCCACCGGCGGCAGAACGTGAAATAAGTTATTGAGACGGTCAAGAAGTACTGACGAAGTATAAACTTATTGGAAGGCTGGCCTGTGTAGTACCATGCTACAATGTACATTGTAGAGGTTTGATGGACACTATGGAGGCCCAAGACGCTATAGACAGGAAGCATCTTATAGCTGCAGGGGACCTTAACTTAGCTAACAAACTAACATGTGGTAGATCGCAGACCCGCAGCACAATGCGACTTTGACCTGACGTGCGGCAGATCGCGAACCGGAGCCACAGTGTGACCTTGACCTAACCTGCGGCAGATCGCGGACCTGAGTCACAGTGTGACCTTGACCTAACCTGCGGCAGATCGCGGACCTGAGCCACAGTGTGACCTTGACCTAACCTGCGGCAGATCGCGAACCGGAGCCACAGTGTGACCTTGACCTAACCTGCGGCAGATCGCGGACCTGAGTCACAGTGTGACGTCACCGATGTCGTTCCGCGTGGAGTATCGGCGCGGTGCCGCCGGGCCGGCCGTGTTCCAGCGGCAGGTCCGCTTCCAGGTGGACATCACACCCGTCACCCAGGGCGACGACGAGTGTCTCTACGCCATCAACTTCACACTCGTGTCAGGTGAGTGCGTCGGTCAACTCATTAGCACCAGCATCACCTGACATCAGCTCTGGACGCAAAATAAGCACCAAGGTGATAATCGAGTTAGCATGCATGGGAACACTGGATGCGGAGGATGTCAATAATAATCGCAATGCCGTGCATCGGAGGACTGGATGCGGAGGACGGCTGGTAGTGATCGCAATACCACGCATGGAATGACTGGATGCGGAGGACGGGTGGTAATGATCACAATACCATGCATGGAATGACTGGATGAGGAGGACGGGTGGTAATGATCACAATAACATGATGGGAGGACTGGATGGGGAGGATGCAGGTAATAATCGCAGTGGTATGCATGGGAGGACTCGATGCGGAGGATGACTTTTCCCTCCGCTCTCCACAACAATGATAGGTTCTACATTCCTACCCGCAAACGCATTCATTTGGGCATGGGCGTCACCACGGATTTTGGATGAAGGGGGAGGGGGGGGCACGAAAGTACTTTTGATTCAATGTTCTCCATGCAACGCCAAATACGCTAGATGCGAAATCTCACTACGCTTGGGGGACACCTTCCCCGCCGCTGCCGTGCCCCTCAATGCAGACTTGATAACGACTCCGGGACTCGATATTGTGGGAGAGGCTCCTATATATGGTTGCATAAGACGCGGGAATGATCATTCAGATCGCGGGACAGATGTATATGGTCGCGACGAATTGCCAAAAGACACCTGTAATTGATTTCAAGCACAGACGAAGGGTGACGGTCAATGAAGCTACCTCACATATTTGCATAATGGATGTTTTTTTAAGCAAACATCAGCCATCTTGGATTTCAAATCAGAGCTAATTGAGCGTGAATGCCATATCCGAGTGGGAGCCGCGCCAGTATAGGAATGCAGAGTAGATCCTGTATTCTGGCGAAGCCGCAGCTTGGCGGTCGGGGATAGAAGCATCGCGTACTACCTGTGATCCACCCAACAGCGTCGCACCTGCGACAGCCGGCGTGGCGACCACCTGCGCCGACTGAGCGTGTGCGGTGCGTTGCGTTGCAGGCAACATCCGCAGGTTCCGGCGCATCTGCGAGCACATACACTGCCAGGTGAGCTCGCGCCGGCCGCCTCCGTCGCCGCGAGTTGGCCGCAAGTTCACCACCGAGCTGAGCGAGAGCTCTTCGGCCGGTTCCGACACGTCCGACCGCCTGCAGACCACCGCGCCGCGACAGGTCAGAATGGGTCACGCGACCACCCCGCGGCAGGTCAGACTGGGTCACGCGACCACCCCGGGGCAGGTCGGACTGAATCGCGACCGCCCCGCTGCAGATCAGGCTAGGTCTAACGACCACCCCACGGCAGGTCAGACTGGGTCACGCGACCACCCCGGGGCGGGTCAGACTGAACCACACGACAGCTCCGCTACATGTCGGACGATTGATCCGCTGGATGTCAGACCAGGTCAGAGGGAAGGTCAGACCGGGTCTTGTCTGAGCACAGGAAGGTCAGACTGGGGCGGACCGCATCAGGGCGAATTATAATCAAGCACAGTCAGGTTCACGGGAGAAAATCAGATTCGTACTGACTGTGACCGAGAGCCGGTCATGCTGAGTTCTCGCCCTACTCATAAGCTCCGGTTGTCCACACCTATCATTCGCTGAACTTTTAAGACATCTGATACCGAGCTAAGCCGCGGATAACTGGCCTCCAGACACCTCGGCTCTCCTAGATAGGTAACTGACTGATCATCATCTCCGAATGTTCAAGCGTTGTCAGTAACATAGGTCCTGAAGGCGAACGCTTTTCAAATAATGACAATCGTGAGCATCATGAAGAATAAAAAAGAAAACGTATGCCGAGTCACGCTAACCGCAACCTGCCGGTGGACGCCGAGTAACACCACCCGCCGCCCGCAGGTGGTTTCCGAGGAACACCACCCGCCGCCCGCAGGTGGTTTCCGAGGAACACCACCCGCCGCCCGCAGGTGGTTTCCGAGGAACACCACCCGCCGCCCGCAGGTGGTTCCCGAGGAACACTACTCGCCACCTGCAGGTGGTTCCCGACCAACTTCTCTCGCTACCCGCAGATAAATATAGGATATGATCACTGGCTACCCGCAGGTGGTTCTCGAGCAACTTCTCCCGCCACCCGCAGATAGATCTATAATAACATCATTCGCTACCCGCAGGCCGTTCCAGAGTAACGGATCCCACCATCCGCAGGTGGATGCCGAGCAGGAGGTCGACAACATTCTGGACATGAAGACGCCGACCAATGAGGTGACCCAGCCAATGCCGGTCGTCGAGGCCGAGCCGACAGCAATCGAGCCGACGCAGCCCAAGTCGCTGTCGGCCAGCACGTCGCCGGCGGACAGCGGCAGCTGCACAGGAGCCACGATTACAGTGACACCTACCGGATCCGAACCGAACTCAAGTTGTACCGTCTCGGCGCTATGATCGCTGCCGACACCAGCTAGCTGAGCGCCGCGTCTGTGTAGGTGTGGCGAGTGGGACGTGCAATGAATGGTAGCCGGACGATGGCCGAGAACACGCGACGTGACGTGATGTGGGTGTTACATGGACCTGGCAGCTGCATGGACAGTGTCCGGGAGTGAGCGTTCCATGCTGATGACATTCCACATTACATGCATGTCGATCGCCAAACTATATTGCCGGGTATATCTACATAGAATGTAGCTGCGAAACAAGTTCGCTGTGCTCCAACGCTTCCAACGATCCTATCCTGCCCCAAAACTGATCTTACGTCATCTTTCTCCCTATACTCAAACATCCTTCAAACAAACTCAAACATCCTTCATCCTGTCTCGAACTGGTCAGAGCTGACCGTGGAGACGTTGACCCAGTATCCATCCAGACAACCAGCCGCTGTAGATGTTGTCGACGCTGATGCAGCAGGTTGTGTCCGCCGCAGTGGGCTGCTGCTCATCTGCCCCACCTGCTCCGATGTGCCGTGCGTCCGTTGTATGTATGGGAGTGTATTCTGCCGTGTATCTAGTCATCCAGTATTCTAGAGATTATCTTTCTATCTCTCTCTCCCTCTCTCTCTCACTAGCTGAGCATACGAGTGGCCGTCCGTCCGTGTTCTTAGTGATTGTAAAGCTCTGCTCGTGCAATTGCCACGGGGATTGACGTGCAGTTTACAAGAGGCTGTCCGCTTACGGCAGCGGTTTGACATCCGTGTCGGCCATGGTCGCCGGATATGGCAGCCTGTGCGTCAGGACGAGACCGGCCCATACAGTTGGAACGTGCCCCTCCCGTGAGGCTGACACGGAGGACGTCGTCGTGGGACGTGGCTTCAGTTGGCTGACTAAAGGTTATCGCTGAATCTTCTCCTTGATGACATGCTCTCGACATCGTTCAAATGAGTGAAACCCGACTCGAAATCGAAGAAAAAAACACGAAGAAATGCATGCAATAGTCTTGCTTCGCATGTGTCGCTTTGGGCAGAGAAGCGGCTCAAACATGGTCTCGGTTTGAATCTGTGCGCGCACCAAAGCGTGTGTTCACTGCAGTAATGCTTGATCATTTTTTACATAATCATGTTAATTATGCTAATGCATAATTTATACAATTAATCATAATTGACGTAGCCATTTCAAGGCAGACAACAACAACCGACGACATGTAGTGGAGTCGGAGCAGGATCCCACCACCACTCTGTTTTCGAATATCTATACAAAATTAAGCTTCAATTTTGATTGGCTCGACTTTCTTCATCTGCAGTGACTGTTCGGCATTTGGGCCACCATTCTTAAGATCGGCCGCCCAATTGCGATCAGCCGTTGGTTGGTTGGTTATTGGAGTTTAGGGGCGCATCGACTACATCGGTCATGCTGCGATCAGCCGTGACACACTTTCGATACTGCTGCCGTGTTATGTATTGTGTCAAACCTAACTAGCTGTGGCCCGTGCTTCGTGCTGATATGCATCTTGGACACGAGCCCCCTTGTTATATATATATATATATATATATATATATATATATATATATATATATATATATATATATATATATCCACCTTTTATCTATGGTCCATGTCAGTTCAAACCATGCTAGTTCAGCTGTAGTCAATTTTGGAGGAAATCGCATGCTGGCTAGGCATCCTTGAAATATGACCTTGTCCGCTCAGCGCTGGTGGATTACCACGCCGCAAAATCTATCCGGAAACAAATCGTCTGGCTACGACTTTGCTGTTCAATTCACCAAGTTTGATTAAGAAAAATGACCCATAACGACAGGAGCATCGTCTTGGACCACCCATGCTTTCATGCAGAATGCAGACGCAGACGTCAGTATTCCAAAGTGTATTTCCTGTGCAATTAAAAGTGGCTTTGGTATCCAGCTTTGTTGAAGCTGACCACGTATATGTTGTAATCCGGCGGCGAGAAGTTATCCTGTGTCATGAATCTCATTCTTACATGTAATTATTTCAATATTTCAATGGGAAAGTATCTCGTTACGAATCAAAAGAAAATACACCCAAAGATTTCTACTGATGATTATGAAGCAGAATACTTTTTTTTTCAACCAAGGTGTAACTGCTTATTATCACCTTAGCCCGTTCGGTGCCGGGTGATTGGCGATATATCCGACGATGCCTTCGGATGGCAACTTGACGCTGAGAGGGACGAGATCGACAACATATGTTTTATGCGGAAACCTAATGTGTATCAACGTCCAAATATTGCTTTTAATATTATGGAACAACGATAGAGAGCGCCTTCCTTTTCCACGCCTTCCAAGCAGCGGACAATTCGCCGATCCCTGTGCAACGGCATTACTACGTTAGTACAAGCCAATGCAATTACCTGATATCTGCTGTTAGCTGATGCTGATCTCAAATGCTCGCTGTTAAATTATATACCTGGTGCATTTATGGAAGCTTTTTATTATTATTTTACGAGGATTATTTTACATTGCCATTTCTCAGTTGGAACGCGCCTGTTGCTGACTGAAGTAGCGGTGGCATTCGGCTAGTTCCTCTACGGTGTTGATATGGAGCCATGCTGTCCTGTCGCACACTGTCCACACTCTTACCATGGTGAGTGCGCGCTGTAACTCCGAGTTGTTGTGATAACTCCTCTGTCCGGAGCGCCGCTCGATGTGCGTCCTTGCTCTCTCATCTGGTTCTCTGTTTACCCCCGCCCCCAGCCCACCACGCCCGTGGCCGTCGCCATCTCGGTGGCCTCGTCCTCCACAGTGCTGGCCACTGAGCAGGACCAGCCCGGTCTCCAGTCTTACCGCGTCTCAGCCAAGCCGATACCGGCACCATCGCTCCCTGTGGCCGTCAAGCCGGTGGAGTCGTGAGGTGTCGACTGTGTTATTTTATACAGCGGGAACGAAAGTAGAGCTACCAGCTACTACTGACTGAGTTGAAGTCAAATGTCGACGCCCAAGTCACTTGCTCCGAAAGAAGTCAATCCACGATTACAGTTTCATCGATTTCAGAAGCGTCTTGCAATGCACTATGAAAGTATTTTTTTCAGCGTATTTGAGTATCCACGGTATATATGCATACACGCACACACACACACACACACATATATATATATATATATATATATATATATATATATATATATATATATATATGTATGTATACATATATATATATATATATATACCTATATATTCTTCTGACAATATTGGCAACTTCTATTGCAATATATACCTCATTCTGTAAAACACATCTCTATAGTGGTAGATTTTTTGTCTGTTGGTGAAATCAGGGCTGTGTCTGTACACGCGATGAGAGCGTTGTGTATTGCCGTGGTCAGTGCATGGCTGGTGGCGTTCCACCCACTGGCCGCCGACAACCGATGCAGCAGTGCGACGGCTGGCCGTGCGGCAGCAGCGATGTCGGCCCAACTCTGCTCCACCCATCTGCCGTCCGACCGTATGCGGCACGAGGCCCCTGGTGGCCGCCCCGTGACGCGCTGCGACTCCAGCGCGGCGACACGGGCCGAGCCGGCCAGGTCCCCCGACCGCCGCTGGCCGACGCTCGGGGCCAGCCGACCTTGCGGCCGTGTCCAACTCCCGGTAGACTGTTTCTGTGCCTGATTCGCTGGTCTCCAGTATAGCTAGTTTTCCTTCCACTGATGAGGCCATAGAGGCGGTCTGTGCTTGGTTGGTGAAACGATAGCATAGACAGACTCACAGCTGTTTTTCGGTATTTTGTAACCGGCACCCGTTCAACTTGAGGCCGCGATCATTGGTAATAGACGCGTATAACAGCTGATCTGTGTTTGTGAAGGCCACACAGACTGAACGACCACCGGCATTACGGAGCTGGTGGGTGACGCTCGTAATCTCCCATACGGTGCCTTGAGTTGAGACGAGAGAATTAAGCCTAGTGCTACTTCAATATTGTGACATTAAGTGCCACACATGCACAGGACGAGGCGAGATTGGGTCAAGAGCTCCGATTAATTGTCGTCTGCCTGGTAGCGAAATTCCACAACGTACGTTTCAAGTCTCACCGAGAGCAGCCGTCCGAGCTGCACGATCTATGCTTCAATTACTACAGCTACGTCGAGACCAGACAGTCGATAATACTGTCAGTCTCTAATAATACCTCAGTCATAGCATTGCCAAGTCAGGCTGTGACTAACATGGCTAACAGGTATTTGGGCAGCATCTCAAGAATCGTGAGAAATATTCTTTGACATTCACTGCCACCAAGTGGGTGAAAACTAGTGATGTTCATTCTTTTGTTCCATGATGCGACACACCTCGGCGATTAGCTGGCTATGGAAATTGGCAGCATAGTCAGGATGGAGCTTTCCCGGATATCCAAAATATGAAAATAATTTGCGCGTATGGCTTGTAGCCAATATGCTCGTCTGCATGTCGGGTACAGGGAAGGCCTGCACGCCCTCGTGGACCAGTTGCAACAAACTAAACGGTGCCGCTCGATTTATCTGGTGATGAGGGAATCAGGTCATGAATTCGATGTCCTGCAGGAGGAATGGAATTGTAGGCATAGTTCAGCGTGAGACCTATTTCCCATGACTCCAAAACGTACTCCCATGACTCCCTCCGACAATTTGTGACTGCCATAGGCAATCGCCTTCTCCTGCCCGTCCTGTTCCAGTAGGAGGACGGCTGTCATCCCGCAATTACTAGCGTCACAATCCAGCGGGAAAAGTCGAGCATTATGAGGAAGACGTAGCAGAACAATTACCGGGGTGAAAGCCTACCTTTCCTCCTCAAACGCCTCTGCGGCCACCTATGACCACTGAAAAGGCACGTTTTCTTCGTCAGATGAAACAGCAGCGCAGTTGTCTGTGGAAAATAACACGTGCCTAGAAACGTCTGAAGTAAGCAGCTATGCCTGAAATGCTCACCAGCTCATTTTCCGCCCTGTGTTTCGGCGAACCCCACACATTTGAAGGGTCAATTCACAGCCCATCCTTCCAGACAATATTCTCCAGAAAGCGGATTTTAGTCTGGAAAAGTTGAAGTTGACCAAGTTGAGCGCGACATTCGCTGCCCTCATGCGCGACCGAAGATCATCCATGCCCTTCAGCACAGACGGGACGTGTTTTTTCGTGAACCATGGCATCATCACGGAAGTTAACACAAACGTCCTTTCCAAGATCATCGAGCACGATTTATAAAAGAATTTTGGGCATGCGTACGTCGCGAAATCAACCTGAAAGAGAGTCTGTTGAACTTCCAGTTGCCATGAGGCTGCGTGGTGCCATAAGGCTGCATTCATCTTCATGGTAGGTTTGTTATGATGAATTTTGCGAACAAAAATTTGATGACATGACATTCATTTATGTCAAGAACACAGAAATAGGATGACCCACTTAATGCATCCGGAATGTCCAGTTATCAAACCTCGGGAGTGGAAACGCAGGAATCAATAACGCAGGAAACTGACTTCATAAACTTGTTACCAAGATTGCACGTCTGTGGCCGGCGACAAGTAAAAATAAACATACTTCCCCCGGTCAGCGATATCCACTGGTACCATAAAGCGACCAATTAGCGGAGGCTTATATTGAGAAACTGTCTTGGCTCGGATCGAGGTTTTGCGCAACTGGACTTCAGACAGCTGATCGATGGCTCCATGCAGGGGTCAAAAAAGTCACCGATCTGCCGACGTCGTCGGAGACCACACACGCTAAGGTTAAGCTGATTTGAGAGACCAACAGCGAAGACTAACACACGCAAAACCCAAGAAATCAAGGACGTGCTTTTATGTTGCTTCCATTCGCCGGACCGTTATACTTTAAAAAGTGGCACCTCTTCTGGGCTCTGTCCGATCAAACTCCGCAGACTGCAGCCCATGAAGGCAGCCCTGTCGTAGGTGTGCTTCTAACATGAAAAAAGCTGCCCTTCAAATACTAATTTAGCACATCTTAACAATCTAGCATATATTTTTAATATACCAGATTTACGGTACCAAAAATACCAGATATCCACGGCGGACACCGCGGTCCGTCGGCGATTCTCGGTGGTCGCAATGAGACCACCCGTGCTAAGTCAATGGGCTCAAAAAAAGGCGAGAATCACCGACAAATGGTCACAGGCTGGTCGCCGCGCCGTGTCTTAGTAGGAACTAGCAACAGGAAATAGTCGGGAAAGGGCAGCTGAGCTGGGAAGGAAGAGATTTCGATTTTGAATGTGAGGAGGGAATCGCTGAAGTAGACATTTGTTGAACGAACAGAAGTGGTGGCCTAATTGTTAGTGAATGGGTTCCACTATGGTCGGAGTGGAAACCTGTTTTTATCTAGCTTTGATGGTTTCATCTATACATATATGTACCTGAAGGTGAGAAAAGCCTGTGCCATTACTGAAACTTAAATGGTTTGGTGCGTCCGTTCAACTTGGAACGAACCGTAGATAACCAGGCGATATGCATGCTGATTTTGGTGAACTTCAAGTCAAACTGTTGGGCTCAATTTTTACCCATTCAAATTCATTGAGATCACTTCTGGTATGAGGAATGATCCAAGAAGGAGGCATTACCTGTTGTCTGTTCCCTCCAGGCATTACATAAAATTTGGTGGATTGGGGGGGGGGGGCGGAAATAACCATCTACCCCAATTTGTAGGCCATATGAAAGAAAGATCAGCTATGCTTGACATGATATGAATGTTAGAAGTGATTCGCTGTCAATATTAGATCTTTAGATTGGTTAAAAAGAGAAATCTTAGTGTGACTGGTTTCTATTATAAATCATTTTCAAGCAATGAGTGCTTGATGCTTGTGTGCTTGATCATAATTTATAATATAAACTGGTCAAACTAAGTTTTATCTTTTTAACCAATCTAAAGAAATAATATTGCCAGTGAATCTCTTCTAACATCTTCGTATCATGTCAAACATCCTGCCAACCATTCTCCACCTACTTTCCCACCTATGTTTCTGGAATTTGTGCCAGCCTTATTTATTTATTTATTTAACAATACATGTCCTCCACGTGCAGTGGCTGTTACGGACAGTCTGGGCTGAACTCACAGATATAAACCATGGGTAGGGAAGAGTGAGGCAAAGCAGACCACCTAAGGTTTGACATCCTGTAAGTCTAAGATGAGATGTCATATGGAGGTATGACCAACTCTTTGATGGAACCCAATACCTTGTTATCCTTTCTTTGAAGTGGAAATTTTATCTATATTTTATATAACAAAACTGAAATCCCTGCTCAATGAGGGCACCTCAATTTTTATATTTTCAAAGTTGTTGGGCAAAGTGGACCATTTCAATTGCAAGCCATTTGTGTTAAATGTAAATGTCAAGGGACATATTTTGTGACTTGTGCATGGTAGCTTGTCTTAGAAATAGGAGTTGCAAGCAATTTCAGCAAAGGAAGCTGCACTTTAGTGGCATAGGCATGTCCAGGGAGGTAGAAATTTACTATTTGATTCTCAATCTGAAATGTATCCCAAAATAACAATCTGGGACAAATGTAATATATTTCGTGGGTTGCTATGACCACCTATTGCACCCACAAAATGGAACTGGATCTGCCACTGCAAACAATGGGTTGCTTTCTAATGGGCAGTCCACTTTGCCCAAAAGTGAAGCTTGGGATCTGGGATTTGTCTTGGGGTTATTTTTGTAAAGTATAACTCCTAGCTACTGCAAGCTTGTTTAGCACTCAAATTTTGATTTTAGGGAACATAGGTATTAGAGACAAAAATCGGTCTTACCTAGTTGTTAAGATTTACAAATTTCTGTGTATTGAAGAAATTGTATCAGAAAGTGGAAAAACAACATTTTTAAATCATGACACAAGATTAAAGCTTAAGACAAGATCTGAAATAGCCAAAAGCATGCACACTCCATGGGTCTTTCCACAAGGCAAATGAAATCTGGCTTGGTAAAAGTCTATGGCAGGGGAGAGGGTGGTCTACCATGCCCCACTTTCCCATACATCATAGTAGCCAGAATAGCAAGAAAATATCAGTGAGTTTTGTGAGGACATACTGTGGATTGCTCTAAAAATCATTCAAATTTGCTTTAAGCTTTCCCCATTGGGGGTTTGTTCCAGCTATCCACCATTGACAGCTCAAGAATGCTGTAGATCATTTGTTGATCATTTGTGTATAGTGAAGCATCACATGCTGACCCCCATCCCAGTGCCCATAAATTGTACCAGTCCAGGATGGTGGTCAAAATGTTTGATAAATGTGACAACATACAAAGGAAAACAATTTATGCATCACAGTGTGGTGTTTTCAAATGTTATATCCAAAGCTAAACCAAAATTTTATAATTTGTCTCATATGTAATCATAAGAGGTCAAATGAGTGGCCTATGGAGGTTAAAATGTCAATGGTTACCATTTGTTTCCCACCCAAAAAGTCATGCATTTATTGACATTGTCCTGCCCTCCCCCTGCCTCTCCTGGAAGGTGTGGGCTCCAGTTTTCATTATTTGCTCCATCTTACATCTTGCATGAATTTATTCACATTGTGCCCTAATTGTTACAGAATGAAGCAAACAAAGTTGGGATTTGGAATTGCAGAAGAAGAATAGAGGGTTGATGATGGTGATGGTGATAAGCCAGCAAAAAGGAGGACAAGAAAGGTGTGCAAGTGTGGGTATGATGGGTGCACATGTGCAGGCTCTGAACAAAGCATTTATCAGCACACACAAAAAAGCAGCATGGTGATTGTGGGGCCAAGAAGACATATCCATCAGAGACCCAGCTGGGGACAAGTGGCCAGTGGTCTAGCTGGATGAGGGGCAAAAATATGTGCCACTAATTAGCCAGAAATGAAATTAATGATATTATATATAATCATAGGGGGAAAAGTGGCAAAATACAAAGGCTGCTTATTTCCCTATCTAAATAGGCTAGGCTTCTTTCCATATATAAATGAACGACTCCTAGTATTGATAGGGTTTGGATATATATGGCACTGTTAGTCTTTTACAACCTGGCTACCAAGTTTAACTAGGCATAATGATTTTGGGATGGCTGTTCACAGAGGTGGATCCAGAGAGCCACCCAGGGGGACCCAGTTTGGGCTAGGTGGGCACATGCTGTGCTGGGGCCCCAGCTGATATGTCATTATAGGGGGGGAGGAGTGATGTCTGATGGGACCCTGCTGGTATGCAATGTTCCAATCATGGGGGGGGGATGTGATGTCTAGTTAGGCCCCATGTATTCCATGTTTTGATCCTGGGATGGGGGAGGGAGCAGTGTGGTACATGCTGTCCGGAGATGTAAGTATTGATGTCCTTTGGGGTGAGGCAAAAGAGGGACTGGATCCCTCTTTTGCTTTTGGGGGGTCATGACCCAATTTGCCCTCCTGGATCCACTCCTGGCTGATCACATAACTCCAAATTGCACAATTTTATTCTTACTGTTCCTGATTGCAATAATCTGTGCTTCAAGCACGCCCATCTGGTGACACTGCTCACTGTGTAAGGGAGGAGGCTCCTCTGCCCACACCCTCATCAATTTTCAGTGATGGTGAGCAGACAGACCAGACAACCACAATTTCAGTGGATCTATTCAGTGCTGAATGCACATCTGCAGCAGTGCACAGATCCTCAGATATTTATCAATTGTCCAGATGTTTTCCAGTGCCTATTCACTCATCTGTTCTTTTCAAAATTTGTGGAACCCAATGCTGCTGAATATTGCAATAATGGCAGTTCTCCAGGAATTAGTTTCACCTATTTCTGATGTTTCAAGATGATGGAGACATGCATATTACAAAACAAACTTTTTACCTTAAAGTTACATTTTATTGCCCACAGTAAACAGGACACTTCATTGCTGAAAAGTTTGTGGTGTTGCGTTTGTGAAAGTTTTTTGTTTAACTTTTATTTGTGATGTCCCTGTTGCCATGCAATATAACCCTCATAATGTGATGGCTAAATAACAAATTCCTGCAAATTATGGAAGTTTGCAACATATGTGGCACCACATACTTCTTATCTGCAATAGTCAGCTAATCGTGTTCTGTCCCTTTGGTGTGCATTTCACCCTGTGGCCCAATGGTTGGGTTTGGTTATGTAACCCAAATTGACAAAAAAGTGTGACCCAACTTGGTGTATAAGGTGTTGATCAATTTCAGGGCAACTTAATTTGTTATGGTTCCGTGGCTGAATAATGCTGCACAATTTGTGGGTCCCAAGCTTTTTGTTTAACGTTGATATGGCCTACAACACATAACTTAGCACAACCCATAATACCGTCAAAAAGGTGCATTTTGTGTTTGTGCCAATTGTGTTTGACTTCACCATAATACTTTGCGATGGAATTTTCCACACAGTAATTCACATGGTATAAAACTAAATGCTTACCCCTTGACCTCTTTATTATTGTGCAGGCGTGAAGCACTCAGGGTGTCTTTCTTCACCTGGGGGAAAATGGTGCATTGCCCAGTTGAATGGCAACATGCACCAATGACAATGTTCTATATATACGTATATATCCAGGTATGTTATTATTAGTTATTCAGAGCCAGCTGCTGCTGGAGCTGCGGCGTTCCATCGGCGGGGGAGGTGCGCCTGTGGCGTCACCTGCTGTTGCCTCCTGCCGTTGTGGTTCTGCACTGATCGTGCGGGTACAGGGTGTGAATCTCGCAGAACTGTCGCTGAAGTTCTCGCACAGCCGCGCCGCTTGCCTGAGCGCCGGTCAGCTGTAGCAGACGCCCTGGTACCCTGCAACCGCGCCTCAATGCTGTTCATCTTCGCTGATGTCGCCGTTATCTCCTGCGACTCATCTGTGCTACGTGCAACAGTTTTGTTTTGCATCTCCCGCCGCTGGCGCTGCGCGCGGGCTGGGCGCGGCTCCGCCGGTGGTGGGCTAACTGCCACCAGGGGCAGTTAGCCCACCAGGGGCAGTTAGCGGTTTGTTCACAAACCGCTGTCTAAACGTTCGTCGTGGTTGTGTGATACACTATCTAACCAAGCCTTTCTCTACTGGATCTGTGTACATGGGATTCACGGCAAAGGATAAATCAGCATTTGAATATATTTGAAGGGACTTCCAAAGATATATAATTAGTGTTGCCCTTGCGCGTGCTCGGACAGAGGTGTTCTAGACTTGCAACACACTCAGTTTCTTGGAATTGGTTATGATCGTATGAATGTGTGGAAATATCGAGTGGATATTTCATGTTAGTAAAACGCACCTGGGAAATCGCTTATGTCTCACCGCAATTGTGCACAACGCACATTCTCAGGAACTGCCCACAGTTTTATGATTTTGAATATGATGCCAAATTGTTTATTTGTGGCGGCTCATTTTTCGTTTCTCACCACTTGAAAAATCATAGTTTAGCCCAGTTTTGCTCCCAAAAAAAAAACGTCTCGCGCGCTTATTGTGAGAATACACACCCTTGACCGTAACTGTTGCCATCAGGCAAAATAAAACGCACAATAAGTTTACCACAATTGAAATCCGCATGTTAAATATTGCTGAAGCTCGACCAGTGCAAAATTTGTTTATGTGAATTGATTCAGCCATTGGCCAATAAACATCCAGTCCGTATTTTTCTCTTTCATGTGTGGAGGGGCAAAAAGGCAACTTGTTATAACTGGGGTGGCGAGTCATGTGCACAATACTTTGTTTAACGTGCACAACAATAAACTGGAGCCAGAATGACTGATCGTATTTAGCTGGGCACGACATTTCATATACGACAATAAACTGGAGCCAGAATGACCGAACGGGTTTAGTTGGGCACGACATTCCATATACAACAATAAACTGGAGCCAGAATGACCAAGCGGATTTAGCTGGGCACGACATTCCATATGTTGCTAGTTTTTGTTACAGTCGATAAGATGGGGCCTGGCGAAGGCTCTTTGTCATAATCAATTTAACGTGTTTTTGTTTAACTGCTAATGTGCCCGGTATATTGATCGGAATCAATGCATGGTTTATCTTTCGTGTGTACGAAAGATAAAGATGTTTCATGGTTGCAGGACAACCAAAGAGCAGCAACGAATTTGTATTCGAAGGCAAAGTGCCACATGCTAATATTGCTCATTTACCTCCTAGTACGCTTTTTGGGTAGGAGACCACGCACGATTGCTTCGGTTTGGTCGGCGACCAACTTGATGGTTTTTTTTACCCCTGGCTCCATGCTGCATTGAATCAATGGAGAGCCATACTGTCTAAAACGTAAGTGCACGGCGATTGAGAGACGTCAGTGGGGAAAATCAAATTATCTCGGATTGGAACGCGGTTTGGCACTGTTTCGTGGCGAGAGTATCTGCTGCGACTGACCGTTGGTGTCTGCACCACAAGTCGCCTATCGGACGTCTTCTTACGCCATCCCTGAGCTTTTTCAGCGATATCCGCAAAGCAGCGGCGTGCAGCGTGGCACAATTTTCAGTCCCTTTTCCTTCACCACTTATGCATCTGGACTGAAATTTTCAATATCAGGTCATGTAAGGCCGTCGCTCTGATTCAGGCCAAAGAGAGTAACCTCCATGCATGCCAAATGATCGGTAACTCATACACATGAAGATATTTTTTAATGAAGCTTGCTACGTAAGTACAAGTGAGCAGCATCTCCAAAGTGTATGCTTACGATTTTGGTTGACGTCAAGCCACCAATTAGAAGTCGTAACCGATTTTGGCCTATTTTGGGCACCTTTTCCAATTTTGGGGATTCATACTCTTCTAAAATAATTTTCACCACGGTACGCGTACCGAAGCATAGAGGATAAGTTCAATATCGAATTTGTGTGGCCTCCATGGCCTGAGGTCAGGTCGCGAGAAAGTGCGCAATGTGGTCTTAGACTACATGGACATTGCTATTATATGGTATGTCTCTAGTTCGCGTACCCTAAATAGCGTGAAAACTGAGTGGCTGGACCTGAACCACACTAATATATCTATATCATATGCCTTTTAACTTTGTTTTCTTCTTAAAAACCGATATTTTAGATCTCAATGTTATCCAACAAAAAATGTCATTTTCGGATCTTATTCATCGATCGCTTTCCGATGTTACCCAGCTCGTTTTCGTCTAGAGCTTAGTTTGGAAGTGATAGACGTAGTGTGCAAGTTATAGTATGCATGTAGCTCCCGATACGTGCGTGAGAATCTGATCGGGGAGTCGGCACGGGCTAATACCCCGGAATCATCATCCTGTCTTTTTCCTGTTTCCCTGCTGAGAACACACTCTGTCAATGTCAATGTCCCTCTGCTGGCACAAGAAGCAAACACTTATAGTATCGGCACCGGACCACCGAATGTATACCTCCGCAAGCGGTGCACCCGGACCCGGGCGATTCAAAATAGCCAGAACACTCACGACTTTCACCAGCCTTAACAGGCAACCTGGCCTCATATGAACGACCTGTTGTTACAGCTCTTCAACATGATCCGAAAGCGAATCGAACAGGCTGGTCTCCGCCGTCTACGCGTCTGGCTGGCAGCTCATTAGCCTGGTACCGGACGTGATTGGTTATTATGTTCCTAACCCTAAGCAGGGCGTCTGCAAAATCGCCACGCATCCAGAGATAGCTTTGCTTGGTATCGGTCGGTGATGGTCGAAATAAAAGCATCGATAAGCACAACATCACCATCACTATCGGAGAATACACCCGCACTAGTTTGCTTAAACTGACCACAAAGGTTTCAAAATGTTCGGCGACAGTGTCAAAATGTGAATGCAGATGTTTCAGTTGCGCGTGGGCATCCGACGCAGAATACTTGGAAACAGCTCGCACAGCTCGGCCATAGCCTGGGCACGGGCGATGCGCTTGGAAGCGAGCAGTGAACCAAATAAGTTCGGCACTGTCACGTCAGACACAGAATCAGGAAGCAAATCGGGTACCATCGTCAAGCTTGCTCAGGATGTGCAACGTGTGAACATCAGGGACGAATCGCTGAACCGATCCTCCAAAAAGTTCGGCGCCTACAATAGAAATCACACGTAATGAATTCGTGTCTATATTCCTTTACATGTATTTTTTAGAACTCATGCTAAGTGCAAAAGAAAGCACAGACAATTCAAAACAAAACACGAAACAAAACAAATGCCTGACCAGGCGTGGTAACAGTCTATCTTTTGAAATAAAGAAGCATGGAGTGCCGCCCTCTCCATGTTGAAACGACAAGGCAGCACCCAGCGAGAAGAAGCAGCCCCAGCCTCAACGGTCACTCAGTG
Organism: Imbricaverruca yamaguchii; assembly: GCA_034440575.1. Classification (NCBI taxonomy): domain Eukaryota; kingdom Metazoa; phylum Arthropoda; class Thecostraca; family Neoverrucidae; genus Imbricaverruca; species Imbricaverruca yamaguchii. Next base: position 96,037 of record JAOTOL010001431.1, read on the forward strand.
CTGGAAGCTCCAGAAGCAGCTGTGTGCACGCCATGCTGCACTACTCGTGCGTGGTGGCCCTCCAACAGTCATTGTTCGGTCAGCGTGACGATGAGATCAGTGGCCTCGCCGCCACTAATGCAAATATTCACTTCCGTCGTTTGCACGTTTTAATTTACGCCCCTTACAATGATTCAGATGTTTGAAATTATACGTATTATATTTCTGGTAAACCATTGTTCACCTACATTCAAACAATTGGAATTATACGACGCATTGAAAAATCGCCAGAGTATATATACTCACATGTCAATGTTTCACAAGAGCACTTCCATGAATATGAAAAGCTAGCATAGATAAAATTAACTATGACAATACGCTCTGCACGTTCACTTTACCGAACGCCAGGACAAAGTTCATACTTAACTCGGGTCTCAACTTGCGAATGTGTAGCGCCTGAGTTTTGCGTGTGAGTGTGTGGATAGCCGTAAAGAATCGGGGAAGGTCACTGGGAGACGTTGCCAATTAACACCTGGAAGGTGCGCAGCTTGGCTGTACCCGGCCCCTGTCAATGTTCGTTGGCAGCCGGGGACGTCATCTGGGCGCTGATTTGGGTTCAACAGGTTATCATGACAGCAGGAAATGGTACTTTTCTGCGTACGTTCCTGACTAACAAGTATACGTGAGTCGTATAAATTATACGTCATCTGAAAGCTTGGTTCATGGTATTTCGATAATCATGGTGGGCTTCCACATGAACACGTTAGTTATTGTGTAAAATGGTGTTATTTAGACCCATGTCATATCCATCGACACTAACTTAACCCGCGCACGCCCGGGGGCGGCAGATATCTGCCCCCCATCCGTTTTTTCCTCATTTTCCGCCAGACTGATAGGGTTAGCCAGGCAAAACCTCGCATAGTTGTTCATTGATCTTTTACGCATATCTTCATACATTTTTAATCCTGGGTCATCTCAGGTCAGGTCACCAGGTCAGGCGAAGTGACCCAACTATACTCGGAGTTCTAGGTCGCATAACTTACACAATAATTGGGCGATTGATTTCAAACTTATAGCATGTCATGATCTCATCAGGAACTATAATATGTATATCGGTTTTTTGGTAGGATTGACCTTAGGTCAGGTCGCTGCCATGGCTTCCCCATTATAGGGCTATGGTAAAATATACAAATGTTTCCTAGATACATATTTGCGCTCGGAATGATCTCACAACGGTTGTGGCATGTAGATGGAAGCTATGCTCAATGCTACCGCTGACATTTTGCTCAGTGACCTCACCAAGGTCTCTAAGGTCACCTGAGATCACTACACATTTATACGCATTACATCGCACTGCATTGAGCTAGAAGGCTGAAATTACCGTCATTGTGCTTGTATCGTCAAGACATTTTTTACCGGTCCAGATAGGTGACACTTCCCAGGCACTCTGGCTGAACACGCCGAACAACGCCGGGTTCCCGCAGGGCATTGGGGTTGGGAGATGTTTGTCCTAACTAGTAAACATTGTATGGTTGTGGTGCCCGTCCAGGTGGCATGCAGGCTCAGACGTGTAAAAATGCACCAATCGGATGCCCTCTTTTTATTCCAAAGAGGGCATCCGACTGGTATAAAAAGAGGGCATCCGATTGGTATAAAAAGAGGGCATCCGATTGGTATAAAATCCAAAGCCGCCCTACCTAGTACATTTATTTCTTTATGCTTGCATACTAGCACACAATACCGCCACTGAAGGTGCAGATCGTTACCTAATTACTACTTTTTCTTTTCCCTTTTCATTTTATTGATTTTCCTCAGTCGTTGGTTTATTGGTGACAATAAGAATTATATAGAAGCACATAAAATGAAGAGGAATTAGCAAGCTTAGCAATGATGCGAAAGCGCAGCATGACAGCAAAGGTTAAACGTTGTATTGGCACACTGGGTGTGCTAGATCTGCCACATGTGAACCAAGAATATCAAATATATGTACCTACAGAGCATATCAATTTGTGTCACAACACACATCAGTTGCTAAAAGTGAACGCACATAGAATATAAAAGATGTCAGAACAAGCTTAGGTTGCCAAAGCCGTGGCATGACAACAAAGCTTCCAAAATTGCATTGAAACACCATGGATATTGGATACATGGATGAAGCAAAAGCAATCAGGCCCTGGACTTTTTGCCATCTAGAGCATTCTCCTCTACGAAGAAGTCCTTCATTTTCTAGTTTGAAGGTTGAATGGTGCCACATTCACAAAGTGTTGATTTACTATTTGGCATAAGGTTTGCAACTCCCTGGAAAGTCACAGGGTGTTTCGTATGCTACACATAGGAAGGACACTTTGCTCCCGGAGTAGGCTTGCTCACAAATTTTCCTGTAAATTTGGGATTCAAAAACATTCGTAAACACCAAATTATGATGCTCAATATTTTACAGTGCAACAGGAAAAGCAAACCTGTATTAAGATGTGGAATTTTGAAAAATTACAGAAAGTTGAACAGGTCAAATAACACATAAATGACCATTGTTGTGAATATACTAAAAGCTAAGTTGATCTTCTAGATCCAGGAACGACTCAGTGTCAGAAAAATGTAAATATTTATTGCGACGTTTCGGCCAGAGCTATTGTCAAACAATGCATTCGTTGCGATCGGCGAACAGGTCGAAAATTCGAATTGCTGCAGGCACAAAAACTCGACAAAATCCCTGCTTTTAGTTTTCCGTGTAGGCAGTTCATGTTCCAAGAACAGTCATACTTTTGGAATCTGGGAATTTCCCATCCTTCCAAAACAAGTGAGCCATGGACCTTCCAGCACAGATGACCCACAATGACATTGATGTGATGGACATTTATTGGAAGAATTGTGTGATTGACATGAGTTAAAGCGATGAACGGCATCTGTTTGCACGGAAACATTTACTTGTACGTGACGCTGTCAACTTCTGGATGTGGTGAAGAAATTAGTGCCAAAATGACACTCGACATTGAAATATGGATCCCCTTCGTGCCGATGCCGCAAATGCTTGGCAAATACGTTCAGGTCTTTGGAGGCCATGCTTGCACATGGCACATTTAAACGTAACATCTAATATATTTCTGAAAAGAACATAGAAATATGGTAGCAAGTGTGTACATTAACACTCAACATCGGCTTTGAAGCAGATCCTTACTGCGGCACGCACGTGCGCATTCATCCATGACCATATGCACTTGCACAGCTCAATGTTGGGTAAAACTGGTGTAAAAAAAAAACAAAAACAATACAGTCCATGAAATCGCCAACTTGTCAGTGTTTATTTACGACAGTCTTGTTCAAACTCAGATCATAGTCATAGGCCCCCAATAATCGCGTCCGGGTTCAATAAGATTTCGCCGGGCCCAACAGATCCCGCTGGTGCCCTCAGAAATCGCACCGGACCCCAGAAAACCACATTGAGAGCCACAAAATTGCCTAGGGTGTTGGAGTGGTAAAAATATGCTGGAGCCCTAAACACGCTCGTAGACGAAGGGAAATGCAACTGGTTCTTTAAAAAAAAGAACACCGGGCATTTCCTCGGTTCGTTAGCTAATCTGGGAGCAAATTTAACCAAAGAAATGAGATGCATCAAAGCTCAGAGGACGTCCGGATCTATCGGGCTCGTAGTTGCACTTATTTTTCGTCCTTATATCTTAAACTACCATAGGGATTCAGGTTTATGAGGTAACGAGATATGACTAATACCACGTTCAAGTCCGAAATACTGGCTATCCGCTAGGCACAATTTCGTTGCGATCGGGTCAACGTGCTGCGCGTGAGCGTCACGCGGATCCTGAGATGACGGGTCATCGACCGGCCACAGGAATTGCATGGAAAACTGGGAGTTTTTGTTCGTTGAATGTATATATATATATTTTGGCCTCTCAAAAGTACATAATATAATACATCTGATCTAGATGCATATGAGTGTAAAATGAAAAAAAAATCCTGAAAGACTGCTACCGGTTCCGTATCTGCACATGCCTTCCCGCCAGCGACATTTGGTACCGAGTAGCGACTACGGGCCTGACATCCCAACCGGCACCGGTATCTCCGACGGTAATCTAAATGTAATGTTACCGGCACCTTTTCCAGACAGGATGGGTACCACCTTACCCGTGGAGAGGGGTTATGTTCCCAGTACCGCCACCCTTATTTCCGCTCCTGCATCTAGTAAGGAGGAACTGCATTGTAGCAGTTTTCTCTAACATGCTGCTACCTTTCCTTCCCAGTCGTGATATGCACTTGGCCTGTGTCATCATACTGTTCCTACTCGTAGTACCATGCTATGCCTGCGGCGTTCGTCGCAAAGGCTCTGAACAAGTGTCCAAAGAAAACAAGTTAGGTTTAGGGAAGAATATGGCTCGTATTCCTCGAAAGACCTCTTGAAGGTTCCGAATAAATGAAATGTTGTTCATTTCGCGATATTCAAGATCGGAAATGCCGTGGGGAAATGGTAAAATAATGGAAGTTTGGCTGGAGTGTCAACGCAAATGAGCAGTTGTCAATCCCATGTGACGTCATCGGTTGCTAAACAATATTGGAGGAGCCCGGGTTCAATATTTGATATGTTTGCCTTGACGTGTCAGTCCGGTTCTCTTTAGACGAGCGTTTTGTGATCTAGATATCTGCAGCCAATAAAAAGCGATTTTCATACCAAGGTGCGTCCGCTGATCAATAAAGCCGATACTGTTTCATTATGTGTAGGTGCGCATATGAAATTAAATGAATTATTTTCTGTGGAAAGTTGTTTGGGGGCCAAATTCTATTGGATTTTGGTTTGAATAGTTGTGAGCATTACCAGTTGGAGGTCTTGGTTTGTAATCATGTGGATTGTTTCAAAGTATTTATATAGATGGATCTGAGCACGAATTGGAAAAAATTGTACCGACCGGGTTTGTTGAACTTACCTAACAAATTGCTACCATTTTGATTTCTGGTAAGTGTGCTTTAAGATGTTGATTTTTCTAGAAAACATGATTCTTATGAATGTGATTCAGAAAATGCGACCACTCGTTTTTGCTGCTCATGCTTCTTTTTTGGTTGATGATGGGCAACATTCCTATACTGTGCCATCCCTGCTCCATTGCTGTTTAATCTGTGCCATAATTTATCCATCCCTCATCTGGCACTTCCCAGACATTGTTAAGGGGAAATTCAACACATCTTGCAGTTGATTTCTTCACAAAAAATATATAAATTTGTTGTAGGTGTTTTTGGAAACTGGTATAAATCAACTATACATATGAACATGATTCTGAAGATGCACTCATTTTTGGAGCTCATGCTTCTCAATTTGAATAATGACATAGCCACATCTGTATGGTATGATGTCAGGTATTGCATGGAGGCTTCAATAGGCTGATGCTACAAGCAGTTCATATACCTTGATGAGACAGTCCTGGCTGTGGGTTGTTGATCCTTGCAACATCCACTATTCCAGGTGTGTCCATCAAGCAATGTTCCCTTGTGGTTGCTTGTCACAAACCCACACCTATGTGACCCACCCACTACTGTCACAACTTGCACACAATGCAACCATTTTCACACTGATGAACAGACCCAGAAGTGATATTGATGAGAGCTGGCTACTGCTGAGTCCAGCCTTTTCTGCAAGATGTTCAAAAAGTACTATGAGATTGAATAATTCAACAGAAAAGCCTAACCTAACCTAATCTAACATAACATAATATAATCTACTTTAATCTAAACTAATATATACTAATATAGTATGCTTTAAAAGCACATGTATAATGCATATTGTGATGCCATCCATACATAAAGTCCCAGCTATTGCTGTCTGTGCAGTCTCTGTCTGTGTTCTTGTGGAATAATACTGTTGTGTAATCTATGTGCCAAACAGGCAGAAACTAAGCATTTTTGACATGGAAAAGTGTTGAATCAACTGCATGGAGTGTTGAATGTCTCTTTAATCTCATCTGCTTGTGAGTGTGTGTTAATCACATTCAGTGCTAGGTGGGGGATGGATGGCACAAATAACAGCAGTGTCACATGGATGGCACATATAAATTATTGCTATGATTACCCAAGCAGCAAGCATGAGCAGAGAAAACAAGTGGTCACATCTTCTGAATCCTGTTAATGAACATGGTATTCTGAAAGAACAATACAAAAAATAAAACCTTAAAACTTTTATGACAACAATGACAAAAATGCTTGTTTTCCACTTACAAATGTCATTTCAAGAACCAATGAGATGATATTAGTTTATATTTGATTAAGTTTGATAGGGTTGGTTAGGTTTGTTAGGTTAGGATGGGTTGGGTTTGGTTGGGTAAGGTTAGGTTTGCTTTTCCTATTTAGGACATGAGGCTTACTGGCCTATAGTTTTCACCTTTCCCTCTTCCTCCTTTCTCCGATGCTATATAACCTAGAGGTTGAATGCGTAGTAAAATAACCCAATGTTCTTCTTCTTCTTCCTCCTTTCTTGAAAATAGTAACTACATTTGCCCTTTTCCAATCTGTTAGTTCAATTTTGTGAGACTGATCTACAAAATATTATACCAAGTGAAATTGCTAGTTCCTTTTCAGCATCCTGCAGTACCTTAGTATAAATCGGGTCATGCTGCCTTGTTTGGCTATATTTTCCTGATATGATTGAAAACAACATTACTGTGAGTGAAATCAAGATAATTTATCTGAGCACATGTCACTGAACTGTGGTGTACAGTTGGCAGATTAGTTGTGTTCGTCGGTGTTGCGCTAAAAGTGTTCACACAACTGCCAGAGATGTGAGAAGATACTATAATTGTGTCAATATAGTAATAAATAATAAATTCAATATTTATTCAATATCGATCAATATTTATTATTATGTATTATATATTTAGATTAATCAATATTTATTAAATACCTATTTGTAGATATTTGCGCTGGAGTGCTCACCAATAAGTATGGGAAATTCCTAGTTGGCAAATAGGGGTGGGTGTACCTGATATTGCCGCAGTAAGTACTTGAAGCCTCATTTGGCCATTAAGGTTTTTTGAATGCACAATCAAAGGTCATTTTGTTAAAGAGACAACTTTTGTAGACACAATGCAAAAAAAAATCAATGTAATGCAAAATATCACTTCCATGCAATGAATCACTTCAAATTTCCTAAAAAGCTGCCCCAGAGCAAGCAAGTTCTCCGAGGCGATCACACCAAGAAACCAATGCCATTTGTGCACTTGTGCATGATGGTCATTTTTTGTGGAAATGTGTGCACAACCACAAATCATGTGCCTTGAAATATAACTGCATTTGGCATTCATCAGTGTCAGTGAAGGGTCCGTAATACTTGTTCAACTCTTATTCTGACCCATCTCCTGTTTGGCGGCCTGGTGATCAGCAGTACATGTAGCTCTGGTTTGAGCGAATCTGACCAGCTCTATTTAACAGCAATAATAAAACTGACTGTTAGTCAGTTTTACAGCTGCCATTTTCTCTCCCATATAACTGCTCTTGATCCTTGCAAGTCAATCCTTGCTTCAACTAAACATTCCAGACATGAACTAAACAAGTACATCAAGGAACTTTTAATATTAATGAGAAGTGGTTTCAATCAATTTAATCAGCTTTTTCATGCAAAATAGCTGTTTCTTGATGGCGAGAATAAAACTATTTTAGATGGATTGTTTTAAAGAACATATTAGTGGGTGCACAAACGTTCTACTCATGAGGTGTGTTGTGAATATTCATTAGCTAGTGAATAGTGTGTGTGGTGTGAGCCTCGTGAGCACCTCATGAGGTGTGGTGTGGTGTAAGCACCTCATAAGAATAGTGAATTATCACGAGGTGTGTGGTGTGAGCTGGTCAGGAGTGTCAGGTATGCATTTATAAACTTGGTTGACATCAATTAAGTATACTTTTGTTCTCATTTTTTTCTACCATTGCTCATGAAGTTGGCTTATAACCTCATGATAAGTCCAATCCAATTGGGTATATATGATATGGGTCCTAATGGCCTACTGACATAGGTCAGGAATGAAGAACCACAGATGTTCTCGACTGACGAACATTGTCAATTCAATTTGATGTGCAGTCTTGAAGCAGTTGCTGTTAACTGTACCATATTTTGGTTACTCATTTTTTAGTGCAACAAAATTTTAGACATGGCTTAGCTTGTGAAGATGTTTATGCATACAGAAATGCTAACATTGGTTTTCAGCCGCACTAGAACAAGGTTAATTATCAGCAAGTGCATTGCTATTTTTTGTACTCCAGCTCAAAATTTTGTACTCCACTACCATGAAAAAATATGGAAATCCTACACTGCATTTGGAGCTTCCTTAAACACTCTAAATGAATCTTTCTTAGCCATAATTGCTTTTATAAAATATGGGCATGAATGTAAGGCAGCTGTTTTGAATGTATTCAACACCTGCAAATGGCAGACAATGGTTAGTAAAACTCCTGCTTTATGCCAGTAGTTGGTGAAATAAATAGGTGAGTTAAATGATGCAAGGATAGTTTAGTTATCAGGTCAACAGAGAAGCACATTGTGATTTATAGTACTGAAAGGACAGTCTTTCATATAAGTAAAACAATTGGTCAACATACCTTTCAAGCAACTATGTAGTGTGTATGACAATTATTTTATCTTTGATATGCATGCCTGACCATTGTGATGTATTTCTACATAAATTGTTTTATGATGGTGGTCCAAGGAAGCAAGAGTAGATAACCTTTATGTTGTATGAGCTCTTATGCAATTGCAATGCCTGCTGCCATATGGGGCTGACTTACTCTATTAATTAGTCAGCAAACATCGTGTTTATCTACTGTACATCTTACTCCATTTTTGCAGGAATGGAGACTCCTCCATCTGTGGAGCTAGTGATACAAGCTATCCAGACCCTCTATCATGATCCCAGTCCAACAAGCAAGGAGGCTGCCTCAAAGTGGCTGCAAGAACTCCAACAGTCAGTAAGTTTGTTTTACTAGTAGATCCTCACTTCAGTATTTGAGCACCCAAGGAAGCTATGTATCATTCAAATCAACTTATCCCATTATAATAAACAATTTGCCCATGGTCACTACACCAGTGACACCAAGTGCATATCAAGCATTTATGAAAAGCAATGTTGACAATTGTTTAATGTATGGGTTTGCACATTACATATTTCATGATTACCATGATTAAAATTTGTTTTGCAGTATTATATGGGTCTTTTGAATGTCATGTATTATTTTGCATACCATCTAGTAAATGAGTGAGATTGTTTGTGCATATCACCATCCAAGGGGTGCTTGTTAGGATCTAGGTGCTGTTCTGTTTGACATGCTTTCACAAGCATGACATGTCCATCAATGCTTGCCATTACCACTTACAATGGTGGAGCCTAGCAACGATTGGCCTACATTATTTTTTTTGCACAACTTGTGGGAAAATGGCATTACAATTATTTGGGTTCAGTGTGGTTTTCTGTCAGGTGTGAGATGTTGAAACGAATATAGTGGATGTAGAAATTTTCCATGGAAGCGATGTTGCTGAACACGTTATTTTAACACAGTTTTTATCCAATGGCATACTCATACATGTGCCTTTATTGCTTGTTGCCAAATACCTAATTTGTTAGAGGACGAATGGTGTAGGGGTAAGATGCTTGTCCCACAATTGAAAGATTGTGGGTTCGAGTCTCGCTTGCCTCTACTCTTCCCCGCGACCAATCGGCGCGAGAGATTCGCGACGCTACATGACTCAACGGTCGATGTGTCGTAAAGCCAATAACAAACCAACGAACCTAATTTATTGATAACTATTTTAACAATAACTATATACAATACCTATGCTTACCAACTGTTATTGAATGACAGACCACACCATAGGCAATCGTCTTGTGCTAGGGATGTTTGTGTATCACGAGTCACCATGGTGGGTACAAGCATATTACTTATCAGCAAGATGCTGTTAGAAATCAGATGTGAAAACATCATAAAGACTCATCAGGAAACACAATGTTGATGCTTTTTTGGAAGGGATGTGAATTCAGTGATCACAAAGTGGCATATTCCATCTTAGCTCATGAATAATTTATTTCCTTTCGTTTCAATTGTTTATAGTTAAGTGGAGAAAATATTGTCATTTTGAACCTTGAATTGGCATAGTACGTTCAAACTTTATGGTGGGCCAGGACCGGAAAACCCATCGGTCAGCAAGCCAGCAAGACTCGGCAAGGTCATTAAACAAGAAGTTGCAATTGTTGTTTGGGCAATCAATACAGAATCAATGTTAATACGAACTATCAGGCTCTTGGATTTGACTATGTGGTATTGGCATTATCAATGATCATTTCAAATTAATTTAGTGGTTGCTTCCCACATAGCCAATATACCATAATATGTGTGTAAATATTTACAATTATCCTCATCGGCCCAGCTGTCCCTTACTTCCTTCTTGAAATCTTTGAAAACCCTTGCTGAAACTTGTTCGCCTTCTGGGCTAGAAATTTCAGAATATTTCATCTTATTGCCCACCAACTGCATGAAAGAGAATGACAGTATGTAGCCAAAGCATGATTAAGAAGATGCAATTTTGTGGCAGAATCCTTACAGGAGCATTCAATATGAATGTGTGTTGACTTACCCCAAAATATTGACTGAAGTTAATATTTATTATAATTCAACATTCTAATCCAGCATTTCATTTCTAAAGCTACGAATATCTGCGTGAATTGCTGGTTTTAGAGCCCCGAATCCGTGTTGATGGCTCCAGGCAGGTCCATCATTTTATGCAACAATAGACTCATTGTCATCTCATTTTCATGTGGGGATATTGCGACCCTCCTCAGCTGTGTATGCTAGCATTATGTAAGGTGAGCTGTGGGGTTTTGCTGTGACTGTCTTCTCCGAACATGACTATGCTACGATGGGCATACTGAACTGGACACTGCCGTCGTGCCGCCAGATCGTGGCCTGGAAGGTGGCTGATCAGCTGTTGCACGAGAAGCGGGACCTCGAGTCGTGCTACTTCGCCGCACAGACCATGCGCACCAAGATTCAGTACTCATTCCACGAGCTGCCGACCGAAGCGCACGCCTCGCTTAAGGACTCGCTGCTGGAGCATATGAAATGTGTCACACAGGACACCAACCAGATCATCGTCACGCAAGTACGTCACGTCATTCGCTGCGCTCCCGATGGTCGCGCCACCCCCGCCCTACCGATGGTCGCGCCGTCTGCCGCCCTGCCGATGGTCGCGCCACCCCCGCCCTACCGATGGTCACGCCGTCCGCCGCCCTACCGACGGTCGCGCCACCCCCGCCCTACCGATGGTCACGCCGTCCGCCGCCCTGCCGATGGTCGCGCCACCCCCGCCCTACCGATGGTCGCGCCACCCCCGCCCTACCGATGGTCACGCCGTCCGCCGCCCTACCGACGGTCGCGCCACCCCCGCCCTACCGATGGTCGCGCCGTCTGCCGCCCTACCGATGGTCGCGCCACCCCCGCCCTACCGATGGTCGCGCCATCCTCTATGCCACCGATGGTCGCGCCATCCGCCGCCCTACCAATAGTCGCGCCACCCCCGCCCTACCAATGGTCGCGCCACCCCCGCCCTACCAATGGTCGCGCCGTCCGCCGCCCTACCGACGGTCGCGCCACCCCCGCCCTACCGATGGTCGCGCCATCCGCCGCCCTACCAATGGTCGCGCCACCCCCGCCCTACCGATGGTCGCGCCGTCCGTTGCGCTACCGGTGGTCACGCTCCGGGCAGTTCACACTGCTACCGTACCGCACATTGTGTGGCGGGTTTCCGTCGGCTCCCCTGCTGAAGTGTTTGGTGCCAGCCACCACCTTCCCCTTGGCCGACCTTCCCGTGACATCGTTCGCGGTTAGGCAGCGTGCTCATGACCGTTATGTCCCTTTTCGCGCTTTAAATTACAGCAAGGTGATTTGGCAGGTTTTTGTAGAAAAGTTGACTAATGCGAAGATGAAGATGTTGCCGGGCAAGAGCAGGAAGCGCGGTACGCACCACTTGGCGATCACAAGTCTTGTCAGAGCCAGATTCAGGAATTCCCATCCGAGGCTCGGTGATGTACTTGCCTTGAAAAGATTGTCTTCGACGGGAAAAATTGCCAAGTGGAATAGTGGTGCACGCATTCAAGCATACTGAAGGGGCGCCTTCTCGTCTCATTGTGGCGCCGCCTTTTCTTCCGAAAGGGGCGTTTTTAGCCGAAAAATCCGTGGGGTGAAGGGTGAACTCGAACATCCCTGGAGGGGAATTTTCCTGGTCTGAGTGGCGCCACCTTTCCATCTGAGGGCATGCCTCCAGTGCCCCCTGAATCCGCCCCTGAACCATGTAGAAGGTGTACCTGCTTCACAAGGAGCGCCGTCTGCAGGAGCCGGCTTCGTTAGCCGGTTCCATGAGTACAGTAACCGAACACCATGACCATTACACCCGTCAGAACCGATACCTGTATGCCTCCAGATCGCGGACAGGGTTGGACGGTTAGTTATTAGGGCTTAAGGGCGCAACGACTACATTGGTGACAGGGTTGGACAGGCGCTGTTTTTGCTCTCGTGGTCCTGCCCTGTATAATGGCTGCCGCACGACCTGAAGCGACTACCAGTCCCCCTGTTCAGTCGCCGCCTTAGGCAGCATTTGTGCGTGGGACTGGACAGAATGCTCTAATCGTACTTGCTGTCTTTTCATCATACTTGCTGACTTCTCATCGTACCTAGTGACTCTTCTTGTATCTGGCGGCAGCCCTTGTTTACTGAGGACCTTTGTTTTAAAACTCGACAATAGGCTGCGATAGCCACAAGTCCATTGTGGATGACCGGAATTGTCTATGTCTTTGTCTATGTAAACTAAAATTCAAATTATGAACATGCTGGATGTTCAAAATGCAACTACAGCATGTACAGTGCACAATTACAACGTACAAACTGCATGCCCAATTGAAGATGTTGGCACACCTTCAGAGCAACGTATCGACTTTCGGCGGGAATACGGCGAGCATTGCATTGTGTGTCAACACTTCACTCGTTCTGTTGCTGCGCACGAGACAATTTTGACGGATAACTGCGTCACAACATGAACGATGCGGTCTCGCGATCGACTGATGCGGTCGGACGAAAACGTGCAGTATGGCTCTGCTTGGACGGACCGGCGGTCCAGCCACAGCCTGACCATTGGCGCCCGGTACCCGGTCCACACCGATGCTGGACCGGACCCGAAACTTTTACCATGCGACGTGAAAATGCCGGTCCGACCATTGAACTTCTCTTCCTGTTCGGTGGCGGCGTGAACCGGTCTCAGTACGATAGCTCGAAACAAACAGCAAGACGATTGTTAATTGCAAACGCGAAGGGATCTGTCGAATAGTATCTCACCCAACAGTGCTCAGGGGTGACACCTGTCGCTACCGAGTATTTATCTATCGCTACTGAATAGTAACTTACCTGTCACTAGTGTGTATTTACCTGTCACTACTGAGTATTCACCTGTCGCTAATGAATAAAATTACCTGCCGCTATTGAGTATTAACTCAGCACGTATCTGCAGCTGTGTCTGTCTATCGCCGATCTATCGCTACTGATGGCCTCGTGGCTAACGCCCGTGGAGGATCTGGTGGCCCGGTTCGGCGACTCGCACCCAGTGGCGCTGCTGGAGGTGCTCACTGTGCTGCCGGAGGAGGTCAGCTCGCGTCATCTGCGGCTGGGAGCCAACCGGCGCGACCAGGTGGCCACCTACTGCACCGCCACCTGCCCGCTGGTGCTGAACCTGCTGGTGAGTGGGCGGCGCCACCAGTTTGTATACCCGTCTTGTTGGAGGCATGTCTTTGTGCACGTCGGGTCGTGCCGGTGTCCTGGATTCCATGATTGAGGCATGCCTTTTGCTATGCCTGGTGGTGCTTGTATCCGGGCTTCTGGTGAACGTATCCAACCGGTTAGTGCACAGTAATTTGCGTGGCTTTATCGTCTTGCTTGAAGCCAACGTAGCAAACGCATATAACCTCAGTGTAGAACAATGAAATGCATAATTGCACGTCACATGCTGTCACAGATACAGGGTGGAAATTTTCACCGTGAAGCAGTGGACCAGTGAAGTATAGTCGTGCGATATATCCGGGCTGGTGTGTTTGGTGCCTTGTCGAGTCATGATCGATCTACTCTACTCACACCTGGCGACTATAGGGGTGGGGTGTTGCGGCTGGAAAAACATGCGCCAATCCGATCTGGTACAGAAGTACGGGCGATGCGGTTCTGGGTAGACTGGGATGAAGCTGCCCTGACTGCGTACCACATGCATTTTCGACACGTCCATGGCCATAATTACCATCAGTATCATAAGCGCAGCTGGGTCGGAATGCTTCCTCACCGAGACATGGCTCACGGTGACCGTCTGCCTTGCCCACCACTACACTATCACGCCCTACCTTAGTAGTGTCCGTAATGGTGGCCGTCTGCCTTGCCCCATCCCGCCCCACCTTAGCTGGGTCCGTAATGGTGGCCGTCTGCCTTGCCCCATCTTAGCTGGGTCTGTAATGGTGGTCGTCTGCCTTGCCCCATCCTGCCCCACCTTAGCTGGGTCCGTAATGGTGGCAGTCTGCCTTGCCCCATCCTGCCCACCTTAGCTGGGTCCGTAATGGTGGCCGTCTGCCTTGCCCCATCCCGCCCCACTTTAGCTGGGTCCGTAATGGTGGCAGTCTGCCTTGCCCCATTTCGCCCCACCTTAGCTGGGTCCGTAATGGTGGCAGTCTGCCTTGCCCCACCTTTACACTGCTGCACCCCGACCTGCCTCAGCACAGCCCGTAACGGCTACCATGCTGCCAAGCCATGCTTCGTTGGATGTGATAGGTCGAAACAAGTACAACCGGAGGTCGTAATTCGCCATAGAAATACTATCATTCCTTATTATTGTATGTCCCTCATGCTCAGTCTTTAGCCAATAGCGTGTTTTTGACTGTATCCTTTTCGTTTGTTTTGCGAGATATCTATCAAATTTATTGATACCTATGTCAATGGTAGCGATAAAAATACCTATGCTATGAACCGAAACTGAATAACAGACCACATAGATAATCACTTCACCTGGAATGTTGCAGGATGTTCTTGCATTACTGCCCATAATGTAGAGCATGGGCATGGTACTTATACACGTGATACCAGCGTGGGAAAAGTGGTTCGCTGACCTGGAGTCGGAGAATAAAAAATTAGTATCGGAGCCCTCCAAGAAAAAGAAGATATTCCTGCCCATGGAGTCGCAGAATAAAAAAAATGGCCTCGGACCCCACCCCACCCCCCCCCCTAAAAACACAGAAAGCTATTGGTGTCGGAGCCCCAAAAAAGATGATTGCTGAAAAGCATACAAGCCGCTTACTTACAAGCATACTTACACCCCTTTACTGGTCCCTAAGTCACTTCAATCACGCCCACTTAATTCACTCGCACTTACTAGGTTTTTCTCCGGAAAGCTCTCAAAACTTTGTCTCAACCAGAGCGTACCCAACCAATCGATACAAAGATCTTCGCGCAAAGGGAAGGGGACAAATCAGCTAGGCGAAACGCGCGGTCAAAGTGTGGTCGCTGTGTAAACATGACTGCAATATTTTCACAATTTCAAGACCGCTGCTTGACCTCAATTCATGTCGCCTTTAATAGGAATTCATACGTCAATACCGTGTTACCTTTTTTCTTCAGTTATATGGGAATCAATACACTGAAGATATATGTTCCTAATCATGAAATTACGTTGTCTTTATCCTAGATCAAAACTTGAATCGGGCGAGACCGTCCGAATAATTTGTTAATTCTCCTACTCTAGTACGGATATTGTCCTGTCCTAACGGCGACGTATCCAAGGGTGGTCAAATGATGAAATGATAGATTTTCGTAACTATTTTAAATGACGTCTATTTGTGACCATAAATGGCCCGGAGAACGTTTAAACTCCGTACATGCACAGTTACTGCAGTTGCTGAAGTGATAAAACTACTATTCAGGTGCTTTTCTCTTGATGGGTTACTGTAGTTTTGCGAATTGAGGTGGAATTCATACCAAAGTAACCCAAGGTCTTTTGCATTTTTTAAAAGCATTTACATGGCTCTCAAAAATAGGTCTTCTGCCATCAATGAAGTTCGCTAGCTGGTGCTATTTTATGCATTTCAATTCCAAATTGAATGCTCTATTTCGTGAAATTCACAAAATTACTGAAAACGGTCTGAGATGTCCAGAATTACGTTCTCCGGTAGTCTCCGATTGGAATGCGGCTGGAGAACAGGACCTCGGGTCCGATATGCGAGTATTTGACGTCATTGTGCATATTTCGAGTTCCACTATGGTGGCAAGATATGGCAGCAATACGAGAGGTTTCGTAATGGAGATTTTTTGGTGTAACGCCAGTATTTCCCGGAATTATGAAGAAGAATCGTGGTATATTCCAATCTTTCCTTCTGAAGAGTCATTTCGATAGAATTCTGAAGACATACGACAACCTAATCCCTCATATCTTTGTTACTCAGGATGAGACGAGATTGGCGCAAGCCGAATGACGATTCATCTGTGGTTACGGAGTGATTGTGCTGGGCCGCCGTCCTGCCAGTGTGGAAATATCCTGGAGAGTAATAGGTTGAGGTAATAACTAGTTCCGAAATTTACATTATTTTGTTCTCTATTGTTTTTATGCTATGTCGATGCTTTTGTTTCGTTCGGATTTGGGGGCATCGTGTACACCAACGATTTCCTGAGTAACCCCCCCCCCCACGAGTTCGGCCTTGATTGGGGCTTAGACTGAGCCAGGACATAGTTTCTAACTGTGCGATCCGTACCTATCTGATGTAAACAAGGTCTCCACCACAAATGTGTGGGATTTTGCAGCAACATTTCCTTCATGTCATTTCCTGGCACCTTCAATATGAGTTCTTCCAGGCAAAATAAATATAGGTATAGCCAGAGTTTAATGTATTTATTCAAAGCATATTTGCAGATTCATACACACACGCATAGCATGCAATATGTTTGACACATGCACAATGCAATCCAAACAACCACCACAAACTTGTAGGTATTCTGATATAACATGATATGCTTCCTGGGCAATTCACTGCAACCTGCATTTCATGCCTTATGACCTGCTATGCCATGCTCTTCTGTTCTGTTGTCCAGGCTTTTTTTTTTTTTAAAGGAGGAAAAAAAAAAACTGCATTGTTGGAGCTGGACTGAGATCCTGGAAACAAAATGTCATCCATTCTTGGCGCGTTTCATTCGGAGAATAAAAAAGTTCAACATTTGCAGTCACAATCCTGGAGAATAAAATGTCCTTAGGTCTCCATACTCCAGGAGGGGCCCAAAATTCCCACCCTGCGTGATACTGTTAGAAACAAGGCATGCGGACTTCAGAAACACGTCAAGAACACGAGGTCGATATTTCTTTGATAAGAATGTCGATTCATTCATCAAACGTGATCAGTGATCTCAGCCTATTTCACGAATACTTCATCAATGCATGTCACTGACTGCCCTGCCCAAATGCGGTTGGGTGACACTGCGCTATGCTGCTCCAGTATAGTTCAACTATGCTGTCCTTTCTCAGTACGGTTCGGTGACGCTACCCTGATCGGTAGCGTACGGATTCTGAGTGACGCTCTGTGTGTATCGGTGACGCTGCCCTGCCCTGCCTCTGTGTGTATCGGTGACGCTGCCCTGCCCTGCCTCTGTGTGTATCGGTGACGCTGCCCTGCCCTGCCTCTGTGTGTATCGGTGACGCTGCCCTGCTCTGTCCGTGTCTATCGGTGACGCTGCCCTGCTCTGCCTCTGTATGTATCGGTGACGCTGCCCTGCTCTGCTCTGCTCTGTGTGTATCGGTGACGCTGCCATGCCCTGCCCCTGTGTGTATCGGTGACGCTGCCATGCCCTGACTCTGTGTGTATCGGTGACGCTGCCCTGCCCTGCCTCTGTGTGTATCGGTGACGCTGCCCTGCTCTGCCCCAGAACGGTTCGGTGGCCACGTCTGACGCGATTATGCAGACCAAGCTGCTGCGCTGCTTGTCCTCGTGGTTCACGTTCCCTGCGGACGCGCTCATCCAGGTGGCCGACTCTGACCTGCTCAAGTTTACCTTCCAAGTGCTGCAGAACCACCGGGTGAGCCATACGCGTGACAGAGGGAGGGGCGTGGGGGTATACTTGAGAAGCCGGTGACAGAGGTAGACTCACGTTCTCCCCAAAACGGAACTGTGGTAAATGTCTCCAGAAAAGTTGGGACTGTAACGGGGTTTGAAGAGCGATTCCTTTCTCAATACGTGCGAAAAGTTCATCCATGACGTTTCACCTCTTGCTTTCTATGTTAGTAGGGTACCAATTTGTATATTTGCATTAGTAAAAGTAACATTGCACCTATTTCTTACATTTTGTGTTTAGGGGTTGGATATGCTATGTAGTAGCAAGTTGTTCTCCTCCAACCGAAAAGTTGCGGTTCCGAGTATCACCCGTCGCTGATTTTTGTCCGCGACCAATTGGCGTGCTAGGTTGCCGATGCTGCATGATCAAAGTAGTCGCTGTGCCATAGCAACCGATGACAAATCCATCTTGAGTCTCCATTATGCTGACAAAGCAAGCTATCCGTCTCATATGGTCCTGGGTAGGTGGGAAGTTTTTAGACTTTATGTATATATTTATATATATATATATATATATATATATATATATATATATATATATATATATATATATATATATATATGTATATATGCGTGTGCGTGTATGTGTGTGTGTCTGTATGTATGTATGTATGTATGTATGTATATATGTATGTATGTATGTATGTATGTATGTATGTATATATGTATATTTCGGAGCATGTTTTGACTATGCATACATTGTTGAAGACGGCGGCATTGTCTGCATTTATCTTCTTTTTATGCACATTTTATAGTTTTCTGATGACTTCGTTGTTCGTTGGAGATATTTTACAAGTCGTTACCAAAGGAGGCAATTGTAAAGGCGAGGAAGAATGTTAACCAGTCACTCATAAGTTGATATAATGCGTACTTCGTTACATTATGCTGATATTTTGACGTTTTGATCAGCATTGATCATTTTCAAGAATCACCCAAGCAAATCACAGGTTACACAGATGGCACAACACAGATACACAAGCAAAAATTATCACACATTTCACAAACACTGTCTCCAGGCACTTCATGGGTTAGGATTCCGAAATCGAAAAAATACCATACCACATTCAAGCTCACGTTGGATGCACCATTATATGGCTAAATATTTGTCATACAGAGCCAGGTGTGTGTATGTTTGAGCGTTGATGGGTGTGGTGTTTCTGATGTAAATTGTCTCTGCCGCCACCATCCGCCGTTTGGCATGCCAGTGTAAAATGATGGAAGTGTCAGCTGTCAGTGTGGCTCTGGCGAGCCGTACCCCGTGGTGTTCTCGGAGGTGGTTCTTGGGGCCACCATCCTGGAGGTGCATGGTGAGACGGCGGCTGGGTGTAGTGGTTGTGTGACCAAAGTAGCAGATGTTGCGGGTTACAGTCCTGGGTAGTACATCTGAAACGGTTTACTACATCGGTCTGTCTCAGTGTTGTGGGTTTGAAACTGTCATTGTGCATGATAAGAGATGACGTCTTAGGTGTTTTGTAGTAAACGAGGAGGCGAATTGTGTGGCTTGCTTGTGCGGGTATAGTGTTCTTCATGACTATGTCTATGAAGACTATGTATATAACTATGACATGTATATGTGGGTGTGGGTGTGTGTGTGCATGCATGTGTGCGTGCATGTGTGCTTGTGTCATGCCTTTCTGCCTCTATCGTTTTGCCTTTGTTATATATCTCTTACCCTCGCCTGCCTGCGCCCCCCGTGTCCTCGCGCCGCCCACTCCGTGCCTCCCTGGCGTCCGCCGGTACGCCAGGCCGGCAGTGAGTGCCGACTTTCCCTGAGTGTGACACGGCTGACGTGGCAGGCGGCCGACACCCTCCATGAGGTGGCCACCGACTGCGTGTGTTCGGCGCTGTTTCTCATCGAGGAGGACCCCAAGTACCAGCCGCTGGCCAAGGCGCTGTTCACGGGTGTGTTTACACTGGCCGAGCCGTACCAACTGGCTGTGGCCGAGGAGCTGGTTGACAAGTGAGTGCTGCTCGCCTCGGCACATTTCGTTTCGTTATGCAGTATGCATGCACAACAATAGAGCATAGGTGTGGAAGTATTCCCGAAAGTCAGTTTATTTGCGTTTTTGAGTGCGTCAACCCAAATTGGGTTATTTTGTATATTCCCGAAAGTTAACGATAAGGGATATGTTTGAAAATGATTTCTTTTAGATGTGCATAATTGTAGTCGGTCGTTTGCAAACATATGGTAAATGTTTATTTCGTGTTGTAGCTTGCAGTATGTGATTCTGCTTGTCGCCTGTGTTTTCCTTGTCATAGGTACTAGCTACCGGTAGAAGTACCGAGGGACTCAATTCAGGAATATCATAGGAGATAGTAGCTAGTCACCTAGTAAATCTACGAAATCTCGTTGGTGTGAAATTGATTGTCTGTGGAATTGACACCCTGGTTTCTGCGAAGTCGTTTGTCTTACCGCGGTGGAGTGTATCAGTCGTTCCTCATGCTATGGCTGGCTGTTATGATGTCTCGTACCGTGATGTGGTGTACCAGTTATTCCGCATACTACGCCTGACTGTGAAGTTTTCTCTCGTACCGCGGTGCGGTGTACCAGTCGTTCCTTGTGCTACGCCTGGCTGTAAGGTTGTCCCTCATACAGTGATGAGTTGTGCCAGTCGTTCCTTGTGCTACACCTGTCTGTGGATGCGTCCCTCTTATCATGGTGGGGTGTGCCAGTCGTCCATCATGCCAAAGTGGGGTGTGCCAGTTGTTCCTTGCACTACACCTGGTTGTGGAGGCGTCCCTCTTATCATGGTGGGGTGTGCCAGTCGTCCATCATACCAAGGTGTGGTGTGCAGTCGTCCATCAAATGGATTATCATGGTGGGGTGTGCCAGTCGTATAAGGCAGTTGTTCCTTGCACTACACCTGGTTGTGGAGGCGTCCCTCTTATCATGGTGGGGTGTGCCAGTCGTCTATCATACCAAGGTGTGGTGTGCCAGTCGTTCCTTGTGCTACACCTGTCTGTGGATGCGTCCCTCTTATCATGGTGGGGTGTGCCAGTCGTCCATCATACCAAAGTGGGGTGTGCCAGTTGTTCCTTGCACTACACCTGGTTGTGGAGGCGTCCCTCTTACCATGGTGGGGTTTGCCACTCGTTCGTCGTACCATGGTGTGGTATGTCAGTCGTTCCTCGTACCATGCTTTGCTGTGAAGGCGTCCCTCTTACCATGGGCGCTGCATGACCAACGCAGTCGATGCGCCCCTAAACCCCAATAACTAACCAACCAACCCTCTTACCATGGTTGGGTGCACCCGTCGTTTTTCCGCACTTGGGCTGGCTTTGGAGTCATCTCTCTGTGCGAGTTGTGAGCGTTAGGTCTCCTCGTATGACACGTTTGCGACATCAGCCGTGTGCCGTGCAGCACGAGTGACGAGGCATTAGTCTGACGTGATGCGTGGCGCGGCTCTCAGATGCCGAAACTACAGCCGAGTGTTCACCGAGCTGGGCGAAGCGGTCGTCTCGATTCTAGTCACCCAGCCCGGCGACGGTCTGGGCCAGCTGCAGGTGCTCGACATGATCCTCGTCTGCGTCGGACACCACGACTACGAGGTACGGCGGCCGGCGCTGTGGGCCTCCGGCTCGCTCACCCATCGCTGTGCTGCGTTCTTGAGCAGACGAGGCAGCTCTGCCGGTCTGGTCACCGCGTGGTCATGTGCTGTGTGCGAGCTGTGTGGATCTCTGATCCGGGAGGCGGTGTCGGTGTCGCTGTAACCCAGTCGGTGCGGTGTTCGACTCCTGAGCGTAATACCGCGGGTGTGTTCCACGGTCGGCGCTCCCGGCAGGACTGCCGAGTAGTCATGTGCTGTGTGAGAGCTGTGTGGATCTCTGATCCGGGAGGCGGTGTCGGTGTCGCTGTAACCCAGCCGGTGCGGTGTTCGACTCCTGAGCGTAATACCGCGGGCGTGTTCGGTCGGCGCTCCCGGCTGGACTGCCGTGTAGTATGTGTGTGTGCGGCTGTTGCCATACTGTGGATCTCTGACCCGGGAGGCGGTGTCGGTGTCGCTGTAACCCAGCCGGTGCGGTGTTCGACTCCTGAGCGTAATACCGCGGGCGTGTTCCACAGTCGGCGCTCCCGGCTGGACTGCCGTGTAGTCATGTGCTGTGTGCGAGCTGTCTGCCATACTGTGGATCTCTGATCCGGGAGGCGGTGTCGGTGTCGCTGTAACCCAGCCGGTGCGGTGTTCGACTCCTGAGCGTAATACCGCGGGTGTGTTCCACAGTCGGCGCTCCCGGCTGGACTGCCGAGTCCACCGGCGACCACCGGCGTGGCAAGCTGGCCACGCCATTTGACCTAGCAGGCGAATGTGTTGTAAAAGTACCAGACGTTTTCCTTCTTCCCAGGGGCAGCTATGTAAGCTAGTCGCAAATGCATACGGATCGTGCAATGTCGTGGTGTCGCCATGCTCACTACGACACTGCACGTGCGCTACTGTACCCGCCTCGCATACGGTGCCAGTATGTAGCGCGGACTGACTTCACGATCGTTTTTGCCGCCAGGTGGCAGAAGTGACTTTCCACTTCTGGTACCGACTGTCGGAGGAGCTGTATCAGCTGAAGAACACTAGTCAGTATGCTAGATTTAAGCCGTACCTGGAGCGGCTATTGCTGGCGCTCTGTCGCCACTGTCAGATGGAGTCGGACCACGTGAGTATCGCCGTGTGCTGAAGTAGGGTCGCGTGAACGTCATTGTTTCACTGTCACATGGGGTCAGCCCACATAAGTAGCATTGTCAGATGGAGTCGGACCACGTATCACCCTGAGCTGAAGTAATATGATGCTAATATCATCGTATCACTATCACATGGTGTCAGATCACATGAGTATCATTGTCAGATTTAGTCGGATCATGTGAGTATCACCGTGAGTCGACGTAAGATCACTTGAATACCATTGTATCCCCGTAGCATGAGTTTAGACTACATGAGTATCGTTATCAGATGGAGTCAGACCTCGTGGGTAACACTGCCAGATGGACACCCTCTGATAAAGTTGGACCTAGTGGGCACCACTTGATATATTGGGACCATAGCCTTAATTATGAATGTTCACGTTTTCGGTTGGTGCTTAAGAAGGGAATACACAGACAAATATTGAGATTAAAATGGTTCCATAATATTCCACCCGCTATGCCTTTTTGTGTCGGGAGCAGATCCAGGAATTTTCATGGGAGGTGGGCACTCGTTTGTGTATAGTTCGCATTGTTTGGCACGCCAGCTGCTTCGGCTCTGTTGCGTGGGCACTCGTCTTGAGGGGCGCCACTGCGGAACTCCTTGAGGAGGCGCCTTCGGCTAAACATTTGTTGAGCATGGTGGGGGTGCAGGAGATACAATCAATCATACTAACGGATAATGTTCCTCTTGGGAAGGCGCCTTTTCGCCCTTAATTAAAACAGCATGTGGAGGGATGGAGAGTGGAGGGTGCACACCAGCCTTCTCTATACGACAGTATTATAGTTATCAGAGGGACGACACTTCCATGAGGGGAGGGCATGTGATCCAAATTCTCCTTGTATCCATCCCTGGGTCATGTGCGGTTCTAGAGGCATTGAAACGTTCACACTAATGGAGCGACTGTTGCCATTTTAAGCCTATTCTTGCTGCAGTCGAATTGGCATCAGGTCCGTCGTGTTTCCAAACGTGACCGGTGTCTGACATCTGGTGGAGAAAGCATCCACTGTGGTATGCAATTGCTGCCAACCGCCTACCTGGAGAGGTGCGGGAGAAGAGCACTGTGAGGGGACAGGTCGCTGAGGTCAAGAGCGGTTGTACTTGTTTCGGTGGAAGCTACTTGCCACGACTTGCTGGTGCAGCTGATCGCCGTCCTTTACTTTATTTTTCGTAGGGAGGACATCAGTCACGCGTCAAAGCTTATAACTACGTCAAGAAAGTCGGCAATGTAAAGAACGAGTTGAAGGATGAAAATAGAATCAATTTTCAAAATTGTATGTCTACACCAGAAATAAAGTATGATAAATCTTAAAGATGTTATTGCATTATATCTGGTACCGCCGAGATATCTCACGAGGTCTAAACTCAGTTCGCAGTTCAGCAAGACCAGCTTCCCTCTGATGTGGGCTTCACGTCGTCTTCATATTCTCAGAGCACTGGTATTGGCCTTGTTATTTGGTTGGTTGGTTGGTTATTGGTTATTTGTTTTACGACACATCTACTGTTGAGTCATGTAGCGTCTCCAATCTCACGCCGATTGGTCGCGGGCGAAGAGTAGCGACAGGTGAGATTCGAACCCACAACCTTTCGATTGTGAGACGAACAACTTACCCCTATGCCACCCGTCCCCTTGTTATTTTGTGTCATATGTATCACCCAAACGGGCCAGTTTCACCCATTTTAAAAGATGAGAGCGTCACCTGCCGGTCAACCAGCACAGGGTGTAGCAATGCTGACGGCAGTGTTTGTTGCAGGATGGAACGCCGGACGAACAGGACGAGTTCGCCGACTTCCGGTCACGAGTATCGGACCTGATCAGGGACTTCGTATTCGTGTGCGGCTCGCTGGACGTATTCCACCAGATGCACATGTACCTACAGGCGCCGTCAGCCACCTGGGAGGCCAGCGAGGCCGCCCTCTTCATCATGGCCACCGTCGCCAAGAACATCCTACCGTACGTGCTGCTGTCTCCTTGTCTGTATGGTGGCTAACCAAAGCTGTAAGGGGTTTACAATTGTCTAGTGGTTTGCCACAAGTGTACAATGACGTCTCTCCAGTGGCCGACCACACATTTGGGCACATTTACATCTGTTCAGCGCAGACCAGAACTATTGGGATGTGAATAAAAAGCGTTGCAAACACAATCAACATGTAAACTCCGATCGACATCTTCAAGTCGTTCGATGCATGCTTGCCATATCATTTTTGTTTGTACCTTTATGGCACACTGAGTAGGTATTGGTAGAATTGGAATTGGAATTTAGGGGCGCGTCGACCGCGTTCGTCATGCAGCTAGGTATCGGTAGGCTCGGTAGGCTTTACCTGGGCCTCGGTAGGCTTCTTCCTAAGCGGGGACGAGTGGTCTAGGGGTAAGTTGCTTGCCTCACAATCGAAAGATTGTGGGTTCGAGTCTCACCTGTCGCTGCTCCTCTCCCGCGGCTAATCGGCATGAGAGATTGACGACACTGCATGACTCAACTGCCGACGCGTCATAAAACCCAACAACACTGCTGCCTGAGCATGACATGTGGAGAAGGCCGGCAAGATGCCGCCAATGAGATGCGGCGTATCGTTCCATACCTGACGGACGCAGTCGGTATCGCCGGCCATGCTTGTCAAGTTTGTGCTCCAGCCTGGCGGTCGCCGCAGCACCTCCGCTGGGCGTACTCGGTACCTCGACTGCTGCACGGCGTTCAACTCCTGATCGGAAGATCGTGGGCTCAAATCCGCAGCCGACGGGATCACCAACTCCACCTGCGATTGACTACAACCAGTTGGCGACGCCATTTGACCTGGCAGTGGAATGCGACGTCAAAGAGCCCAATGTTCTTTGGTGTGTCTGTGTGACTGGCCATAACTCACATCAGTTTGGTGCGCTTTCACCAAACGACTGATCAGTGGGATATGGGCAGGACAGGGGAAAGTGATCGTGTGCACATTCCCATGTGACAGGACCAGGTGCCTCAGGTGGTGCACATCCCCATCTGATCTCTAATGACCCGTAGCCGGCAGGACCAGATGGTGCCTGAGGTCATCCCCATCTGTCCTCGTGCGATCTGATCTCTAACGGCAGGATCGGATTGTGCCTGCAGTGGCGCAGGCCCCCGTCTGATTTCGTGTGACGTGCAGCCGGCAGGACCAGGTGGTGCCTGAGGTGGTGCAGGCAGTGCTGGCCCTGCCCGATAACGTCCACGTGGCGCTCCGGTACACGGCGATCAACCTGCTCAACGGCTTGTCCGAGTGGATCTTCGAACACTCCACCATCCTGGGTAAAGTTTGATTGGCAGCCGGAGTATGTGTTCGATTTGTTCAGGAAAATAGCATCTTATATAGGAAAGTAACAAATGAAGTGTAAAAGTAGCATGTAGTGAATAATGTACACAGCGTAAGTCAAATGTGTACAAAATAGTAACTGAAAAGTAAAAGTAGATTTACTATGACATGGTAAATTGTATATTGTACATCTGTGACTAATTTCTTTGGAAACAAACATTGAGCTTGTTGGCGACGGGAAATCCTCGAGATGGAGTTCCCCCACCCCACCCCCACTGTCACCTCTTAACCCAGTATTTTTATCATTCTCGATTTGTGTGCATCAGACATGTATTGATGGGGAAGTTGAATGTGTTTTTGTGTGGGAAGTGGGGAAAGCTGAACCAACATCAGACCAGAAACCTCCAGAAGTGCACAATTTTGCATATCCGGAGCCAATATCACATTATTTATAATGAAAAAGGATTTGATACATGCTATTTTGTATTACATTTAGTTACTAGGAAGTGCCACATGTGTGTTATTTAATTTGTATAATTGAAAATTTGACTTGTACCCGGGGGAGGTTCTTGGAGTTTGTCATTTACTGTTTCATCCAAAATGCCATTCTGTTCCTTGATTATAGTTATCCACTAATGACAACATGTCGGGTACATGCGCTCAAAATTAACGATTGCTGATCAATCCAAAACGCCGAAAAAAACACCTGTCTTCGCTTTTAGTCGTCTCATCTTACATCAAGCTAATTTTTAAGGTGGAATTTCGAAGCATCTAAATCGGAATTTCAAGGGCCGTCTGTACAACCATACTTAACGTGATAGTCGTAGATAAAAATATACAATGCACGCCTTTTTTTGGTTCTAGATGTCCGTACTAAGCACGACAGCTTCACTGGCAGCTGTCCTCTATTGTCAGTACCTCCCTTCTCCGCCACCCCCCAGCTGGCGCCGCGCCGTGCTGTGGCGGCTACCATCTGATGCCGCTGCCGGCAACTCGCAGAGCCCGTGCTCAACTTCCTGCTGGCCGGACTGCGTGTGGAGAAGCTGGCGACAGTGTCGGCGCGCGCGCTCAAGTCCATCTGCGGCCAGTGTGACCGCCAGATGACCGGCCACCTGGCCGGCCTTGTGCAGATCGTCCAGTCGCTGGACACCTTCAGCATCACCACAGAGGCGGCCGTCGGCATCCTCGAGGGCACCGCCAAGGTACGCCACGGACACACCGAAAGCCGTTGCCGTACTGTGCTTCGTGCTCATACTGTCTGCGCTTTCGCTGCGGACACGACGGTGTAATTTAGGCTAAGCGTAATGCATCTAAGCATACAGGATAGTATGCAACATGGACTGGTTTCCTGTTGTATTGGCTGAATTGAATTTAAGTGGAACGTAGTGTTGCATGTAGGAATAAAGCGCGATCAGTTTCGACAACTTTGACTGATTCCTGCTGCATTGCCCGAGGAACGTTCAGCGCCCACACACTTGTATACAGTTACACAGTCTGCAACGACGCAGTGCACTACAGTACAGTACATAATGTGCATAGTGCACTAAGAGATAGTATACAGTAGCAGTACACCACAGCATTACACAGTAACAGAGCACTGTAGCACAGTACGCATCGCACTAAAGTACAGTACACAGTAACACAGTATGCACGCAATATGTGCTAATGTGTTGATGCATCCCTGCAGGTGGTCGGCAATATGCCCATTGGCGCCATACCTGAGATGATCGGCAAGATCTGCAAGTGTCAACTAGTTCCTCTCCAACAGACGATAGATGTGGCAAGTATACACTCTAATTACCGCGGCATCGAGTAGACATGTGCGAGTCCACGAACTCACCTTTCTTATTGTTTTCATAAGCTGCAAAATGATCTGAGGATACATCAAAGTCTTAGAACTGGCATGTGACCTGGAGTTGTTGGCATGCCCATGGAGATGTCTAACCTAGCGATATTGTCGGTATTCTGATGAGGTCTCGTTCATTCTTCTCTCCTCTCCCATCCCCTTGCCTCACCATGCCCTTGCCTCATCTCTTCACTCCGCCTTTTATCTCTCCTCTCTTGTTTCTTCTTTTTCCCTTTCCTTCCATCTCCTCCCCGCTCTGTCCTCTTATTTGACCTCAGCTAGGGTGTGGAAGATCGCCTTAAGGAAAACACGTTTTGTCCTTTGCAGATTGAAGCTTCGTCATAGCTACGCTACGCACAGTTTCACCTTACCAATCGGGATGGTCTAAAGTGTAGCATGTTCGACGAGAGGTTGAGAGTATAACACATTCTTACTATCGGCGAAATGCGTTCCACATATATGGCGCAATGGTTCAAACCACGGCTCCTGCTCGAGTTGTTCAAAGGCGACCGAGAAGAGATAGCTGGATGGGTTGCAGGTCGCGTCGGCTGCTCAGGTCGTGCTGCGCCCACACAGATGAAATAAGGGCTGTTTTGGGCTTTATTCGCCGCGGAGATTGTCAGATAGTCTACAAAATACTTACCTCATTATGTGACTATCATTGGGAGGGTGAGTGCTGGCGTGCCTTATAATCCTACACATGTCATCATCATTTATTATCTTCTTTTTTGTCTGTTCACTTGTCTCAAGGGGGACATTATTTAAATGTACAAAATTGTTAAAGGACTAGATCAGGTAAATTTCAATGACGCCCTTCAGTTTAGAGTATCACACAGGGTTCATCAATACAGGTTAGACAAGCTGAGGTGTAGGACAGTTAGCGACAACAGATCTTCAATCATAGGGTTGTTGACCAGCGGAATAGGTGGCCTCCTGATATGGGGAGTTCCTCATTGAATGTATTTAGAAGTAGGGTGGACAATTGTTTTTTTTAGACAGGAAAAATCTTTACTTTTAGTTCTCATTTGTGATGGATAGGGTGAGATATGTGCTAGGTGGGTGAGCACGGCACAGACTCCGTTAAGCGGGCGTGGATGCAATTCGAAATTTGTTGGTAGGGCATTCAATCCACATGTTGAGGTGGATTAGGGGAATATGGCTATATAGCTAGGGTAGATAGGTATTGATGTGTGTGTGGGATGTTGATGGATGGTCTCTAGGATGTGGTGATGGCTGGAGTGGGTCTTTATACCAGGCTTTTGGTATCTTACATTTTGGGACTGAAGTGGATGGACCTTTGTTGATCATATTAAGTCTAAGCACTTTATGACTATGACTATGACTTTGACTCATCTTCCCTCTTATCTGTTCTTTCTAATCTCCCTTCAATTCTTTCCCTGACTATTTCACCACCTCTGACCCTTCCGCTTTCTTTTCTGTCTCCGTCCCTCTTCTCACCTTTTATCAGCATCGTGCTAACACCCGAATGTGCATCATTTCGATTATGCGTCCTCACTCTTTCTTCACCAGCCTAGCCTGGACGAGTGGAATACTGTAGTGACTTAATAACGGCGCTGCGGTCCTGCATGTGACGGTGGTGTTGGTGCTGCAGGTGTGTTTTGCTGGTCGTCACAGCGTAATCGTGATAGTCACTGCACTGCGCTGGGTTTGTCCGCGGTGACCGTGACAACATACCGGATGTGTATGCGACGACCACTGTGGTGTCTAGACTCGTGTATTGTATTGTATTCGTGCGTGGGACTGGACTGACTGCTTTGGTCGTACTTGCTAACTTCTGATCATACCTGCTGGCTCTTTCCGTGCCTCTGGTGTGAACAATTGTTATATATATTTTCATGTACACTCGTGACAGCCCTTATTTGCGGATGACCTTTGTTGTAAAACTCGTTAATAGGCTATAAAAGCCGCGAGTCTATTGCGGATTGCCGGAATACAGTCTGTGTCTTTGTCTTTGTCCGCAATGGCCGGTATTGTCATGTGCGCTAAATGGCCTTGTAGTTGGCGTATCCTTAAACCCAAATAATCAATCAACGGTATTGTGTCAAGTCTGTGTTTGTGATGGCTGTTACACCGTGCCGCATGTGTCTATGACAGCATTGGAAAAGTGGC
Source organism: Imbricaverruca yamaguchii (assembly GCA_034440575.1). Classification (NCBI taxonomy): domain Eukaryota; kingdom Metazoa; phylum Arthropoda; class Thecostraca; family Neoverrucidae; genus Imbricaverruca; species Imbricaverruca yamaguchii. The sequence goes on from JAOTOL010001431.1 coordinate 126,075, forward strand.
CCTTTTTTGGAACTTTTGCAATCCAAAGAATTATACACTCCGGAAAAAATACACTCCTTGCATTGCTGGATGAAGACATACTTAACTAGCAAGACAGCGAGATGTCATTATACAATACTGATAACTTGGGTGGAGAGGAAAATTCAGTCATACTGGGTCCCCTACCACATGCAGTTTCCAGTATAATTGAGGATAATACACATTTGTTATTTCGAGTCATCTGTAGGCACATTCCAAGAGGAGGCAGGAGTGAAGCCAAAAATGAGATGCCAGCCAGATTGGAAGAATATCAGTTTGCTAGCATGCACAAGTACAACATATGTCAATGGATGGCAAAATATGGATCACTGCAGTCTGAATATGATCTTAATGCCACTGAACATTCCATATTTCACAACATTCCATCTTCCATATCATTCCATAACATTCCATTTGTGCATGTGCGATTTATGGTGAGGTGCAGGTGAATTAATAAACAGCCACCAGTGCATTCATGTGTATGTTCTCCATTTGTGGACAAACCTCAGAACAGAGTCCAGATGTGCTCAGAAGAATGTATGGATGAACACCAAGAGCTATAGTGGCATCCACACAACTGGTAAGCCACAAAGTGTAGCACTTCCCCCAAATCTCCAAAATACTGGTGGATATGAGCCATGTTTTGCTACAGCATAGGAATTGTCATGGGCACTATTACTTTTCCACACATGTTTTACACACAGTTTGCCTCCATGAAGCATACAAAGGTATTAGGTTTGGCTAAATTACGCTAGATTATTTTTTTTTGTAAGTTATCCATTCATCAAATTCCTTTCGGAATCACTCAGGAATATAAAAAAGTTTTTGAATTTTAAAAAACACTCAGGCTAGCATAGGCTGTTTAGTTAGCATAGGCCATTTACTTTTCATTTCTTAATTCATTTTAATACTTTTAATTAATTGCTTATAAAAAATTGTATTAAAAAAAGATTTTCTTGTATCCAGTTAGGCTGCAGCTTTTTCTTCATTGATAACATCACATTTCATGGTATATTTCCCAACCAAACCTGAGCCACTTTTTTGGTGTCATTTTGCTACCCAACTGCACTTGCCAAAAAAATGCGCAGTCACATCATGTAAGTACCTACATTATGAACATATTCATAATCATTGCGCAAAAAATAAATTTCAAGAAATCAAATCACCTTAAACTGCAAATTTGTCCATTCAGAAAGTCAGACCAGAAATGTTAAGAGTATAATGGTATTCAATGGAGAATATGGACAGGATGCACCTAATAATTCCTGAACATTTCATGAAAGCACAAATAATGCTTGAATGCATGCATATCTATAATATATGCAGTCAATGTGCATTGAAGAGGCCCAGCCCCCATTTTTAAAGAAAAACATTCACGCTTCAAAATTAAAGTGAAAGTGAAAACAAAATTTTGAAGTGAAAACAAAATTTTCCAGACAAAAGCAAAGCAATCAGTTTTGTTCATTTCTACGCTTGTCGGCAAAACATCGCAGCAATTAATATTATGATGTCCTGCTCCGTGTATTATCTGAAGATTTCCCGTCACACAACACAAGCTTACAGCTTTGGTTTATCCAAATCAATAACTCGAATTACCGCGAAGATATTTGATATAGGTAAGTAGGCAGGTACCTACATAGTCAGATAATACCTCTAATACCCCGAGCCAAACACGCAGTCAATTCCTTTCAGATGGCAGCGAAAAACTTTAAAGAAAATCCTTCGTCGAATAAAAAACCACTACGCTCCGCTAACCAAATATAGGAATTCGCCTTCACCAGCCCGACCGCGTTCTTGGATTCAATGAGTTCACCGCTCTCCATCTCCCACTCCGGCCGGAGCTATTTGAACCATTGCCACGAAAAGCCATGGATAATGCATTTCTTCTTGGTTCCTTGGAGAATGATATGTTCTGCATCAATTGGGATGGATAAAACTGTTCATATTTATATTATTAAGCAGTCAGGAGCGATGTACATAAAAGATATCGGAAGGATTTTCCACATGAAAATTGCCTGAATGGTACCAAAACGTTCCTAAAACCTGCTAACACTTTGCTCCAAAATGAAGACCCATAGAACCAGAAATTTCACCTTCTTTCGATTTCATGACTTATATTGTTTCTGAATTTCATCAACAAGCGGGAATAGTTGCATTCATGCCACTCCGACCGCGAGGTTTCCCCACTCCGGACAAATTCAGATTTACGTGTGTTGACCTAATTATCTACACTCTTATAAGCCTCATTCTGATCCAATGATTAATTTCTTCCCACAGTCCTGATTATTATTAATTGAGAAAAAAGTTCCCTGTAATTCTCTTGGCAATTTTCTCTAACTTATTTTTATTTTTTGGTATTTCATAGCAATCATGGCGCGAAATGAGACGCTAATTTCCGCTCGTCCGTGACGATAGTCTGTTTTACAGCAGCAATTTGCCCGCCCGTCTAGTCGCTTTTCATCCTTCCAAATCATTCCTTGCTTCTACTAAACATTCCAGACATGAACTAAAAAGTGCATTGAAATACATTTAATATTAATAAGGATTGACTTCAATACTTTTTTTCAGCTTTCTCATTTGAAAAAAAGAAAATTTCCTCGTGGAGAGAATAGAAGATTTTAGACGGATTGTTTTAGTATAACTTTCCTTCAACCATTATATATTCCGAAACCCATATCCCGAAGTAACATTTTAGACCCTCCCATTTTAGACCCAGCGATGCACGAACGTCCTGCTCTCGAGGTATGTTGTGAATTTGTATTAGTTATGCGGTGTTGGTGCCTATGCTAGGAGTGGCAGGTATTGATATATAAACTTCGTTGACATCGATTAAGTATACTTTTGTGTTCATTTTCTCTACCATTGCTCAGGAAGTTGCCTTATAAGTCATTCACGTAACGTGGTGGATGACTTCAGACGACGATGTGTGGTGGACCCCATCTGGTTGTCTGTGAGACACTAGGATAAGAACCTAACAAATTACTTAAAGACGTTTTATTCTTGAGGAAGAAGAATTATCGGGTTATTTTACGACGCATTCAACCGCAAGGTCGCATAGCGCCGCCACCCTATATCACACCGATTGGTCGTGGGTGGACTGCAAATGCCGCCGGCCGTGAGATTCGAGTCCCACGCTCCACCATCTAGGCTACCGAGGCCCCTGGGTTTATGTTCTTCATTCCAGGAGACATCACTGCACTTTTCAAAATTTATACACTTCGTTATATATAAAATGTATATACTCCGTTACTTGGTGCTTCAACATACACCCCATAATTTGGCAAACTGGGAAATTATACACCCCATAACATAGTGCCTTTCAAGATTATACACTCCATACTTTGGCAAGCCAAAAAATTATACACTCTGAATCCAAGACTGAGAAGTGAAAATCCAACACTGGTCTATGACCACCACTGTGGTGTCCAGACTGTCCGTTTTGGCCGGTATTGTGCATAGGCTGTATCTATGTTGCCCACTACGCTTTGTATGATGGGTCCGACCACGACTGCATTGCCCAAACTACGTCCGTGGTGGCTGATATTGTGTCCAGACTGCCCCTAATGGCCGTTCCACCCATCACGACGCCGAGTGTGTCCAACGACCGCGATTGTCAAGACTATATCCGTGTTGGCTCTTTCGCTATATCGGGCGCAGTATCTTCTCAGTCCCATCCACGAGGATATAACATAACCATTGTTGTGGATCGTCTTTCTTGTGCGTATTTGTTCTTGATTGTTGTGTCGGAATGTCAATGCCTTCTATATGGATGACAATTATAGTTTGTGAGCGGTGCAGACATAGGTATGCATATGCATGTTCTGTGCAGTGTTTGGGATTTGAGTTTGCCATGTCCATGTTCGTTTGCGAAAGAAAGCAGTCTAATTCATCCAGCCACCTTGCTTGGGATAGCCAGCTCTCTTCATTCCAAGAACCTTGAAAGCGTATCATAATGTGTTGTGTTGGTGTTGTGTGTGCGTGCTGGCCGTTACACTGTGCTGCCGGTGTTGGTGACTTATGAGACTCGGGCCGACAGGTGGGCGGCGTGCGGCCGGCTAAGGGCTCACGCGCCGACCCGGTCCTGTGGCTGGACCGGCTGGCCGCTGTGTTCCGACACACACAGCCAGACGTCACCAACGGCCAGATCCACCCGTGCAAGGCCGTCTTTGAGGAGGTACGGAGAGCCTCGACCGACTGGCTCGGTTGGTTGGTTATTGGGTCTTACGACACGTCGACCGTTGAGTCATGTAGCGTTGCCAATCTCTCACGCCGATTGGTCGCGGGAGAAAAATAGCGACAGGCGAGATTCGAACCCACAGTTTTTCTAATCGTTGATTGATTATTTGGGCTTAAGGGCGCGCCGACTACGAGGTCACCTAGCGCGCAACAATCTTTCGATTGTGAGACAGGCAACTTACCCCTAGACTACTCATCCCCCGACCGACTGGGTCACGTCCAGTGTTGGATTTTCACTTCTCAGTCTTGGATTCGGAGTGTATAATTTTTTGGCTTGCCAAAGTATGGAGTGTATAATCTTGAGAGGCACTATGTTATGGGGTGTATAATTTCCCAGTTTGCCAAATTATGGGGTGTATGTTGAAGCACCAAGTAACGGAGTATATACATTTTATATATAACGAAGTGTATAAATTTTGAAAAATGCAGTGATGTCTCCTGGAATGAAGAACAAAAACCCAGGGGCCTCGGTAGCCTAGATGGTGGAGCGTGGGACTCGAATCTCACGGCCGGCGGCATTTGCAGTCCACCCACGACCAATCGGTGTGATATAGGGTGGCGGCGCTATGCGACCTTGCGGTTGAATGCGTCGTAAAATAACCCGATAATTCTTCTTCCTCAAGAATAAAACGTCTTTAAGTAATGTGTTAGGTTCTTATCCTAGTGTCTCACAGACAACCAGATGGGGTCCACCACACATCGTCGTCTGAAGTCATCCACCACGTTGCGTGAATGACTTATAAGGCAACTTCCTGAGCAATGGTAGAGAAAATAAACACAAAAGTATACTTAATCGATGTCAACCAAGTTTATATATCAATACCTGCCACTCCTAGCATAGGTACCAACACCGCATAACTAATACAAATTCACAACATACCTCGAGAGCAGGACGTTCGTGCACCGCTGGGTCTAAAATGGGAGGGTCTAAAATGTTACTTCGGGATATGGGTTTCGGAATATATAATGGTTGAAGGAAAGTTATACTAAAACAATCCGTCTAAAATCTTTTATTCTCTCCACGATGAAATTTTCTTTTTTTCAAATGAGAAAGCTGAAAAAAAAATATTGAAGTAAATCCTTATTAATATTAAATGTATTTCAATGCACTTTTTAGTTCATGTCTGGAATGTTTAGTAGAAGCAAGGAATGATTTGGAAGGATGAAAAGCGACTAGACGGGCGGGCAAATTGCTGCTGTAAAACAGACTATCGTCACGGACGAGCGGAAATTAGCGTCTCATTTCGCGCCATGATTGCTATGAAATACCAAAAAATAAAAATAAGTTAGAAAAAATTGCCAAGAGAATTACAGGCAACTTTTTTCTCAATTAATAATAATCAGGACTGTGGGAAGAAATTAATCATTGGATCAGAATGAGGCTTATAAGAGTGTAGAGAATTAGGTCAACACACGTAAATCTGAATTTGTCCGGAGTGGGGAAACCTCGCGGTCGGAGTGGCATGAATGCAACTATTCCCGCTTGTTGATGAAATTCAGAAACAATATAAGTCATGAAATCGAAAGAAGGTGAAATTACTGGTTCTATGGGTCTTCATTTTGGAGCAAAGTGTTAGCAGGTTTTAGGAACGTTTTGGTACCATTCAGGCAATTTTCATGTGGAAAATCCTTCCGATATCTTTTATGTACATCGCTCCTGACTGCTTAATAATATAAATATGAACAGTTTTATCCATCCCAATTGATGCAGAACATATCATTCTCCAAGGAACCAAGAAGAAATGCATTATCCATGGCTTTTCGTGGCAATGGATCAAATAGCTCCGGCCGGAGTGGGAGATGGAGAGCGGTGAACTCATTGAATCCAAGAACGCGGTCGGGCTGGTGAAGGTGAATTCCTATATTTGGTTAGCGGAGCGTAGTTATTTTTTTTTCAACGAAGGATTTTCTTTAAAGTTTTTCGCTGCCATCTGGAAGGAATTGACTGCGTGTTTGGCTCGAGGTATTAGAGGTTGTATTATCTGACTATGTAGGTACCTACCTACTTACCTATATCAAATATCTTCGCGGTAATTCGAGTTATTGATTTGGATAAACCAAAGCTGTAAGCTTGTGTTGTGTGACGGGAAATCTTCAGATAATACAAGGAGCAGGACATGATAATATTAATTGCTGCGATGTTTTGCCGACAAGCGTAGAAATGAACAAAACTGATTGCTTTGCTTTTGTCTGGAAAATTTTGTTTTCACTTCAAAATTTTGTTTTCACTTTCACTTTAATTTTGAAGCATGAATGTTTTTCTTTCAAAATGGGGGCTGGGCCTCTTCAGTGCACATTGACTGCAGATATTATATATATGCATGCATTCAAGCATTATTTGTGCTTTCATGAAATGTTCAGGAATTATTAGGTGCATCCTGTCCATATTCTCCATTGAATACCATTATACTCTTAACATTTCTGGTCTGACTTTCTGAATGGACAAATTTGCAGTTTAAGGTGATTTGATTTCTTGAAATTTATTTTTCGTGCAATGATTATGAATATGTTCATAATGTAGGTACTTACATGATGTGACTGCACATTTTTTTGGCAAGTGCAGTTGGGTAGCAAAATGACACCAAAAAAGTGGCTCAGGTTTGGTTGGGAAATATACCATGAAATGTGATGTTATAAATGAAGAAAAAGCTGCAGCCTAACTGGATGCAAGAAAATATTTTTTTAATAAAATTTTCTATAAGCAATTAATTAAAAGTATTAAAATGAATTAAGAAATGAAAAGTAAATGGCCTATGCTAACTAAACAGCCTATGCTAGCCCGAGTGTTTTTTAAAATTCAAAAACTTTTATATTCCTGAATGATTCCGAAAGGAATTTGATGAATGGATAACTTACAAAAAAAAATAATCTAGCATAATTTAGCCAAACCTAATACCTTTGTATGCTTCATGGAGGCAAACTGTGTGTAAAACATGTGTGGAAAAGTAATAGTGCCCATGACAATTCCTATGCTGTAGCAAAACATGGTTCATATCCACCAGTATTTTGGAGATTTGGGGGAAGTGCTACACTTTGTGGCTTACCAGTTGTGTGGATGCCACTATAGCTCTTGGTGTTCATCCATACATTCTTCTGAGCACATCTGGACTCTGTTCTGCGGTTTGTCCACAAATGGAGAACATACACATGAATGCACTGGTGGCTGTTTATTAATTCACCTGCACCTCACCATAAATCGCACATGCACAAATGGAATGTTATGGAATGATATGGAAGATGGAATGTTGTGAAATATGGAATGTTCAGTGGCATTAAGATCATATTCAGACTGCATTGATCCATATTTTGCCATCCATTGACATATGTTGTACTTGTGCATGCTAGCAAACTGATATTCTTCCAATCTGGCTGGCATCTCATTTTCGGCTTTACTCCTGCCTCCTCTTGGAATGTCCCTACAGATGACTCGAAATAACAAATGTGTATTATCCTCAATTATACTGGAAACTTCATGTGGTATGGGGACCCAGTATGACTGAATTTTCCTCTCCACCCAAGTTATCACTATTGTATAATGACATCTAGCTGTCTTGCTAGTTAAGTATGTCTTCATCCAGCAATGCAAGGAGTGTATTTTTTCCGGAGTGTATAATTCTTTGGATTGCAAAAGTTCCAAAAAAGGGCCACTTTTCCAACGCTGGTCACGTCACGCCACCGAGGTGGACAGGGCAGGGCCACCGAGGTGGACAGGACACAGCCACTGAGACTGACAGGGCAGGGCCACCGAGGTGGACAGGACACGGCCACTGAGGTGGAGAGGACACGGCCACTGAGATGAACAGGGCAGGGCCACCGAGGTGGACAGGACAGGGCCACTGAGGTGGACAGGACAGGGCCACCGAGGTGGACAGGACAGGACCACCGAGGTGGACAGGACACAACCACTGAGGTGGACAGGACAGGGCCACCGAGATGGACAGGACACAGCCACTGAGGTGGACAGGACACAGCCACCGAGGTGGATAGGACACAGCCACCGAGGTGGACATCACAGGACCACCGAGGTGGACATGACACAGCCACCGAGGTGGACAAGACACAGCCACTGAGGTGGACAGGACACGGCCACTGAGGTGGACAGGGCAGGGCCACCGAGGTGGACAGGACAGGGCCACTGAGGTGGACATGGCAGGGCCACCGAGGTGGACAGGACAGGGCCACTGAGGTGGAGAGGACACGGCCACTGAGGTGGACAGGGCAGGGCCACCGAGGTGGAGAGGACACGGCCACTGAGATGGACATGGCAGGGCCACTGAGGTGGACAGGACAGGACCACCGAGGTGGACAGGACACAGCCACCGATATGGACAGGACACAGCCACTGAGGTGGACAGGACACAGCCACCGAGGTGGATAGGACACAGCCACCGAGGTGGACATGACAGGACCACCGAGGTGGACATGACACAGCCACCGAGGTGGACAAGACACAGCCACTGAGGTGGACAGGACACGGCCACCGAGGTGGGCATGACATGGCCATTCAGGTGGGCATGGCACAGGGTATGCGTATGTAGACAGTAGACATATGCTGTGTCTAGTAGCGTGTCCAGCTTGCTCCTGCGACTTCAGTAAGCTGTGTTCGGGAGTGTGTGGTGTTTTAGAGTTGTACTGGGTGGCAGGACGTTTAGAACAATCGTTTGTGCCTGTG
>JAOTOL010001431.1:140000-317500 GCA_034440575.1 Imbricaverruca yamaguchii
ATTCGTCGTGACAATGGTGTTTAAAATACATTGTATATCCTTGAAGTTCAATGTTGAGCTCCACAACGCACAAGTGAGCTTCCTTTGCTTGTTTTAGCACATACCTAAGTGAAGATTTCTTGTACTAGCGATAATGAGAAAAGGATGCATGCTATAAACTAGTATTGTAGAACAGATCACATCATATGTTGCTCTTTGCCTGGAATTGTGTTACGAGATGTTTGTGTATCACGATCCGTAATGATGAGCATAAGCAGGATACTTAACAAGGTGCTGCTGGAAATGACGGATAAGGACTTCATGAATGCACATCAAGAAACACTGGCTAATTTGTTTTGAATGGATGCCAACTGAGTATTCAATAAGCTGTATATTCCGTCCTATTTCGAGAATAATTTGTCATGCATTACTGGTGTGTGCACTGCGCTGTAAGCGTTCGGCGTGCGGATCATGCGCATAGGTGACCTCACCCAATGGAGACCGATGGAGACCTCATCGGAGGTGCGCCGTCCTGGGTTTACGTGGATTTTCTGTGACCCTGTAATGTGCGTGTATCTAAGGTTCCGGCATGAGCTGTAGCTTCCGGGACCAGCAAAGTACTATCAGCACACTCAGTAAGAAGCAACCTAATGAAGTTGGGCAAAACTCAAGGATTTTTCCCGACGTGTTTAGATACCGGGGGCATACCCAGAGCACGGGTGCTGATTGATATACTTTTGCAGGGCAATTGTCTCCTCAGTGTTAGCCTTCCCCAATAATTTTCATCCTTAACATGGGACCCATGGAGTGTGCCCCTCTCCCAGTCTACTTGGGCCCGCCCATTGTCTTCACGTATTGTGCCCCCGCCCCGAATAATTTTCAGAAATCAACGCCTGTGACCCAGAGGCAATAATAGCTTCACAAGTTATCAATTGTCATGTATGCGGTGTGGGCAGAAGTGAGATCTCAATCGTATTACAATTGTAAAATATTGTAAGCTACAGCGTGCAAGGGAATGGTCATAAGGGAATGAAGCAACCTGTTGGTTTATTCTGTGATTTTGCAGTATGTCGTTGACTTAATAACCTATACAACCTAACATGCAACCTATGCCCAGGCATGCCGGGCAGCTTAAGTCTATTTTTGTCATATTTGAAGGAAGATGTGGCCTTCAGCCTGCTTGTAATCAGGGGCGGTTGAAAATCACAAAACAAGCAAAATATAGAAAATCTGCCTGACGTGCAGTTTGTATAGAGCTGCTGCACACAAGAGCTCTGCGCGTGGCCGTGTATTCATACTCGTTCTGCGTGCGTATTGTCTAGCCTTGCCCCATATCTAATTGCACGGCTTGGTATCCCCGCTATTTCAAACTGTCCTTCCTAACGCCAATAGGAATGCCATCCATGCTCATTCCAAGCCCATCCTAAGCACTGTCCATACCTCAGCCGGTCTAAGTCAATCGTAACTTGAACGTGCGCATTGTGTCAGAATAGTGCCACAATCGGCGGATGTGGGGGTGGAGGTACCCTATTCCCTCTTCCAGCATTGTCTGGAGGTGACGTCTCCATGCTACAGTCAGTGTCTGGAGGAGACCGCTCTTCATTCCAGTATGTGTGTCTGGAGATGACTTGCTCCCGGTTACAATATATGTATGGAGGCAACCGATCTCCGTTCAAGTCTGTGTTTCTGAGATGACTGCAGTGGCAGTCCGTTACGCAGTCTGTGTCTGGGATGGGTCTGCTCTTCATTACAACCTGTGTGTCTGGTGTGACTGCTCTTCGTTACCGTGTGTGTGTGTGCATGCTCGTGCGTTCGTCTGGAGGTGCCTGCTTTCCGTTACAGTCTGTGTGTCGGTGGCTCGAGCAGACCCTGAAGTCTTTACCGACGGAGAGCGCGGGCGGCAACGTGACGGCCACACACAAACAGCTGGTGGAGTTCCACAAGGCTGTCACCAGGTGGGTGCTTCGTGTTCATGTTAATTCATGAATTAGTTCATGTGCATTCATGATCTGTTCAGCGTCTGATGCTAATAAAAATCCCACCTCTTCCCATCCAGGGTGTATAATGATGTATATATATTTGTGTATATTTATACACACATATATACATGTATATATGCATATACGTAATATATGCATATATTTTTATTCCTGGGGGCGGTACTTCTTGCATATAATTGCAGGATAGGCTAAGATTATTCCTCTGTCTAGTTGAACCACTGCACTACCTAGATTGCAAACTCAAAGGCATTATTGCCAGTTATATCAAGGTTTGTATGATGCAACTGATTTACCGCAGTGAAGGATGCGAATAGACCTGACTTTTTCATTTGCAATGGGACACAGTGACACATTTGGAAAGAAAGCTTTGGAAAAGGCAACCGGTTGCTGAATTCATCAATATACATGCATAGTGGGCGCTGTATGGCCAACGCAGTCGATGCGCCCGTAAGCCCAAATAACCAACCAGTATGCATACATACATTCATACAGATTATATACATATATATGCATATATATATATATATAACTACCTCGACCCTGGACAGATGACGTGACCAGAGTCTCAAGATCATTATATTCACGACAAGAGCTTAGGCGGTTCTCGGGCCACACCACACATGCTAACCCACCCATCGTCCCCAAATCTGTCTTCTTGCAATCCTTCCAGAACACGGTGCACTTTTGACCTGACGTGAACTGGCCGGTCGACAGCGCGGAGACCACTCAGGATGCGGTGCAGGCGCTGCGCGACTTCTCGCGACTGTACAGATGAGAGGCAGCCGCCGGGTCGCTGTTGGGCGGACCCGTCTGCGTCACCGCTCGTGATGGTGGACCCCACCGAGTCGGCTGTGGACGGCCGGGCCGACCTGCTTGGCCGACCACCGTCACACTAGATCTGAGGTGCGAGCCGGACGGCCGCCTAAGCGCCGCCGCCTGAGAGACTGGCCCCTGGCCACGCCGCCCGGGCCCGTCTCTGGCCACGCCGCCTGGGCCCGCCTCTGGCCCCGGCGCTTGGGCCTGCCGCCTGGGCCCGCCTCTGGCCACGCCGCGGCCGCCGTCGCCACCGTGCCGGAGTGAGTGCCGAGCCGATCGTGCTGTGATGAGTTGTGTGATCCGCCGCCGAGCGGCGTTTTACTGACGTCGTCGGCCGGCCGCCAGCTTTTGTCTCACTCCGAACCGTTCGGCCGTCGATCCGGAGACCACCCTCCGGCCGACTGCGCGGCGCTCTCGCGCCAGGTTTTATTTCGGTGATTGTGTGTGTGCGTGCGCGTGTGCGTGTGCGTGTGTGTTAGGTGACCGCTCCGTGTTACGGTGTGTCAGTTACCGCCGTTTTGGCCTGGTGCCGTCGGAAGGCCGGGGGGTGGGGGCTAGTGTTTCGTCCCGCTTCATGTACCGCCCGCTAGATCACGGGGGCGCACCTGTGCTTCCGGCAGTCTTAGGAGATGGACTGCTCCAGTTGGTGGGCGCCGTTTGTCGTGACGTGACGTGACGTGACCTGACGGTTCGGACGCCGACAGAGGCCAGTCGAGATCAGGCGTCTGTGTGGTGCCGTTTTTACGCACGTATGTAAGCCGTACATATATGTGGTCATCCGAAACGGGTGTTCACAAATATACGGCTGATCATTCCATGGAGAGATGCATTGTTTATAGCTGAGAGTAATGGACAACCTGAGGTGGAATTAATACTGTTTGACATAAAATCGAGCCGAGTCGCGGGACGGAGTGGATTTGCAATAACGCAGATGCACGCGGGGGAACAGTACAAGGGGGAGCTGTCCAGTGTCATAAAATTATTTCATCATTAACTGTGCGGATGAAGAAAGAAGTTGTGAATAGTGAAAGAAACTTAGGATTAAAAAGTGGAATGCCTTTCACTTCAGTCACATGCATTTACATTATTTAGAGTTGTTGATAATGACTGCCCACACATGTGGCAAATGGTAAAAAAGGCAAGGATAAATAGCACAACCATAATAACCATGGTCAATTATTTTACACGGGGAGCTGTCCCATCCCAATTTGTATTTTCTTTACATTTAGTCAGAACTCCTTTGGTGGCTTTGTGGACCAGGACCTTGTTGCTAAGCAGGGATTGTTGGGCCATGTCTTCTTACCGTCCTTTCCACGAATTCTGGTTCAACTGTACAGCTTTGACGGATAGTTTAACGTGCCTTCAATGTACCGCCAGAGCCAATTTTACGAGTTTTAAAATGAACCTAATGGCGTAGCATCCACATTCATATATTAGTTTTGTGTTGTATGGGCAGAAGTTACTTTATGGTGGGTTTTGTCTCTCACCTCCCAGCCGATGTTTCAGATGCCCCTGGTTTTGCGCATGGATAGATAAAGACGTCCACCTGGGCTATCCGACCCCTGCCCGACTCGGCCCGATCATCACTGTTTTGCCACACGAGTGTACACATCTTTGGATTGGGTACGTGCACTTTCAATCCTAAATTGTACCCACCCAAAGTTCAGTAGGAGAAATTATGAGTGCCCAACTCAAAATATTTTGTACTGCGGCAGCGTAAAAAAGATCTTCCAATAACATGGCTCAGCATCATTATTTTTGTAATGACGATTTCTCCCTGTCCCTGTCCCTGTCCATAGATAGCAAGATATGATAGCAGCACCGTAGTGATTAAAATTTAGTTATGGGCGCAAAGTGACCCTTGATGTCGACGCGCCCCTAAACTCCAATCCACCACCACCACCAGTCATTTCTGCAAAATATATCGATCTTGAGGGTGTTTTGTTAATGCGGAAACAAAGATTCCATGACACCTTGTGCAATTTTTGGTGTTTATTTTCTCTGGATAGGTGGGGGTATGGTGGAGGAATGGGGGTCAATTGCCCAGCCATATAAATCCGTTTGGTGCAGTATTTTATGCACAATATTTCTCAGTCTAACATGTCATTTCACCCATTTTACCACACTGCAGACCTGTGGAATCATGAAAACATGTTTTAGTTCTTCCAATATGAGCTTTCGTTATTTTAATAATTCCATCTGGGCACTTCCATTGGTTTGATTGGTGTGGGTCTGGGCCCATGTTTTATCATAAGCAGGACTTGTTGCATTGATCAAGTGTTATAAATTACTGGAAGCCAAATATGACCTATGACACTTTGTCCTTGGTATTTGTGCTGTACTTGAACGGAATTAAATTTGTATTGCTAAATTGTACTTTCAAAGAGTCATTGGCTTTGGAGAACAGTATGTTTAAATACCATGTTTGTCAGCATGATAAAGATAAGACCACTGAAGTCGGAAATGTAGTCGGAAATCTGATAATATGACCACTAGTTAGAAAGCAAACTAATGTACTACTATTTTTTAACATCTAACATAACATAACGTGGTTTACCCCACTTAATTTTAAATTGCTTCTTCAATATAAGCAGTTTGTGTGTTCAATAATACAAATGTTAAGGAACCTAGCCTAGCCTCACCTTTTTCTCTGAGGAAAGAAAGCCCTATTTCGTCTGAAATAAAATACAGTGCACCACTTCGACCGGTTCACCTTCACTGTAACTGAATGTGACCGGTTACTGCAAGGTGCGCGAGCTGCGAAAATCGAGCGTTGCGCGTGACCGCTGCGAAATGGGCGCTCACTAATTGCTCTAACTACGTCAGGTGATCGACTGAGTGAAATAGCCGCATCAAACTTCCTCAAGGCCATTTGGACCAGGGGTGGATGCAGGGGACACTTGGAGCATGTGCCTCACCCATGGCGTCGCTCCGGGCGGGAGAGCGTCCCGTACAATCAACGGATTTATCTGCCAGAGGTACCTTCTTCAGAGGAAAAGGTTCCTTTTGCGACGAAAAGGCGCCCCTCAATATGCACGAGCTCATCTTACCCGCTCGGCGAATTCTCCGCCGAAAGCGCCCTTCCGAAAAAAATGTGCACCCCATCAGGTAATCACGGAGAGTCAGGAGCTAATCAATCACCATCAATACGAACTACTTGCCTTTCATTTGACAAAAACAGCAGTATAAGCTCTTACCGAAATGGCTCTGGCAGATCCAGGTTCATGTTCACGCGTGGTCTGGGTATCCGTGGCCTTCGCCGCCTCATATTTTTAACATCCATGCTTAATAGTGAGCTTGCTTTAATGTCCATACTGTTCAGATAGAACCACTTGACAGATAATGACTTGGCGGTGTCTCTCTTTCTCAAATACAATCATTTGATAATCTGAGATCAGAGAAACTTTTACCATGGATGGGGCAGAGTAAACTGGTAGTAAGTTCTGCTTCACTTTTACTACAAGTTGTAGATGTAGTTGTAAGTAGTAACTTTTGCGAAACAGCCTGTCTGAATTTAGCCGAGGATGGTAGTAAGTAGTAAGCAGTAGATTTGAAGTGGTAAATTAAAATTGTACATTTTGTTTTATGAAACAGGCTATAGCCCTCGCCGACCCCAACTGGCAGAACCACAGGACTGTGGGATGAAACAAAAAAACAGGACAGCAAGTGGCCTCGGCCCGTCACCATTACTTACGCAAGAAAAGCCACGGGTATCCAAATACTAACCAAAAAAAATCCACATCTTTCACATCCTCATTTCCGGTTACACTTTATATATCTTGGAAGTGAACTAGTAACAATCATACCAGACTTCCGGAAGATTTGCAAGTATCATACTAAACTCACTTACCCTCTTTATGAATATACCTACTAAACTTTTACCAGATGTGTTGATAGGGAGCGTAAAAAATCAGAAATTTGCATATATACCCGAAGCTTTGATGATGCAATAGATGTGCTCATAATAACCTGCCTTGTTTGTTTGCCTACAAATTAAACCTTGAAACAGCGGAGCGCAATTTTGGAATATTACATCTTACGCTTACCCAAGGCCGTATGCAGAGGTAAAATCATAAGCTTCTGCGCATCTTTTCGCACAGGTTGCCTTATGACGTGTACGATGCGTCACCCGCCCGCTCCGTAACTACATATGGACCAAGGCCTATCTAGCCCACGCAAGCCATAATCGTGCAAATGCAAAATATGGCAGGAATCCCTGTCTAAAACGCTGCATAACTGGGTTTTGCTGCTTAAATCACTGCCATTTATAACAAGCGATTTCAGTTGCAACTTAGGCGTAATATATTACTATTTTGCGATGGAGTGTGCTCCTTATGCTGACATGTTGTAGAAAACATGCACCCATGGCCACCTACATGCAATCGCATTCAAATATTACCTCTGAATGGGTGACGCATCATATACGTCATATATCGCATATGGAAGCTCAATTGGCTCTATGGCCGCTGTTGGGATGACACCCCTAGCTTTTACCTATGCATAGGTACATGCATACCTAGGTAGGTGCCTACCTTAACGTAGGTGCTTGATATCATTTTCGAATTCAGAATGAATTTGGATGGGGCTTTAGCCCCTCATTCAGTGAGAGCTATCACAAGAGTTTTAGCCTGCATTGGAGCTCTTTATTCATTCAGAGCTATATGTGATGTCCTGTGGCTCGTGCATTCAATAATTAGAGGCTATGTATTACCAAGAATCTTTCACACTGATGTTTTGAAACATGGGAAATGGGCAGGTAAGAAATGATGTCAAGTGTGTTGTTTTTGCTTTCATTATGCATTTATGCTTTAAGGTGTTTTATGAATTCTTTGAATTAATCATCCCATTGCAATGTTTATGCATGTGACTAAGATGATGGGACTAGGTACTTATTTTCTGTGCAAATGATTGATTTTTATATGCCAATTTAATATGATAAGCAGTGTAATCACAAAATGTGGTGTTGAGACCTGGGTACCTAGGTATGGTAAGATGCCATACTTGGGCCACTTTCAGTCTTCAGAAGTGATGTGCTTTGACTTGAACTGGTCACAGAAAGAGAAGTTTCCAGTCTAACAGCATAAATGAATTCTCCTTAGGTTGTAGGAACTATTTTCTTCTATTGGAAATAATAAATAACCACAAATAGTCAATCAATTTCAAGGAAATTATAGAATGGTGGAGCAATGCACTCCCAAACACTTTGCTTTCCTAACTCGGGCCAATGTCCAGATCCATGCCCCAACTTGGGTCGCTTCACTTATTCTGAAGCCCAATTTGTGCCACTTGGTTAATTTCTAAATACAATGTTTCCTGTTTATTAAGTGATAATTTGAAGAGTGGGAATTTAAAAAGACATTTTTCTGATCTTGGTTCATTATTTTTGGGTCGGGTAGTGGGTACTGGGGTAGGGGTGGGGAAACTTCCTTCTGAGGGATGAGTTCTCCAGACCAATGTGGCACCTTTGGTGGCTGGAAGAAAAGCTTTGCTGTTACTGGAGTGGGTGAAGGGATGCAGCCACAAATTCTGAGGAGGGTCCATGTTACTGCAAGGGGCTGCTTGGTCTAAACCCCCCATCTTTCCTCTCATATTCTCACACACTGTCTTGGGGGTTGATACAACCTGTGCTCTAACCTCTAAACTAAGCATCATACAAAAACAAGAGGTGTCATTGGAAAGTTTATGAGTGGGGCCAGAAACCACCACCAAAATTTTTCCCCTCACCAAAAAAATGATGTCACTAAGCCTAGGTTTTCATGACTTACATCATGGTTTTAGCTCTTGGGAGTTCATTTTAGGAGATATTTGAGAAAAGATTGGAATCAACAAAGGAAGGCAAAATCGACCATGACCCTAATATTTTTGCCCACCCAAAAATAAAATTTCCTCCTTTTATTTAATTTCACAATTTTGAGTTCTCACATTTCTTTAATTCTTTTAAACAAACATTATTTTCCTAGTGAGTAGAACAGAATGAAAAACGTGGTTTGAAGATTGAGTGTATTCCTGCTCAACAGGTTTTTCAGTGATTACATCCCTCACAGCGGAAAAGCCTCTCCCCAACGAGGCGGCAGCAGGGGTCCCCAACGAGGTGCCTGGGTGGTCCCCAAATAGGTGGTGATGAAGGTCCCCACAAGGCGTTGGTGGTGGCAGAAGTTCTTAGCAAGGTGGTAGTACAGGTCCCCAATGAGGCAGCAGTTGCATCGGTCCCAGTGAGGCTTCAGCAACGATCCCCAACGAGGTGGCGGCAGCGGTCTTCTGCGAGATGGCGGCTGCATCGGTGCCCAGAGTGGCTTCGGCAACTGTCCCCAATGAGGCGACAGCAGGTGTCCCCAACGAGATGACGGCTGCGTCGGTGCCCAGTGACGCTTCGGCAACGGTCCCCATTGAGGCGGCGGCAGCGGTCCCCGGCGAGGTCCCCGACGATGTGGCGCCATAGGTCGCCGACGAGGCAGCGGGCTGCGGCGGTACACAGTGGTGACGCGGCACAGGTCTGCAACTAGGGAGTGAGGGTACCTGGTATAGCGACCCAGGAAGGCGAATTGGTAATGGTCTCATCGCTTCCGTCATCATGTTGCCTTCATTTTCCATCAGATAATTCACTATATACGAAAAATGTATATGTATATATATATATATATATATATATATATACAATCATAGTGCAATGCCCAACGTCTCACACACACAGTATTGGGATTGACAAAAACAGAAAGCCAGCCACATCCTTCCAACAGCATGAGTTTGGATGACATTTTACAGGGAAAGCGTGCCTTGTCCCCAACTCAGGCCACCGGCCCGAGTTGAGCGGTGAAAAATGGTTGCCTCCCCAACTCGGGCCACGATAAAGAATGCGCCACATCTATTAACACTCGCACGCCCGGCGGTCCGCGCCAACTTCACATATCCGGGTGCAGATATCTGCCCCCCTAAGATCTCTAGAAGTGTGCTAGCTAGCGACAAACGGAAAACGGCGTTGGATAGCTGGTGACAGGCTCTATCGAAAGTGTTTGAAGTCATATTTTCGCTCAGGTCAATATTCAGGTCACTGGGCCATCATAGGTCAAATTCGACCAGATCGGTGGGACTCTCAGATATTGACACATATCTCAGGACCTGTAACAGATAGAAACACATGGTTAACGCTATTCGATAGTCCTTGAAATGTGCTATCGACAATAGGTGGTGTGATTTAAGGTCAGGTCAACCGAAACTATGACCTCAAGTGAAGGTCATGAAGTAGACTAGTGGGGGCATGTAATGTATCAATCGACACGTCTTGGCGATTCAAGCACAATGACGGTAATTTCAGCCTTCTAGCTCAATGCAGTGTGATATAATGTGCAGAAATGTGTAGTGATCTCAGATGAGCTCAGATGACCTTGGTGAGGTCACTGAGCAAAAATGTCAGCGGTAGCATTGAGCGTAGCTTCCAACTACATGCCACAACCGTTGTGAGATAATTCTGAGAGCAAATATGTAACTAGGAAACATTGGTATATTTTACCATAGCCCTATAATGGGGAAGCCATGGCCGCGACCTGACCTGAGGTCGATGCTACGACAAAAACCCGATATACATATTATGGTCCCTGATGAGATCATGACGTGTTATACGTTTGAAATCAATCGCTCAATTATTGTGGAAGTTATGCCACTTAGAACTCCGAATGTAGTTGGGTCACTTCGCCTGACCTGGGGGCCTGACTTAAGATGTCCCATGGTTAAAAATGTATGAGGGTATGCGGAAAAGACTATTGAGCAGCCATGCGAGGTTTGGCTTTGCTAACTCGGTTAGTATGGTGGCAAATTATGAAAAACCGCAGGGGGCAGATATCTGCCCACGGACGTGCGCGGGTTAAACGTGTAAACAAACAAGCAGGGATAATGATTGATGACGTGTAATGCAGTATTTTGCAGCTTTGAATGGACCATCAATGCCCATCATTTTAAAAACACAGGCTAAAACCGCACTGCAAGAGTATAGTGTTATGTTAGGTCCCAGCGAGTCAGAGTTCAGCCAACCCGTAGTAGAGGGACCTGTCCAGTGTTCCGTCTTCTGATTGGTCGTCTGTTACATATCATGTGATTGGGCAAACTTGAGGCGACAGAAGAAAGATCAAGTGACATAATAGTCTAATTTAGCAGGGACCATCGTTGTTTTGGCCGGGACAGGGAGGTTGGAAATCGTGAGTGACCGGAGTAGGGCAGTGACCCGAGTTTGGCGTTTTACCCTACCTACATCTAGGTAATCTTATTTAATTATGTTTACTTTAATGAATGTACCTATTTAGTTAATTGTACTCTGACTGTGCCAAGCTTTCTTTCTATCTACTAGGTAGGCACCAACCATAGTGACAGTATGCAGTCTGTACTAGGTACCATATGTAGTGACCATATATAGGTATGGTCTTTGACCAATTTGGGACCCCCTGGGAATGCAGACTGGGTGGAGTGGAGGCTGATTGTTACCTCATTTGACCCTGCAGACATTGACCCTGGGTCATTAACTGTATACTGCAGCAAGTTTACTGCAGCCATTATCCTCCAAAATGTGTGCTTCTAGTTTCAGTAGTTTCAGAGATCTTTTGGGGCTGGACCCCCCCCCCTCTGGTGGTCATTATGTGACATAAATATTGACCAGAGATCTTGTGCACTTCCCATGGTAGCATTGTTTGCACTCAAAATGTAATGGAATTTGGTGCATGTGAAATCAGGGTTTGGAGAAGAAAAAACTGGATATGGATAGTATGTTCTCATGGCACCACAATGCCCTGCTGTGAGGAAAGTGTATAGCTTAATTTGATTTGAGGATACCAAAAGTTGAATGCTGGTAGAAAGTGACAGGTTTTACTGCATGGCAGCATTAAGCTATCATATAACCATCTCAGTTGTCTCAGTTCATCAGTGTCCCTTTCAATTAATTCTAGGACAGGGGCAAGATATAAGGGGGTGCTGGAGGCATGTGTCCCTAGTGTCCCATTAGGTTTTCTGCCAGAGTTGCACCTTGAAAGAAGTCTGCCCTTTGGTATGCTTGAATGCCCCCTCAATTTTTTTTCAGCCAGAAGCACCCCTCCTATGACAAAGTTCCACCATTACAATTCTCGATGGTCTAAATGGACATTCATTGTATGAGTAGGCTTTAATTGAGTATTCCCCCTCCATACAACTTCATTTCTGCACTTTTTAAACCCGCATTGTGATTGTTTCAAAAGTTGAAAGAGATCATGTGACTAAGTCACAATGTCACTATTTCAAATATCCTGTGAATGAAAGTTTCAAAATAGCTAAAAGATGCTGTGGGCCATGGTGAGTTCACTGATATATGCTCAGATTGCTCTCCATTGAGTTAAAGACTTCAGAAGACACACATGTTGTGTGACATCACACAAATTCCCCAGATGATAACAACTTGACCATTGACCTGATATTTATAAGAATGACACACCTAGATTCTGAGCACCAGATAACCCTACACAAATATGTTCATTAAAATATAAAGTAGTGGGTGTTATTTTGGCCTTTTCACTTATCGATTTCTCATGGAATGGGCCTCATCTAAAGTTGTCAAACTCATACTTTTAGAGTTAACTACAGCTGCAGTGTCCCTTCCAAATTTTGTATTTTTGCTTCGGTAGTCTCGAGTCTGGGGAGGGGAATCCTCCAGTCTCCGGTTCACCTTATTTGAAGTGCTCTACAGTTTGTGTGTTGACATGGGACTATGAGGGGTGAGCGCCACCAAGGAAATTGGCGGCATCGATTGCATCCATACATTGTGCCGAGCCATTACTTGTCAAACTCCTCCACCGGTGACATTGTTTCCGGATGGTGTTGGTGACGTGACCTGTCGCATGTCGCCGCCAGTGGTGACCGGATGCACAGATGGCGTCGGTCGTGCCTACACGCGAGAGCTGGCTCGTCGCGGCAGCTCGCTGCTGCTCATCAGCCGGTCCCAGCAAAAGCTGGACAAACTCGCCTCCGAGCTGCGTGAGTGGATGTGCCTCTTCTGTGGTAGCGCTGGTGGAGATGTTTGCTGCATGTCTCCTGTGGTAGTGTTGGTGGAGATGTTTGCTGCATCTCTTCTGTGGTAGCGCTTGTGAGGATGTTGGCTGCATCTCCCCAGTGGAAGTGTTGATGGAAATATTGAAGTGCTTCTGGCTGTTTTGGCGACATTGGTTGTTGATCTGATATTGTTTTAGCGACATTGGTGGTAGCCGTTGCTGGTTAAGCGACTGATGGTTCTGGCTGTTGTTGCAACATTGATGGCAGTTCTGGCTGCTACAGTAACAGTAGCAGTGAATCGAATCATTCTGATGGCATTTTCAGAGATATTGGTGGTGACCCTGTTGCTCCAGAGGCTGTAAAGGTTGTGTTGTTGCAACAGTCGATCGTTCGCTCTGGCTGTTTCAGGACAGGAATTTAACTCTGAGACGATGACGGTGGCGGTGGATTTCAGCGATGGTCGTCCCGTCTACGAACGAGTAGTTGAGAAGATAGATGGTCTTGATATTGGCATACTGGGTGAGTGGTTATCAGACATGTCCATTTATCCCACGTATTTTTCCTCACTTGTCACTGTGGTGCCAGATTTGGAGGAGCACTCTACACGGCACGCTCGTATTTACCCGTCGGTCCGCGAGCTAGCTGGGAGCTGGTCGGGTTAGGTCAGAAGTTAGCTATTTGGTACGCTACAAGCCCCTAAGCTATTTGGGCTTAGGGGCGCTTCGTAGGTGGGAAATGCGGCCGTGCTGGAGCATCTGGTGTGCGGCCTAGACTCGCCCGCTGTGTGTTGAATGTGACCAGGTGACGGCGCTGCCGGCAGTCAATAACGTGGGCGTGATGCTCGACTACCCGATGCCGCACGGCGACGTGTCCGAGGAGGCCGTCTGGCGGCACGTGCTGGTGAACGTGGCGCCGGCGGCCGTGCTCAGCCGGCTCGTGTTGCCCGGCATGGTGGCTCGCCGCCGCGGCGCCATCGTCAACATCAGCTCCAGCTCAGCCATCGGACCCATGCCCTACATGGGCATCTATTCCGCCTCCAAGGTTGGTGTCGCTGGCTGCAGTGGGCTTGCGTAGCGCGTCGGCGACGGGGGCCGAGACGAGAGGCTCTACTGCCCACCTGCGACCTGAAACGAAGCGGAAGTCCGGCGCCCAGGGCGAGTCGTGGGCGTGAGGCCCGACCTTGTATGTGTAGGTGTATGTTTGGGTTAAAGCTTTGAAAAACCCGAGAAGGTGAAAAACGAAGCAGCTTGGAAAACCATTAGGTAGAAACCAAGCGCTATTTATAAGGAGAACCGTCCGTTTTGGCCAGATTTCAGAAAGCACATTCGTAATTGGCATATGCTCAACTCTTGAATGGAACGTCTCGTCTTTTGAGCATTCAGAACCCACCCAGTCAACCGTGGCGGGATAGTGAACAAATCTGACTACTTGTGTGTGGTGCGGGTGTACTTGTGTGATGCTGGAATTCCTCACCGTGACGGACATTGGCCAACAGAAATTCGTCGAGTACTTTTCGCGGGCACTGTCGGCCGAGTACCGGCCGCATGGCATCACAGTGCAGACCGTCGTGCCGTTCTACATCGCCACCAAGATGACTGCATACTCAGACAAAATCGGCCGCGCCAATCTCTTTGTGCCGGATGCTGTCACCTTCGCCGACAGCTGTGTCCGCACCCTGGGCCGCCTCGAGACCACGACCGGCTACTGGACGCACGAACTCCAGGTCAGTCCACCACCGGCTACTGGACGCACGAACTCCAGGTCAGTCCACTACCGGCTACTGGACGCACGAACTCAAGGTCAGTCCACCACCGGCTACTGGACGCATGAACTCCAGGTCAGTCCACCACCGGCTACTGGACGCACGAACTCCAGGTCAGTCCACCACCGGCTACTGGACGCACGAACTCCAGGTCAGTCCACCACCGGCTACTGGACGCACGAACTCCAGGTCAGTCCACCACCGGCTACTGGACGCACGAACTCCAGGTCAGTCCACCACCGGCTACTGGACGCACGAACTCCAGGTCAGTCCACCACCGGCTACTGGACGCACGAACTCCAGGTCAGTCCACCACCGGCTACTGGACGCACGAACTCCAGGTTAATCGACCATTGACTACTGGGCGCAAAAGCTTCCAACTGGACACACAGCGCCTCGTAATAGACTCGTAAGCTTGAGCTCAGTTCACTGCGTGCACTGCGTGCTCAGTGTACTGTGCGCGCCATTGCCGTAAAGATAAAAAGCCCTGTCCTCCCACGCAACATAGTTTTCCTGCTCCCACCGTTCCACGTAAAATACATCAAATCGCACTCTAATATGAAAGATAAGACAAGTGGCTGCCCATCCCATCCGTACTCCGTCACGCTGCGTTGGTTATTTGTTGTATGACTCGTCGTTTGTTTCGTTTGTACGACGTCGCCAATCACTCGTGCCAATTGATCGCGAGCGAAGGGAAGCAACAGGTGGAATATGAACCAACAGCATTTCGGCTGTGAAACGAGCATCTCGCCCCTGGACCACTCACCCCAACAGTTCTTTATGACGTACCGTCATGCAACCTGTGCTCAGTGCTAAATGTGCTCAGATTTAGCTGACAATATCGTAATAAATTGGTTGATGACATAATTCAACTGATGCTGCTTTGGAGTGAAAACAAGTAGGATCGGATCCGTTGCTGTCGCAATTATTTTGATGTGTCGATTACACACATATGTCTGGGGATTGACATGAACCTGACGGTGCTCGTTGCAGGGACAGTGCCGTTTGCACCGCAGTCCATGTATGTCTTAATGTTCGTCATCATTGCCCAGATGCTACCTCAATTTCAACCTTATTCCGTAATCAGAGTCATGCCATTATCCCTCATAGTCGATTGCGTTCTGGAGGCTCCACAGGTTGAAATGTGAAGTATAGTTGGATTTACTGCGGGCCGGCCCGACAGTCGGCTGCGAAATGCCGGCCTCCACTGCTCCGGCAACGGCTGCTCGCTGTGGCGTCTCGGCCGCTGACCTGTCGCTACCTGTTCACAGTACTACGTGTGCTCGAACGTGCCCAGCTGGCTGTGGATGGTGCTCAGCGAGCAGTTGCAGAAGCAGCTGAGGCGGGACGCGATGCTCAAGCTGAAGCGCACCTAGACGCTGCATCCCACCGGCGCACACGCCTGTTGCTGGCGTGAGAAATGGCAGCTGCTGGCGCACGTGCCTCCGCTGGCACACACCACAGCTGGATCGTACACCATGCTGCTGGGGCACACCACGGCCGGACCGTACACCCTGCTGCTGGGGTACTCCACAGCCAGACCGTACACCCTGCTGCTGGGACACCCATCAGCTGCGTGGTACACCCTGCTGCTGGGGCACCCATCAGCTGCGCGGTACACCCTGCTGCTGGGGCACCCATCAGCTGCGCGGTACACCCTGCTGCTGGGGCACCCTGCTGCTGGGGTACTCCACGGCTGGACCGTACACCCTGCTGCTGGGGTACTCCACAGCCGGACCGTACACCCTGCTGCTGGGGCACCCATCAGCTGGACCGTACACCCTGTTGCTGGGGTACTCCACGGCTGGACCGTACACCCTGCTGCTGGGGCACCCATCAGCTGGACCTCCCATCCAGTCACTGGCTGACGCGCCCGACAGCTTGTGGTCGATGGCGATGTGAACGTGAATCCTTGGTGGCGCAGCTGACTGGATCGTAGCCACCGGTGCTTGCCGCTGAGCCCCCACTGGCATGGAACTAATGTCTCCGAATCTATGCGTGCTTACCGTCAGGGTTTGTATTTCAGGTAAGAAGTATTAGCCCTTAAACGTACATGTTTATCGTGAGGATTTATAGTTCAGGTAAGAGCTTGCAGATGCTCATGCACCGAATTATTTATTGATGGTGTTAAAGATACCGCAAAATAGGAAGCATTTGGTAACAATAAATATGTCGTTCATTTATATTTCTTTGCTCACATTCATTGTCAACCATTAACCCTCAGATCAATTGCGATCAACTGACCTCGGGTAGAGGCGAAATAAAACTTGTAGTGGTGGCTGGTAGTG
This sequence comes from Imbricaverruca yamaguchii, assembly GCA_034440575.1. Lineage (NCBI taxonomy): Eukaryota > Metazoa > Arthropoda > Thecostraca > Neoverrucidae > Imbricaverruca > Imbricaverruca yamaguchii. The sequence continues at coordinate 156,848 of JAOTOL010001431.1, forward strand.
GTAGAGCCTTTCCATGAACCCGGCATGGATGTATGGAAATTGTGTTCCATGTGAACAAGAAAAAGAGCCATCAGATTATTGTTTACTCATGTACTCCCCACAAAACTTACCATAAAAGACGGGCGTTCTTTATGTTCAATCCATATTCGACTGGCACGGAAACTCGCCGGAGCTGGCGTTGCAATGCGATTAATTAACCTTGTATTGCAAGTTCAATAATGTACTTCCTCTGAAGGCCCTGAATTTATATTCACAACATTTTGAAAGCGTGCAAATTATAAAGGAAATACGTAGCCATTTCGAATGTGGAAGCCCGATGGCAAAGTAAACATGGAGAGGTATATTTTGCACCAACGACTTGTTCCTTTTTGTGCAAGCTCGCAACTGTCCGTGAAGAACTCAACCCTGTGTCGGGATGTTCTCGGTTGCCTCTCCGAAATAAGCAGTGCTGTTACATACTCCTTTGCATATTGTGTGATCGTCATGTGTTCCGATGTACCGCACCGCATGGTATTGTCGATGTATCGTGTGAGCGTGTTGCCAATCACACGCCTGGTATACCATGGTACACAGGAACCAAGGTGCGCAGTGAACGGAAAACGGTATTTTGCAGGAATGCTATCATACTCAACAGTCTGCGGTTTAGTTGTCTACACCTAGTATGTTGCACTCGAATCGAGCTTACTAGGATTTGCGTATGTGGTCGGGTGTGTTGCTATGCTCGCCGCCGTCAGGCGCTATGTCGGGGCGAGTCTGTGGCTGCACTGTCCTGACGTGGCCCGGGTATTTGTGGCATGATGTGCCGCTGCCACTTGATAGTTTCATTGTAGTCGCCAAGGCTATACGATCAGCTGTTGCTGTCCCACAGCAGCGCCGTGTGGCCCGGCGGGAATGCGTTGCCGTGTTTGTTGCGACATTGTTAAATCAACCACGCTTTGGGGAAGCGAAGTGCAAGTATTGAAGTGGTTGTGATTGGCTAGCGTGTGTGGGTTCACGATGGTTTAGCTGTTTGCACCGACAACTCGACCGGTGCGATGTGGCGCCAGGAATGTCAAGTACGGTGCGAAGGCGGAGTACCAGGGTCTCGCGGAAGTGATTCTACTCACCAGCAGGGTGTCGGAGGGCTGTATCTCTTCCAGAATATTCCAGATGTGTTGCGTTTTCGCACGTTTGCGTCAATATATTTCTTGACTTCTCCGTGTTTCGTTTTCGCGTCACGTGATTCCACTTACTTCTTGCTTTCCTTAAAGCTGGTCCAAACTTTTAAGTCGATGTCGATGCGTATGCTTGTGAAGCAGGCATGTGCGAATACTTTCTGAAGCCCGTTTTCTGTAATATGCCAGTTCAACAATGTAGACAGCTTTGGCGTCATCAGCGTGCACTAATCGATTAGTATCCGTGCACATGAACAGCTTGATGTCACCAGTCTCCTTTTTTCCTCGTTTGCCGCGATCTGTGTTCCTTCCGTGCGGCTCTCAGCCGGGGACTAAATCAGCGTGCTACTGGCTACGGACGCGGCTGTTGCCCGACGCCAGATCACGCGAAGCGACTGCAACCCGTGCATCGCAGGTGTCGTTTTATATAGCTTTGGTCAGTGGTAACTAATTGTTTCCACGCCCTTTCCAGTTGATCGGTCATGGCCGAAAAGCCGCTATTCCACTCGTGGTCAATTTGCGAGGGCACTTCGTCCTATATATGTGTCAGCTTTGGTTGAGGTAAGCAGGCAGCTAATAGGCGTAGGACTGGCAGTGTTGATTACACCATTTGGTGTTTTTTTTTAATTAAAAAAACGATTATCCCTGTCACGGTGCGGTGTAGAAGGGACCAACTCCCAATTGGTCTGCAATTACAACCATGAGATCGTTCCAACTCTCGCCTGCAAATGGTATGTTTTTTTCGTTTTAGCTTTCTCCAGTGCAAGGTGGCCGGTGCCCATGTACCCGTGAACGCAGTTGTCTGTTCGCGTATTCATCTATTTCATTATTCCAACGGCACAAACACAAACCGCGTTACCAATCAAGGTCGTGTGTATTTTGTTGATAAAAGTGGCCCGCACGATCCCGCTGGCACAGCAGATTTGCGAGCTGGCTGCGGCGATCCAATCACCACCGGGTGCCGGCTGGACGTCGCCAACTGGTGGCGCTCACGTGGCGCCTTGGCACGTGCGCGGTACCGCGCCGGACCAGCCGCCACCACCGCAGCACGGCGTCGGCTGGTGGCGCTCACGTGGCGCTGGCTGGTGGCGCTCACGTGGCGCCGAGGCACGTGCGTGGCACCGCGCCGGACCAGCCGCCACCACCGCAGCACGGCGTCGGCTGGTGGCGCTCACGTGGCGCCGAGGCACGTGCGCGGTACCGCGCCGGACCAGCCGCCACCACCGCAGCACGGCGTCGGCTGGTGGCGCTCACGTGGCGCTGGCTGGTGGCGCTCACGTGGCGCCGAGGCACGTGCGCGGTACCGCGCCGAACCAGCCGCCACCACCGCAGCACGGCGTCGGCTGGTGGCGCCGAGGCACGTGCGCGGTACCGCGCCGGACCAGCCGCCACCACCGCAGCACGGCGTCGGCCCTGACCGCCAGTCAACAGCACACAGCCTGGGACGGACGGCACTCGACGATACTCCCGATTGGCTGGTTGATTGGGTGTCGGGGGATCCCGGGCTGGCTGTGCGTTGGTATGACGTTGGATTTTAGATGCACTATCACACTGAAGTCAGATGGCGAGGAACCTGCCATTGGTTGTAGGTTAGGGTGGGGGCTACTCAATTGGATGATAAACCGTGGGTTGTGATGGCGGGAGATCCCCGATTGTCGTGGGACGCTTCGAGTGGCTGTGGGTCGTGGTGGTGGAAGACTCGATTGGTTGTGGGTTAGTGCGGCGGGGGCTTGCAATTTGCTGGTGGTTAGTACGACGGAGACTCGCGTTCGGCTGAGGGTCAGGGTGGAGGAGACTTGCGATTTGCTCTGGGTTAAGGTGGCGGACGAGCTGGTTCCTCAGAGAGTCTGCAACTTGGACGTAGTGTTTGACAGACGTCTCGTTTGACGTTTGATAGCGTCTCCATGTGTCCGCTGTCCAGGTGTGCAACGGTGTAGCCCTGGACAGTCCCTTCCCGGATCTGGCGCGACGAAATGTTTATCAGACGTCCCAACAGCTGACTGTCATGTTCTCTCATGTCGAGCTCACCCGATTGGTAGGAACCGCCATGCTGCCTACAACGCATGCAGGTTGAAAATTAAATCAGACGATCTTGCATCAGTGGCCGGCAGTCATCCTCTGCTATTTTTCACAGTGCGCATTTCACACCCATTAACAAGGTACAATAACGGCCTTCCATTCTAACAGCAACCGCATCATGCACGACTTCTCGCTTTGCAGGGCATTTGGCGCAGTGGTACGTTAGCTCCGATGCGTTCTCATACATTTTGCCACTTATCCGCTCTTGACACACCGGACATATACGCACATCTCATAAACTCGCACACGCAGGATTTTCGGACGCTCACCACACATGGGGAAGCAACTGGATCATCGCCGTCCACCTGTCACACTATGCGCTCCAGCACTCCGACGCACTGACGTGCCCGGACCTGCCGGGTCGGGTCTGTTTCGATTTCACACTCTTGAGCTGGTGCAATGCGTGTGCCGAGCGCTGCAGACGACAGGCTGGTGGACTTGCGACCGTTGCTGCACCGTAGTGGCTCCACTGACCGCTTCAGAGGGCCACACTATGCCATCCACCATGCGCCATGGCCTTTGGAGGAAATGTAGCGTACGGAACGTGTATCCATGGACTAGCGTAAGATACCCCAGATTTGATCACTGTCTGAAGATTTATGTGTGTATCTGCAGGAATAAATGGAAGCAATTGTGTGCCTCTGTGTTCATGTGTACACTCTTGCCCTCATCTGTGTGACCAGAAGGCACCAAGGTCAAACAATTTCGTTTGTATAATGTTACGGGAAACTGTTGGTAATATCACGCTCTCTTCTACGATTACTAAAATATCCCGTACTGTTGTCGTAGCTCCGAAGTGAAGTGTCACTCTAAATTTGCGCAGTACACTGAGCACTTTTCAAAACGAGAAATGCGTTCCGCAAGGACTGACCAAGACAGTACACGTTTGTTTAGAACAGGGGAAAAACGCCCAACAAACATGTATACTAATTTGCTCCTCATCCCAAAACTAGCTTTACAATGCCTATAAAAAGAGGATATCGGGTAATGTTGCTCTCCCCAATATCAATCATAAGTATATTTATCTTATCGATTGACTGCTGCTGATATCGAAGTCATTACACACCAAATTTGTCTCGACGCCTGACGTGTGACATTTTTATCGGTGCTTGGGCATTGACAGTAGTTTTCAGTTTCGTCTTCGAAAACTCGTTGGAGCACCATGCCTTTGCCCGATGTTGTCGGCAAAGTGGGCATGTGGATTGTTGCGGTGGAGTGTGTGTTGCCGGGGTGTGCGCGCCGCGCGGTGCCGCTGGTGTGTCTGGTTGTCGCCTCCGGGCCGGGGGCGCCGTCAGTTAGCTGGCCAGAGGTGTGGAGAGGCCGGGCACCATGCTGCGGAGCATCGTCAGCAGCGACCTCCACAGAGAGCGCGCCGTCTCAGAGCGGCTCATGATGGCCCGCCAGGTGAACAGAAAGAAGAGCAGTCGACACGCCTCCTGCAGGTAAAACATCCTGCCGACACAGGGCAGTGTCATCCGGATGGTAAAACGCTGTTGTCCGTCCCGTCCAACAGATGGCAGTTGGAGCGAAATGGCAAGCAGTTGTCCACCCCGTCCAATAGAGGGCGGTGTCGGTAGGGAGGCTGCGACTGACACGCAAAACCACACATGGCATGTCTGTGGGTACGGGGAGTGGCCACACTGGTCCATGATTCATTGCAGGTTAACATAATGGAGAGGCCTGCTACAGATCGTCGGTACCAGTGAAACCTAGAGATTATCTGAGCGACTATTCGCTATGGTGACGAGAGCCAGTCTACATTCGCGCAGGGGCGGTCGGCTCATGTAAGGCACTAAAGCAGTGCCTCACCTGAGTAGAGCTGGGAAGTATTTTTATGCTATTTTCATGAAATGATGCTTTCATCCACTGGAAAATAGCAAACTTGAAAAACTGGATACAAATATGTATTGGTGACTGATAATTATGGTGAAAACTGAAGTTCATTTACATTTACACCATTTACACCTTAGCTTCCAAACAGCTCTATTACCGGTCGGCAGAGGCTAGCCTCTTGCGCATATCCCCATGTAGCAATTTTTCGTTTCATTACAAGCGCAGGGTAGGCTGGGGCCCCACAATATTGTTTGGCGATCAGTGACGTTACATGAGATGGGCAATTGCTCGGTCCCGTACGCGCTGCAGCGAAACTTCCGTGTTTTCCACACGATGTTTCCGATTTTAAATAACAGCGAAATTGTACAAAATGGGGTTCATTTGAAAGTTTCAAGAATGTTATCCACGAATATCAGCCGCATTTTCCCTAACACTAGGATTTTTCGCTTGGACCCACGCTGACTGCATTCATGTCAAGCGCCGCAGGAATCGCGTGGTGCCACGGGTAGTATCAGTATGATGAGATAGAACAACTGAAGATCACAGCCGGGCAGGAGGGGTAGGAGCAAGTAGAGCTAGCTGTTGCAACATAATTCCTCCACACTCGTGCATGGGCGTAAACAGGGATGGGAGTACTCGGGGCATGTGCCCCCATGGGAAGGTGGTACCCATTCGGCCAGGAATGGCGCGAACAATATATTTAAGCTACCGGCGGAGGCACCTATACTGGTTGGAATAGCCCTTATCAGCCATGTGCAGATACGGAACCTGCAGCTGGTTTTCAGGATTGTTTTGCATTTTTTCATTCATATACGTCTAGACCAGGCGTGTTCTTGTTGTATATTTTTGAAGGGCAAGTGCCCCATCAATGTCGGTCCTGTCCACTCATAATTTGGACTTTTAACAAGGGGTGCCATGGAGCATGCATTCTATCGATGTGGGGCTTCCCATTAACTTCATGTATTTGGCACCGAAATAATCAATAATAAGAATAACAACAATAATAATTATATATATATATATATATATATATATATATATATACATACATATATAATGTGTGTATGCCAGCCATTTCGGGTTATGAAATGGAGATATATGCAAACCTCAATGATACTTTATACATGAAAACTTCCCGGCAATTTCGGAAGCATTTGAACACGAGGGAGAGGGCTGAAATCCACTGACTTTGGAACGATGGTGATAGGTTTGGCACCCTGCAACGCCAAATTAGGTTGTTCATACTCATCTTAACATAAAATAATAATGGGTACTTATGACAAATCCTGGTAGAAATCCGTCGATTTTTTTCTGCCTCACCTCACTTGGGTGCCACAGACCGCCCCTGCATTCGCGTCGGCATACCATCATTGAACCTACACAGTGGACCAAGTCAGATCAGATCTTGATGACCTTGGCTCTAATTCTCAATGTGCGTGTGTGGCTTATGCTGCAAAAAACCGTTGGCCGACTCTAATGCGTGCCTCCCGACTCATACTACATCAACCAACTCGAGAGGTAGTCGTCTCCGAGAAGTGTTCGTGGCAAATTAATTCACACCCGTGGATACCGTTAAGCTGACAACCCGTCAAGCTGATATGCCGTCCTGATAATACACTGATGGATGTCATCATGACTAACCGACCAGAACGAGTGGCACTTGCGGTCGTCTCTGTGGATGGACGTACGACCTCACGCGAGTCCTGACACCTTGCCGGCGAGACATGCGCACCGAACCATCGTCGCCCAGGGGCGATCACTGGCCACCTCTCTACAAACCAGCTGAACACGACGCCGCTCTGCGACTACACTATTGCCAGGGGACGGGTATTACTTTGGACGATCGCAGCTGCTGTCGATTCGTGACGTTCTCGGGGATGAATCGGTCACGGTCAATTCTGGTCAATTGTTCCATTCTTTTGAAGGTGAACTTTGCGATATATTCCACTGTCTAATCCCTTGTGAGGGATCAAGCTTGCACATTAGGATTTTTAGGACAGACACAGTTTAAATAGGCTCACTGTAGACGCTGTGTGACAAATGCAGTCGATGCGCCCAAAGGCCTTAATAGCTAAACAGCTGCACTTAACTGGGCCGGGCCGTGTGGCTCAGGTGAGTGACGGTGTCGCCGCCAGAGGCGCCACCTGTGACGGCGGCCGCGTGCGGCCTGCTGGCCGGCCGACCAGACGCCGTGGGCCGCACCATACGTCGCCGGCCGGCCGCCAACCCCACGGTCAGCTGAACCATGGGTGTGACCACCGGGGGACATGTCTGCCTAATTTCTGAAAATTGGCGATTTGTCCCCCTCAAACTATTTCGTGTCACCAAAGTCCCAGCTACCTGACCATGACCGCCCCAAATTCTGCTTGATCATTTATATTGTGAAAATATACATAGCAGAGAATCACAAAAAAATACAAGAAGCAGATCTAGCCAAGCAACGGACTTCATAAGCTATCTGTTGTCACACAATCTCTGAGTAGTAAATCAGCAAAAGTTAGAAGTTATACTTTCAGACCATTCCTGAACAGCATGAACCTTGACCATCTTGTGTTGTCGCTTGGGTGGAAAATTGCGCTTTGCGAGGAAGCAAATTTGCATCATCGCAAGCTTCCTAGATTGGGTACGAGTAGTCTAGGGGCAAAATGTCCATCTCACAATCGAAAAATAGTGGGTTAAAGTCTCACCTGTCGCTACTCTTCGCCCGGGACCAACCGGTGTGATAGATTGGCGACGCTACATGACCCAACGATCGACGTGTCGTAAAACCAACAACCACCATACCTCTTAAGTTCCAGTCTCCTGCGCATATATCGATATATCTTGAACAAAAGTGACTGGATGTCCTTGGACTGGGTTATAGTAGTACGCCTTCGTCTAAGGCCTTCAAGACCGTGGAGGGGAGTCGTCGTGGGCAGCCTTGAGTACGTACGTCAAGTTTGCGTCGTATTCGTATTTGTATTCAGCGACGAGTTCGCCATAGGCGTATTTGTGTTGTATTAACCCGCGCCGTCTTTCCGGTCAAATCCTCACCCCGTCTCGGAGGGGGGGGGTTGAAGACCCCCCTCTAAAATCCAAACTAAGAATCGCACGAAAACGAAAGAGGCGTCATCGGAAAGCGATCGACGAGTAGGGTCCGGGTCCACCCTCCAAAACAATTCCCCCAAAAGTGACGTCACCAGGGGGCTAGATTTTCATGACTTTTCACGACTTACATCATGCTTTTGACTCTGGGTAGTTCAATTTGTGGGATATATGAAAAAACAAAATTTATTTGGAATGTGAAAAGGATAGCGAAATCGAAAACTAGCGAAACTAGGGCTATATTTTTTTGGCCCTCCGAAAATAAACAATCTTTGTGAAATTTCAAAATTTTTAGTTTTGAAGTTTTCTTTAATTTTCCTTTTCCAATGGGTAGAGCAGACCGAGAAACGTTGCTGGAAGTCAACTTTCCCTAATAATAAGTGCTCACTTTAGCCAGAATCCTGTATTTGAACTGCAATTTGGCAAATACGCAAAATTTATATGTAATCACAAACGGAAAATGTAAAATTCCACTTGTACGTTTTGTTGCATTCGTAAGGATAAGCAAACACTGAAAGTTTCATTAAAATATCTGTATCCGTTAAAGCGTGACGACTGGTTGAACATTTTTGGAGGTAACCTCACTTGACCTTGACTAACTCGTTGACCCTAGATGACCTGACCTAACATTATTGAAACAGCATGTCAAATTGATGTGGGAAAAGGTATGCCAAATTTTAGCGCGCTGCCGAGCGCCGTTCGTCCGCTATCCGCGAAAGACCTGAGGGGGGGTTGAAAACCCCCCGAGACGGGACGGGTTAAGCGACGGGTTTATGATTATTCGAATCGATAACCACAAACTCCCTGGAAGCAACTTTCTACATAGGTTTAGCAATGCCATTTTAACGATCAAAGTCCAACGCAAACCAGTTTCTTCTGTCGCTTCTTTTTTTCGTTTTCACAAAAACCTGTCAAAATCTGGCATCAAGCGATAGCCTGTGGTGAGCCATCGTGTAACATTTAAAACCGGTGCATGTCAAGGTCAAACTTCATGGTCAAAGGTTAGCTTGATTTATTAGATGGCGATATTGTAGTGACATCGACCGAACGCGAGGTTCGGTTGTTATCGCTTTCATTTCCGTCAAATGGGCGTGATTTGACGTGGCTTGTATGCCGTGTCAGAAAGCTAAGTAATCAAAATATTTTTCAAGGACAAAGGGCAAGGTGATCCTTCGGTCGCCTCAATTTTTTTCGCTTTCACTCAAACCTATCCAAATCTGGTGTCAAGCGATAGCCAGTGGTGAACACTCGAGGAACACTTCAAACCGGGACATGTCGAGGTCGAAGGTGTGATTGTTATTCGATAGCCTCGCGTTTCGTCGATACGGCTTCAATTTGCGGAACACTGATGTCATCTGACGTCACTTTTTGTGTGATACCAGAAAGTTGTCCCCTCCGACGAGGCATCACCTTTCCGTGATGGTGGGGGTGGGGGGAGGGGTTAGACGAGGCCAGAAAACTGGCCTCTGCGCTCCAGGAACCACACGTCTGGGCCTGAAAGGTCGCGTCGGCACCCCGATAAATTATACCTGTCTTCCAAATCATGCTGTGGCTCCACAAATGTGCATCAGACGCACCAGATGAAACAGCGGGTCCCTGAGAGCACAACGTGTGGCTGAAAATGCACCAGGCCCTAAAAAGCGTACCGAGCCTCGCAAAGCAGCACGCGTTGGACTTCTAAATATACACACGGGGAGCTATAAAAAGCACACCGGATGCCCTCAAAGCAAACCCGGGGCCGTGAAACCGCATGAAGGCTTACAAAACAGGCTGGGCCCTGAAAAAGCGACAAGGTCATTAAATGGAACAAAAAAGACCAGACACTAGATAACCATTCGGTTTCTTCGAAAACCCTCGGTACCTAAAAACATCGTCCGTACACAAAATAGCAAGAAAACTAATAGAGTCGGGGGTCTCAATTGTCGGCCTGGTACCCCGCAAAGATTGGCTGGGACCATAGCTAGGACCCACAAAACACATCCGGAGACGAAAAACGCAACAAGTACAAAAAGAGCCTAGGAAAACATAAAAAGAAGCACAAAAATAACCAAAGCCTAGGGCCTCAGTTCCATACCCAATCTGGGAGCGTATTTAACGGAAGAGATGAGGTGCATCAAAGCTCGGCGCGTACCCGGATTTCTTATCCACCAGAAATTTTGGGAGAAGAGCTAAAGATCGAATTGAATAGATTGGATTTCTCCAGCGAACTCTTATACGAAGCATTCCACGTACCAAATATGGCACAAGGCTATCAGGTGTCAGCAATTAGCAAAACACAGGCCTAGCATGAACCGGGGAATTGTACGAAGTGTGGGGAGCGCGACGAATGACGCAGTGCGGGTGTACACATGTATGAAGCGTTCTGGCGACCAGGCGTTTTTAACTGAAATGCCTTAGTTCGGAAAATGTGTTGTTATAAGTAATTTGCTCAGGTGCAATTTTAGCAGTACGAGGTGACTTATTACGAGATACCAAAAGAAAGCCTTCGAACAGGATGGAGAAGTTATGGTTGAAATACGGTGACTCAGAAACGATGGCGGTAGATTGGGCCCCCTCCACAGGACAGTTAAGTTGGTTACTTATAATATTTTTTTTTTTAAATAAAAATGGGTCCCTTTGAGAAAATAACGGTCGAAATCCAGGGACTTCAAAACTGGCGTAAGTCGCCTCCTTCAAATCGGTTGCCCTCCGCCTCCTAGGGCAAATCCCGGGTACGTCACTGGCTGACATACCTTTTTAGATGACGCCGAGATGCCTCTATGTTGTCGTCCTCCTTGAGAATGAAGCGTCGCACGCCAATGCAGTACACAGCAAGGTACTTCTTCCAATCTAGATCCTGCAAGGTGACCAGCACATCGAGGCAGTCAAGTGGCGGGTATCCTTTATACACTAGTAGCGGTTCGGTTAGGTTCGTTGGAAATGGGGAACAATTTTAGTTCCGTAGGCCAGAAGCTGCCAAGTGATAGAACATGCCCAATAATTCTAGTTTTTTAAGGAATATTTACAATTGGGTGTCAGTAATGGTTATTATAATTACATCGCTGCTCTATGATCGAAACAACTTGGAATTGTAATTTGCAATTGCAAATTATGACAACTGCTTGCAAATTGTTGCCATAAGTTATCTTAAATGGCACGTGACAAATTATGCAGGTTACAATTATGTGTTCAAATACAGACATGGGAGAGGGGCAAACACCTTTTCGATCCCCTGTGATTGACCAGTGTGGGGCTCGTGCAATATCCTATTATAGGGTCACTATTAGATCGTGATATAGACTGCACAGTAGCTTGTATCGATGATTTGCAGTGGTGTTATCAAAAACGGCTACTGTTTTTATTTTGCCTTGATATGTGCCTAACAATTCGGCATAAAATTAGAGCGTTGGGCACTCGGCATTTTTTCCCAAAATGCGTTTGAAAAAGACTGTTTTCAGCATTCGGCGCCATATTGGCTGTGAGAACCAATCCAGATAAGTGGATCAAATAGTACTTCTTTTTCATCGTCTCGACGAGCTGAGTCGACTAAAACAACGAAATATTGTCGCAAAATCGATAGCTAAAAAATATCGGCTATCTTGTATCTTCTAATACACCAGCAAATGTCCATTTCGGGGCATACAAGGAAATCTAAGGTTTAAACGAGTACAAATCATGATACAGGCGCGGTTTCTGCACTTACTCATTTGAAGACCTCAGCATCACTCACTGGGCATATAAATATAGGCAAAACTTCATATTTATTCGCTGTTTGAACTACATAGCGGCATGATTGAGGGAAGCTGCTTTGCACTCATGTGCATCACATACCAAATACCTACCTATTTGTTGCATGCTGAGATATTCAGATAGCCTTTCCACATCACGTTCAGACAAAGATCAGATACGATGGTGATAAAAATGATGAAAATTCGCCATGATTATTTAATTATTGAAATTCCCCGTTATCACCATGGGACCATCGATACCTATTTTGTTTTGCAAAGGGACACATGTCAGACATCAACCAATGAATACTGGTATTTTCAATGCAAACATCTCGCGAAGGTGCAGAGCACAACTAACTGGACGGCATAGAGCACCCCAGTTCTAGCTTTCATGGAACTGACAGTCGTTTTAGCATATTCCTCACGTCCCTCTTAGTTGTTAGCACGGGCAAACGCTGCCGGTGCATGTAGGCCGCCCGGATGCAGCCGTCCCTCCTCTCCTCCCCGTGCACGTGTTTTGCAGCTAGTGATACCTGTTTCACGCGTCGTTCAATTGACTGACCGTGCACGGGAAACTGTGGAACTGACATTGGCATGTCCAGATAGCCATCAAGTTCGGAGCTTGGCGCGTGGCACGTGAGGGCCGGTTCGAAGGGGCCGTCCCAGGATATCAACTACTGCAGACTCTCCGCGTCTCATTTAGTCTCGTAATTTTCCTGGGACGAACGCTGGGATTTCCACGTTCATTTTTGTCGCGGATGCGCCTGATACGTTCAACAGCGAACTGGCGCTCTGCTCTGTGCTCTCTATAGAGAAGTGTCTGGATCACCATTTTGCTGTGAGCATGCCAGGCACTGGAGTGGAGGTACGGCATCACGATGCTCACGACTTCCCCATGCTGCAGCCGAGTGAGCTGCAGCTGGCGCAGCACATGCCGCGGCCCATCCAGCCAGTTGTGCTGCACCTTCGCGCGAAACCACATCAAATAGTAAGCCCCCACAATGAATTAAACGATACGCCTGAGGTTTTTGCATGCATTGCCTCCCAGGTCATGATCTGACAAGTACAGTGTAGGTACATGCACCGACAGCTTTTTTCCGGGCTAACATCTAAGAGGGACGTGGGGAATATGCTAAAACGACCGTGAGTTCCATGAAAGGTAGAACTGGGGTGCTCTATGCCGTCCAGTCAGTTGTGCTCCGCACCTTAGCGCGATGTTTGCCTTGGATATTTCCAGCGTTCATTGATTGATGTCTGACATGTGTCCCTTGGAAGAAAATAGGCATTGATAGTGCCCATGGTGATCACGAGGAATTTCAATAATCATTTTTATCACCAACGTATCTGATTTTCGTATGAACGTGATGTGGAAAGGCTATCTGAATGTCTCAACATGCAACGACTAGGTAGCTACTCGTTGCATGTTGAGACATTCAGATAGCCTTTCCAGATAGCCTTGTATTTGGTATGTGATGAACATGCGTACAAAGTAGCCTCCCTTAATCATGCTGCCATGTAGTTCAAACGGCGAGTAAACATAAAGCTTTGTCTATATTTCTATGCTCAGTGAGTTATGCTGAAGTTTTCAAAGGAGTAAGTGTAGAAACCGCGGCTGTATCATGATTTTTACTTGTTCAAACCTTAAATGTCCTTGTATGTCCCGAAATGGACATTTGCTGGTGTATTAGAAGACACAAGATAGCCGATATTTTGTTAGCTATCGATTTTTCGACAATATTGCGTTGTTTCAGTCGACTCAGCTCGTCGAGACTATCAAAAAGAGGTACTATTTGATCCACTTATCTGGATTGGTTCTCACGGCCAATATGACGCCGAATGCTGAAAACAGAGTCTTTTTCAATGCATTTTGAGAAAAAATGCCGATTGCCCAGCTATCTAATTTTTATGCCGAATTGTTAGGCACATATCAAGGAAAAATAAAAACAGTAGCAGTTTTTGATAACACCCTTTGAAAATTATCGACACAGGCTACTGGACAGTGTTCCTGATATTTTTTACTTGAAGTTGGTAGCACATTTTACTGGCTGTCTTCTACTGAGGTTGTTTTCTTTAAGGCTTTTAAGGTAGCAAAAGCCCATAGTAGCAAGACCCCATATACCTAAAATCACATTCATGAACAGATTCGTCGCGCACGCTGTAGACACAAAGGCATCAGTCACAGCAGGCTATGCTCAGTGTTCTAATTACTGGTGGCAGACCGATGGAGCCAAGCAAACATTTCACAGCTCCACTCTCTCTCTCTCTCTCTCTCTGTCTCTCTCTCTCTCTCTCTCTCTCTCTCTCTCTCTCTCTCTCTCTCTCTCTCTCTCTCTCTCTCTCTCTCTCTCTCTCTCTCTCTCTCTCTCTCTCTCTCTCTCTCTCTCTCTCTCTCTCTCTCTCTCTCTCTCTCTCTCTCTCTCTCTCTCTCCCTCTCTCACTCTCTCACTCTGACTTACTATATTCGTTAAAACAAACGACCATTCGCTGACCTTGAGATCGAAGTGAAACTGTTCACGGTCTGTGGGCGACATCTGTTCGAGCAGCGACAGTACGTTGCTACACTTGAAGGTCCATTGGTGCGTGGTGAAGTAGCTCAGACACTGCGTGGCCTTGAGCATCCTCTTGTGGATACGCACCAGTCTGGGGATGTGTGACGTACAACTCAGTCGCTGGACTGGCACCTCGCGTGCTCAGGTTGCGACGCGGCCGAACAGTGGCTGCGGCGAGGGATGTTCACGAAAAGCAACAGCTTAGGGTGTCTACATTAATTTTACCAACATACCGGTATGGCATATTTTGGCTCGAGTCGGGCTCGGCTCGGATGAGATGTTGAGCTGAAATGTGCTCTTTACTGGGTTTGAGTTGTAGGTTCGATTATTCGATCTTGTCTAGAACTGACCGTGTCGGGTGGGATCAGCTGATGTCCAAGTCCGGCTGAATCAGGCTCGATGAGGGTAGACCTAGCTCAATGTATAGCGGAATTTGCCTTAACTGTAAAGATGGAACCATCCCAGACACAGACAATCTTCAATCACTTTAGTAAAACATCAACAAACTTTAATTAGGTTAGAATATCAATTGAATGTGAAGCATTATGTTATAATAATATAGGCGTTTATCGCCAACAATGTTGAAAATCTGCAATTCAACAGACTGACCCAATAGATTGCTTCAGAACTATTCTGAAGGTGACTACAAAATTTGGAGCCTCGGGAAAAACCTGACACCGGGATTTCCTTCCAATAGTTGGCAGGCATACTCTGTACGAATTAAGTGCCAACTGCGAATTGAATTAATCTTATCAGTTCCGGGAATCCATGAAATGCAGGCATTTGTTGGCCGCGAGCTTAACATGGATATTTCCAAAAGAGAGTAGCTGCGGTCAGTCAAGGTTGGAGTTGAATATATTACCGGTGTGCACATGCTATCACCTAATTATACCAATGGTGTCTCATGCATTATAGAAGCTCATCAAATTATGTCTTCGACTCTGCTGCTCCAACGTCATTTTCCTATCTAGCCAAATACGGTCTGCATCCAAGGAAACTTGCTGTCGCGCTACTGTGTGCTCTCAATTTTTGTATAACGATCTTCTGTCATGTAGCTAATCTTCTTGTTGCACGCACTTTCACCAGCCATTTTTGCCCGACGTTAGTCCCTCCTTCTTTTCTGGTCCTTCCTTCTGAGATCTTTTGGGCCGTAAAAACCTTTGGCGATACCATATTTTTAAATAAAATACCATGTTATTTTGTGCATTACAATCCTTTGCTCACCCATCTCTTCTCTCCCGTTTTTCTTTTGCTCTGTACCTGTGAATGTTCGCTTACAATCTGATACTTACCTACGAATTTGTGTTGTGTAAGTGGTTAAAAGACATGCCAAACATACAGGTCAGATCAAAATTCACAGGTAACCAAATAATATTAAATAATCATAATTCACAGGTAATTAAACAGGTAAATAACAGGCAGGCAAGAACTTTGTCGCCTAGAGTGATCCCTTGTACTGATATACTACCAAGCGCTGGCACAGTTTAATCAATTGGACCATACGACTGGAACAGCCCAACTCGCGACGCCTAGCAATCCTCGTTAATCGATGGGCTGTGACGCGAGCCGCCCGAAGTCTGCCTGACTGTAGCACATGGCGCATGACTGGGCCGGTGGGCACGGGCGCGGCACCAGTGGTGGACCCTGTGGTCGACGGTGTGGTCGACGGTGTGGTCGACGATGTGGTGGACGATGTCCTGGGCGGTGTGGTGGACGGTTTGGCGGTAGACGGTGTGGTGGACGGTGTGGTGGACGGTGTGGTGGACGGTGTGGTGTATGGTGTGGTGGACGGTGTGGTGGACGGTGTGGTAGACGGTGTGGTGGACGGTGTGGTGGACGGTGTGGTGGACGGTGTGGTAGACGGTGTGGCGGTGGACGGTGCGGTAGACGGTGTGGTGGACGGTGCGGTGGACGGTGTGGTAGACGGTGTGGTGGACGGTGCGGTAGACGGTGTGGTGGACGGTGCGGTGGACGGTGCGGTAGACGGTGTGGTGGACGGTGTGGCGGTGGACGGTGTGGTGGACGGTGTGGTGGATGGTGCGGTGGACGGTGTGGTGGACGGTACAGTGGATGATGTGGCGGTGGACGGTGTTGTGGACGGTGTGGTGGACGGTGTGGTGGACGGTGTGGTGGACGGTGTGGTGGACGGTGTGGTGGACGGTGTGGTGGACGGTGTGGTGGACGGTGTGTGGTGTGGTGGACGGTGTGGTGGACGGTGTGGTGGACGGTGTGGTGGACGGTGTGGTGGACGGTGTGGTGGACGGTGTGGTGGACCCTGTGGTGGACGGTGTGGTGGACGGTGTGGTGGACGGTGTGGTGGACGGTGTGGTGGACGGTGTGGTGGACGGTGTGGTGGACGGTGTGGTGGACGGTGTGGTGGACCCTGTGGTGGACGGTGTGGTGGACGGTGTGGTGGACGGTGTGGTGTATGGTGTGGTGGACGGTGTGGTGGACGGTGTGGTGGACGGTGTGGTGGACGGTGTGGTGGACGGTGTAGTGGACGGTGTGGTGGACGGTGTGGTGGACGGTGTTGTGGACGGTGTGGTGGACGGTGTGGCGGTGGACGGTGTGGCGGTGGACGGTGTGGTGGACGTGTGGTGGACAGTGCGGTGGACGGTGCAGTGGTCGGTGTGGTGGACGGTGTGGTGGACGGTGTGGTGGACGGTGTGGTGGACGGTGTGGTGGACGGTGTGGTGGACGGTGTGGTGGACGGTGTGGTGGACGGTGTGGTGGACGTGTGGTGGACGGTGCGGTGGACGGTGCAGTGGATGGTGTGGCGGTGGACGGTGTGGTGGACGGTGTGGTGGTAGACGGTGTGGCGGTGGACGGTGCGGTGGACGGTGCGGTGGACGGTGTGGTGGACGGTGTGGTGGACGGTGTGGTGGACGGTGTGGTGGACGGTGTGGTGGACGGTGTGGCGGTGGACGGTGTGGTGGACGGTGTGGTGGACGGTGTGGCGGTGGACGGTGTGGTGGACGGTGTGGCGATGGACGGTGTGGCGGTGGACGGTGTGGCGGTGGACGGTGCGGTGGACGGTGTGGTGGACGGTGCGGTGGACGGTGTGGTGGATGGTGCGGTGGACGGTGTGGTGGACGGTGCGGTGGACGGTGTGGTGGTCGGTGTGGTGGACGGTGTGGTGGACGGTGTGGCGGTGGACGGTGCGGTGGACGGTGTGGTAGACGGTGTGGCGGTAGACGGTGTGGCGGTGGACGGTGTGGCGGTGGACGGTGTGGCGGTGGACGGTGCGGTGGACGGTGTGGTGGACGGTGTGGTGGACGGTGTGGTGGACAGTACAGTGGACGGTGCGGTGGTCGGTGTGGTGGACGGTGTGGTGGAGGGTGTGGTGGACGGTGTGGTGGACGGTGTGGTGGACGGTGTGGCGGTGGTGGACGGTGTGGTGGACGGTGCGGTGGACGGTGTGGTGGACAGTACAGTGGACGGTGTTGTGGACGGTGTGGTGGACGGTGTGGCGGCGGCGCGCAGCCAGTCTAACCCACCAGCCAATCGCTGCCTTCACCTCGGATCATTACCAACGACCTGGCCGGTCTCGCCACCACCCGCCGCGTTCCCCGTTGGTGACGTCACCCGTCAGATCAGCCAGGCATGCCGCAGCGACCGGCTTATCGGCGCATTCGGCTGCCATCACGGCCGCTGAGTCTGCTCGCACTTACAGCGGCTTTTTGCCCATCATTATGATGAGCGTATCCAGGATGTAAGCGGGCAGGAAGTGGCAGACCGCCATCCAGAACTTGTGCGCCACCGGCGACTTGGTGAAGCTGCCGCCCGGGTACCAGAGCACGTTGCACATGGGGTTCTGGCGTAGCTCGTCGACGCCCCAGTCGCGCACTTCGCGCCATCGGATCGGCTTCACCGTGCCAGAAGTACAGTTGTACACATTCAGCTGACGCGGACTGCCGATACATGCCATGGGGTCAGCGCAGGGCATGTAGTCAACACAGGTCACGGAGTCAGTACAGGCCACCAGGTCAGTACTGATTACTGGGTCATAATAGGTCACGACGCCAATGCTGGCAATGGGGTTAGCAAAAGTCAAGGGGTCAACACATTGAGAAGAATAAGCTACAAGGCCAGCGTGAACCACGAGATCCATACAGTGATCTTATCAGCACACGATAAATAGCTAACCTAGCAATGCGGGATGGACTATAGCGGCATTAGCATTAGGGTGAAAATATTTATTTATTACAATGCTCGATGTCTCGGTGCAATACCTTCCTCAGGGCCAAGCAAAAAGTGACTCTGCTTGCCCTTGAAGAAGATGACACCGAAATATCGGGCATTGTAATATATAAATATTTTCGCTTAAAGTTAAAAAGCCAATAAATACCGCTACAGGCCGTCTTACATTACTTTCGAACTGTCAGTCATTCAGCAATAAGCTGACCTAGCTTAGTGTCAAAATAGATCCAAATCAACCAATGTTACAGGCTCAATACACACATATGTGTCGTAGCGAAGGGGGCACTGGGGGCAGATGCTCCCCCCGAAAGGTCATGGGTCGCAAAGAATCGCACCGAGGCCCCTAAAATCACATGGGGAACCACAAAAAATAGCGCAGGATACCTTGAAAATGATGCTGGGATCCTAAAATCGCACCAAGGCCTTTTAAAATCACATTGGGGGCCACAAAAATTGCTTCGAAGTTCCTGAAAATGACGCTGGGCTCCAAAAAGTTCGATCGGTATCCTTGAAAATACTGCTGGGGTCTCCAAAAATCCGTGCCAAGGTCCGTGGACATCACGCTGGGAGCCCAAGAAATATCTCCGTGGTCCCAGAAAATAACGTTGGGTGTCACAAAAGTTCTTGCCTCGGCCCCTGAAAATCAAGCTGGTGCCCCCAAAAGCCGTGCCGGGTTCATGAAAATCCCTACGAGGCCACCAAAATATCGGTATGGGGCCCTGCAAATCACACTGAGGCTGGGGTTGCCAAAAAGTCGCACCCTATCCTCTGAAAATCGCGCTATGGGCCCGATAGGTCGCAGGGCGGTCCCGACAGTCTCATCGGGACCACGAAAAAAAATGAAGCAAGAGCAACGGAAAAAAAGCATTCCAGACGTCGAAGTTCAGTCTGGAGCCCAATAATCGCTACAAAAGCTCATAAAGAAGTGTTAGGACCCCCAAAACGTATTTAGGCCACTACAACTCGCTTGGGTTCCGAGCAAATGATGACGGAGCCCACGAATTATACCTGAACACAAAAACGTGGCTCCGCTACCCCTGAAAATTGCATTGGGATCCACAAAATCGTTGCCAGAGCCCCACATTTCGCAACTGGCTTCTCACAAATTAATTCCTACTCGGAATGTCGGCGGTCACAACAATGGCGCCAAAGAACCAAAAACAAAAACGCTTCGGGCATCGGAAAAGAAACGTGTTGGAGCACCGCATAAAATGCGCTGGGAACCCAAAGAATCGCACCAGGCCCAAAAATATTCCGTATAGGGCTTACAAGAAATTCAAAAAGTCACAAAGGAACTCTGTGGAATCGATCCGAGCGTCGGTCAATTCAGAACAGGTCCTGGAAGAAAATTATCCGAAGGGCCTTTCTATTTCTGAAGGGTGCCATCGGCTGAAAAACAGCTCGTTGGGGAGCCGCAATGGCGCACCAGAGGCAAATATCCAACTATTCCCGAAGGGATGGGTTCCCAAGAATCGCGCCGTGGTCTACACAAATCGCACTGGTGCCCGATTATTCGCATCGGAGCCCACATAATTCACGTAGGGGCTGTAAATAAATTCAGCGGTCACCAAAAAAGAATCGCACCGGGTCCGACAAGTTGCGCCGAGGCCCGCCAAAATCGTGCTGGTGCTCAGGTAAGTGCAGCGTGCCTCGCGATCTCGCGCAGAGCCCCCCAAATATTGCGCTCGTGACCAAAAATTCCCGTCGGTACTCCCAGAAATTCGGGCCAGAGCATCACAAATCTCCCTCGGGCTAGCAAACATTGGTTTCGGTGGCACGAACTAACCACAGGATAGCCCAAAGAGGGGCATCGAAACCCAACAAAAATACAGATGAATCATCGAAAACAAGGACAGATTAGAATAAATATATGTCAGAGTCATCAAAATCGCTCCGAAACCCGAAACTTGCCTCCAGAATTCTTCAAAATTCCGTATGGCCCTGCAAAAATCGTGCAGGAACTTGAAAAAAATGCCGACTGAAATGTATGGCTGGATCCCGAAAAAAATCAGACCGTAACTAAGACTTTTAAAAATTTAGAAGTCACCAAAAACTGCGTTGAGTCCCGAAAGCTGGCGTCCAGCCCCCACCCCGGAATCACGCGCATGGGCCAGAGAAGTCGCGCCGAGAACTCGATAAATTATACTGTAGCACCAAAAATCGTGATGGGGTCCAACAAATGTTCGTCAGGAGCCCCAAATAAACACAGCGTGACACTTAGAGCACAACAGGACTCCACAAATGAACAGGATCCTCCAAAGCGTACCGAACCTCACACAAAGCAACAGGGTTTTAAAACTAAATAAACACAACGGGAGCTCTAAAGAAGACAACGGAGATGAAATAAAAACTGACTTTTATCTAAAGAGATAAAACTGGGGCCCTGAGACCGCATTGGGGCATCGGAGGTGAGGGTACCGCGACTGGTGAGTCGGCACAACTGGAAGGGGCACTACGGAAAATGGAAGGCGACAAAGTCTTGCTACTGAGTACCATACCATACTGAGTACCTGCTTCAGTTGATCTTTAGACTTATATATATATATATATATATATATATATATATATATATATATATATATATATATATCGGGGCAATATGCCATACCATGGCTGTCATTTTCATGTGGCAGAATGCGAAGTGTATACCTCTCACCCGGTATGGCTGTTTGTCATGCTTTGGCTCTCTCACTTGTGTATGGCAGTGTCACATTATAGCTCTCTCATATGTGTGTTAGCGTGCCACACTGTACCTGTCTCACTAGTGTGGGGCAGTATGCGTACTGTAGCTCTGCACCTGTGTGTGACAGGATGCCATACTGTACCTGTCTCACTGGTGGGGCGGAGCGTACTGTAGCTCTGCCATCTGTGTGTGACAGCATGCCATACTGTACCTGTCTCACTGGTGTGGGGCAGTACGCGTACTGTAACTCTGCCATCTGTGTGTGACAGCATGCCATACTGTACCTGTCTCACTGGTGTGGGGCGGTACGCGTACTGTAGCTCTGTCATCTGTGTGTGACAGCATGCCATACTGTAACTGTCTCACTGGTGTGGGGCGGTACGCGTACTGTAGCTCTGTCATCTGTGTGTGACAGCATGCCATACTGTACCTGTCTCACTGGTGTGGGGCAGTACGCGTACTGTAGCTCTGTCATCTGTGTGTGACAGCATGCCATATTGTACCTGTCTCACTGGTGTGGGGCGGTACGCGTACTGTAGCTCTGTCATCTGTGTGTGACAGCATGCCATACTTTATGGTATGCTATCTACTACTATATGCCGCGATATTTACTACCATTTTCTATGATATCTACTACCATATGTTATAATATCTACGACTATATACTGTATTATCCATTACTGCAGGCTATGCTATCTACTGCTATATGCTATACTATCTACATCTATACGCTCTACTATCTCACCTGTATGTGGCAGTATGCGAGGCTGTAGCCTTCCTATCTCATGTGGCAGTAGGCCATACTGCAACTATCTCACCTGGTGTGGCAGCATTTATACTGTAGCTCTCTGACCTGTGTGTAGCAGTGTGCCAGGCGGCGGTGAGCATCAGGTTGATGGGCACGTCCACGGGCACCACGTCGGCCACCAGCTCCTCATGGCAGAGCATGATCCGCATCAGACCCTTGCCGGCGCTGGCGATCATGCCGGTGGGCCCGTTGAGGTTGTCCACCCAGCCAGGGATCGGCTCTCTCCAGGCACACGTCACTGTCACATGGTCGGAAGGTGGCAGTGATGAGCGGTCGCCAATCCTCATGCCAGTACTGACACTGTCACATGGTCGGAAGGTGGCAGTGATGAGCGGTCGCCACTGCTCATGCCAGTACTGCCACCGTCACATGGTCGGAAGGTGGCAGTGGCAGAGGTGTCATCCCTCCTAAGACCAGCCATGTCACTGTCACATGCATGGGTGTAACCGTGGTTTCGAAATGGTGGGGGCACAAACCAGGGACTCGGTAGGCTTGGACAAGATAGAGGGATACCCCTCCCCCACCAAAAAAAAATCCTTTGATTTCAGCCACTTCTTTTTCAATGTCTGGTTTTGAGATTTGCCATTGTTAAAGAAATGATATTTTGCGGACAAAAGTGGGTAAATTTGCGGCATTAGGTTGTTTTGGGGCGTGGATTTTTCTTCAGAATACCATGTTCATGAAGGTGACTAAGATGATAGGACGATTTATTTATGTAGGAATGTAGAACAAAATTTAACATTTTTATTTCTTTTTTACTGCGCACTGAAAAAGCTGAACTAGCCTAGCCTAACCAAACCTAAACCATTTGTTTGTTTTATGGAGGCAAACGCGTTTAAAAGCTCTTCTTGTTACCACCTTAAAGCACAACAATACCGAAAAGCTTCCAAACATTCTTCACAAAAATATTCAAAGAAAAATTGATTTTTTTTCTCCAAAAGCAGCTTAGGCTAGGTTATGTTAAGCTGGGTTATATTTCTTTTTAATCTCGAGAATTGTCCAGAAAATAAGTTGCTTGATATTTCTTGTCCAAAAGTAGGCTAGGTTAGATTATGTTGCATTCTATTATATTTTTTTAAACATTTTCATCAGGGGCGATTGCTTGATACCAGATGTGGGTAGGTTATGGCGACCAAAAAATACGAGGCGACCAAGAAGATCGGTTTGATCTTTGACCTTTGAAATTAGTTCGATCTGGTAGCATTATAACACGGCACAAGCCGCGTAAAATGGCACCCACTTGATGCAAATTGAACCCATAGCGATGAATTGTGAGGACATCGAAAAATTCAAACTAGCGTTTCACCTTGAGGTTTGACCTTTGTATATCCCAGTTTTAAAATTTTACTCGATGGTTCACCATGGGCTATCGCTTGATAATGGATCTGAGTAGGCTTGAGCGAAAACCAAAACAAATGTGAGGAGAACGAAAAGATCTGCTTGAATTTTAACCCGTCGAGATGATTTCGAATTATCAACTTTCTGATACCGCACAACAAGCGACGTGGAATGACATCCATTTTCTGCAACTTTAATCCATAGCGACGAGACGCGTGGTCTTCGAAGAACTCAATAAAATCTTTGACCTTGCCATGTTCCGGTTTGAAATGTTGCTCGAGTGTTCACCACTGGTTATTACTTGACAACAGATTTGGATCGGTTTGGCGAAAACGATGGAAAATTGAGCGGACCGGATGATCAGCTTGGCCTTTGCCCTTGAAATATAATTCGATTCCTTAGCGCTCCGATAGCGCACAACAAGCCACGCCGAATGACGCCCATATGATTGAAACTGAAGCGAAGGCAACCGAACTCCACCACGCGTTCGGTCGATATCGCTTCAATATCGCCATGTAACGAATCAAGCCAACCTTTGACCTAAAAGTTTGTCCTTGACGTTGACCGGTTTGAAATGCTGCACGATGGTTTAACATAGGCTATTGCTTGATACCAGATTTGGGCAGGTTTTAGTGAAAACGAAAATAAATGGGAGGCAACCGAAGAAACCGGTTTGCGTTGGACCTTGACCGTTAACGAGGTAATGTGAGACCTATGTAGTTGCTTCCAGCGTGATCAGTGCAGGTAGAAGCATTTGTGGTAATTGATTCCAACCGTCATAAACCCGTCGCTGAATGCCGATGCCAATACAAATACGCCTCTGGCGAACACTTCGCTGAATACGAATACAACGTTAACTTGATGTACTTGCTAAAGACTGCCCGTGACTCCCCTACATGGTCTTGAAGATACCCAAGGGCACCCAGAGTCATGTTTGCTGAAGACATAGAAATATATGTGTAGGGGAATGCAACTTATGACTACAATAATGTCTTGAGATAATGAGAATTTGTTGGCTGGCAAAGCACAATTTTCCACCGAAGCGAAAACATAAGATGGTCATGGTTCATGTTATTCATGAATGATCTGGAAGCAGAATTTTCTAACTTTTACTGATTTACCATTCTGAGATTTTGTGAGGACAGATAGCGTGTGAAGCCCGTTCATTGTCTTGATTGGTTTCTATAATTTTTCGTGATTCTCTGCACATATACATTCACTTCTAAATGATTAAGCATAACGTTGTGGCGATCATACTCAGGTAGCTGAGCCTTGGGGGGGGAGGGGGACACGGAACAAAATTGATGGGGACAAATCGTCACTTTTCAGAAATTGTGGGGTGTAGACATGTACCCCAGCCCCCTAGTGGTTACACCCATAGCCACATGGTCGGAAGGTGGCAGTGGGAAGCGGCTGCCCCCTCCCCCTCCCGAAACCAACGTCTTGCAGCACCGCCACACAGCTAAATTGTTTGTGACGTTACTACAATGAAGTTCTCTACCGTGAGCGCGAGACAGTTGGCAGAATATAGCGGCACGGCTACATAATCTTACATACTTGGTCAACTGGTCGGGCACAGCCACCAGGTCTGCTGGATCGACGGTTCATTTTAAGAGTGTTGTGTGTCCGGTCAGCGAGCTGTATGGATGATATAATATGTTTTCTAATGAAATTGCTGCGTAATGTAGGTATCACTGCCGTTACCATTATTCATTCCTGCATTTCCACTTATTGCATGTGGACTGCTACACACAGGTATGATAGGTACAATATGGCATAATGTCAGACACAGATAGGAGATCTGCAGCCATGGCACAGTGCCACACACAAGTGAAATAGATGCAGTATGACATGCTACCACATTCTTTTTGTAAACTCAACAGATAATTATTCAGAAACAGTTTCGTAAGTTCATGGCGTACCGAAGGGGGAACATAGGAGGAGAATTCACCGGCATATAGTGGGCCCCCAAGAATCGCACTGGGGTTTGGAAAAATTGTGTCGGTACCACGAGAAATCACGCTCCGGCCCCAAAAATCGCGAGGTTTCCGTGGTGGCTCCGAACTAAATACGGCGGTTCCACGAAAATTCGCGCCGGGGTCTCAACTAAGTACAACGAGGTCCCTAGAACTCCCGCCAAGGTCCGGTAAAAAAATCGGGCCAGGACTCCAAAATGTTTCCTGGGCTGCAACGTTTAAAATTCACGCTGGAGCCGACACAAATTGGCGTCTGGAGCTCCAAATAAATTCAGTGATCCCCAAAACTCGATCTGGGCCTCGAAAATCGCGTTTAGAACCAAAAATTATCCTTAGCCCCAAAACTCCTGTGGCTCCCCAAATGGTCGAGACTGAGCCCCCAATGAATGCAGCGGAACTTCGAAAACTCAAAAAATGGCTTTAAAAAATATCGCCGAGGATCCAAAATCGCACCGGGGCCCACAAAATCCTACTACGGCCCTAAACAATTGAAGATGGGGCCAAAAAATTAAGCAGAGACACCGCAAAATCAGTCCGGATCCGGAAAATAGCTTCAAGATACTACAAATCACGCCATAAGCTTTAAAAAATAGGGCAGAGCTCGGATCAAGACGTGTTTAGCCAAAACTAATGACGCGGGCTCCAAAATTCGTGACGATGCTAAAAATATCGTGCAGGGGCAACAAAATGAAGTGATCTGGGGCTTCAAAGTCACAACAGAAAAAGTGATCCTGGCACGGAACAACTAACGAAGTGATCCAGACAATTCGTGTCCGGGCGCCGAAAATTCTCTCCTGGGCTCGGAAGATCGCACCGGGACCCCGTGAAGTTGCACATGGCTCAAAAGATCATATCGCGACGAGAACAAAAAATGAAGTCAAGACCCTTTAAAAATAAAGAGGGATACTATACAAAATTACTGTGTCCGAAAACTTAATTGGAGCCCAAATATCGCGCAGGAACCCCAGGAAATAACGTAGGGTCTCGAATAAACGCATTGGGGCTCGAACGGGAGCCGCCACCCCCACCCCACCCCCACAAAAAAGAGGCCCTGAAATGACGCCTTTGTCGCAAAGACAGAAATAGGGCAAAAAAAAGGCAGGCGGCCCCAAAATGAGCCAAGGATGCTAAAAACGTGGTGGGCGCTAAATAAACACTTCGGGGCTTTGGAAGACACGTGGATCCCGAGTAGAGAAAAAAAAACACGATGAGCCCTCCAAAGCCCTGAAAAGCGCTGCATCCGAAGAAAGTGCCGGGGTGCTAACAAAATGCGCGAGGACCCTAAAACACATCAAGAGACGAGAAAAAATGCAACAGGCCCAAAAAGGAAAACTGAACCAGCGCCTCGTTTCGGCAGCCAATTTCATAGGCGTAGGAGCAGGGGGTCAGGGGACCATGGCCAACACACTTTTCACAGGGGGAGGGGCAACAATGGTAGCTGGCCCACCCACTTAAGAGACATTTAAAGTCGATAAAAAGCACTACACAGATGTGAATATGTGAATAACTCCCTGCAATCTATAGCTGAGCAACATAGCTATCTATAGCTAGCTTCCCCCGTCCCTCTGGTGGGGAGCCGCTGTACACGGCCTTCTGCGTCCCAGCAGAAACGAGGATCCTCTGGAACCATTGCAAAGCAACACGATAGATGCACACAAACATGCGTACAACAATGTATACATTTCGAAACCGCAAACATGCCAGGATGAATGATCGGGTAGCTTTCTCCATTTCGCGTCCTCCTCACGCACCCCCTCAAAACCGCATTTCTTTTTCAGCGAAGGAGAGATCCTGACGCACATCCCAGATACCACCTCTCTGAGTTCCGCCACCGCCCCGCCCCCTGTGCGCGCTCCAAGAGTCGCTGCATCGGTCGAGTTGCCGCGTCGTACGCGTTGCCAGATGACTGGTCGGCGGCAGTTCCGCCAAAATGTCGGCCAAGGCCGGGCACTGACGATGTCGCGTCACCACCGGCCGAAGCCGTCACACGGTCGCCAGGTCCATGCTCCAACGAGCTGTCATTTAGGGTCCCAGGCTCTCAACCAAAGGTTCCACCAACTCCTTCTTCAACTTCTTCCTTAATAAAAAGAGGTCCCTACTAAACCGTCGGCTGAGTTTAGGATGGAAGCGCCAACTCTTTTCATGTGGGGAATCAGTTATGGATCCTTCCGTATGAATACAGCGGTCCAGACCCAGAGTCGGAGGTATATCAAAGGAGTACCAAGTGGCCTAGTTGTATCCGAGACAAATGCATTTCCATGCAATTTTCGTATGTTTTTATTTCTTCCCATGCTGTTTCATGAGAACATGACGTTTTAAATCATAACAGCACCACTGTTTGCATTGATGCAACGTGCGAGGTGGCAGGAATATTGCGGGGCCGTTGCTCGAGCCTCTGCTGCGTCTCGAGCTACAGGTGGTCAGTGGTGTCAGTCGGTCCCATTTTGCTCACGGCGAACCACGGCCGGTCTGGTGGAGTGGAGATCAAACTGGCTGCCACCCGAAGTCTTCTGAATAAATATATGGCTGTGTATTTGTTTGTAATGTCTGTCCGTTTGGTGATAATGATATTCTTAAACTGCACAGGAAAACTTCTCAGTCGGATGCCACATTAAAGCTTTTGATCAGCATATTTTGTTTTTTACCGGAACGGCATCTCCAATTTTCGGTCCCGCAAACTTTGTTCGACCTAGTGTGAATACCACGATTTACAATATCCTTCGTTTTACTCCTGTTTGAAAACGTAATACTTGAGGTTACCAGGAAGTAGTGCTGAAACCCGACTACGTGAACGGAAAAAATCGTTCTCAAGCCGAACGAAATAATATCTTGTTGAGGACGTTGAACGTAACGTCACCAGGAGTCACTTTGCGGTGTACATTGCAGAGATGCAAAACCCAGTCTTGCCTTCTCTTGGCAGCATTCTTCTGCAGTACTAGCTCGATCAAAATGTGTGGTATGCACCACTGCCCGTGCCCAAAGAAGATCAATGCAAAACATCCATTGCATTCCAGCGTCAAAATATTGGGTTTTCATTCTGTGTGAGATTTCGACTCGATTTTTTTTCTTTAGCAGAGGCAGAGTGCCATCCGCTTATAGATAAGATGTCCATCGTCAAACCATCCCATGTCATTTGACCTAAAAATAATGCTATAAATAATAGACTATAGCAAAAAAAACTGTTCGCCGGATCGAGCTGATATTTGCACAGCCGTGTTCCGAGCCAAAGACATTGGAGCCGTGGACACCTTTTGGTCTGAAGCAAAATGTATGGGGTGAAGTGCATCGGTAAATCCTGTCGCCGAACGCACCTGCTATGACTCTATAAAGCAAGCATACGACCCATCCTAGAATACGTTATTATCTTTGCCACCATTTCAATAAGCCAAAGCAAAACGTTAGAAAGCATCCAAAAGAACTGCATCAGAGCACCCACAGGTGCCCTCAGCGCCAACGCCGATGGCCAGTCTTCTAGCTGATTCAAACACGTCTGTTCTCCACTTTAGGAGGACACAACAGCTGTGCCGCTACCACATTAAAATGAAATCCATTAAAAATGATCCGGCACAGCCCTACTTTACGCCCGACAGGTACGACAGGGGCCCAATTGGGCGCAAACGCCCAACATATAGTATTCAAATGGCCACGGCTCTTTCAGATTTTAACCTCACAATGCCAACCACTGCAACTCGACCGCCCACTAGGCTATACTGAATACTCAGTCAACCAAAGGTTGAGTACTTGCTCTCGGAAAAGAAATCGAATATCATATCGACGGAAATTCTCGGCATCTTCAACAGGTTCACCGATGACAACAATCACAAAACATTGGTATTCACGGATGGGTCGAAACACGAGATTAGGGCAGGCATCGGCATCACTGGACAAGGCCTTAGGCTTTCCAAGCGTCTACCGGTTAACTTCTCCATCTACTTCGCTGAATCAATGGCCATTCTGGCTGCTATCTCCATTCTCGTGAGGCGTTAAGCCAGAGACGCAGTAATGTGCTCAGATTCCAAATCCGTCCTTCAGTCAATTAGCAACACCCACGACTGTCCACATCAAGTCCTTGACAGAATCCAACAAACGATGGCCCATAACGTAAACATGACCTTTTCCTTCCCGTGGATTCCGGGCCACACCAACATCCCATTTAGCAATGAAGCAGACCGGCTCGTAAACAAGGCTTTGCGTTGCATTGCGTTGAGGTGCATTGCATTGCATTGCGTTGCATTCAACACTTACCCCAGTATGGAATAATTTGTAGGCCATTGCAAAGCATTCCTACAATTCCACGTTCGTCAGCATGAGCAGAATACATAGACACAACACAACTCAACACAACACAAATCCAACCACACTCACGGCATCAAACCAACGGCAGGCACATGGAACACATCAAATCAGTCTTACCGACAACAAAGTCATACACAAATTCGAACTGGTTGCACAAAATTAACACAGCCTCAACTATAGGATGACCAATATACAACACTTCACTGCGACACCAGCAACACCACATTAAGCATAGGTCACATCCTGCCAGACTATAGTAGCTTTAACTCTCAAAGCCAACCACTTAGGGCCCTTCCGCCAAAGAGGGGCATCATCCCGTCGCTTCCATCTCTCCTTGGAGTTAAGCACCCACAACTTCTTCAATTGCTGTTTGAATATCTGTATGTCACAAAACTAGCAGAATCACTGTAGACACCACGCCACCAACACTCACTTAGACACGTAATGCATGTCCCCGAAACACTCGTAGGACATACGTAAATAGCTGAATGGCATCGGACGTACATGAGTCGATTTGCTTTTCAATTATAAATAAATGGCTGCCTAGTGGTGCCGTCGGACGTAAATGAACCGACTCACTTTAGGGGAAAGCATATCATAGCATCAAACGACTACCCAGAGGAGCCATCGGATGTAGATGAGCCGAATCGCAAACCACCGTATTATCCCCACTAACAACTCTGCATGGCATGCTTAGTAACCCATACAAACCGCTAACAACTAACACGCGGCGACCGGCGTGATGGGTGGTGTTGACAATGACCCCTTTGTCAGCATGGTAAACACCCCTCGGAGCTTTTTGACAAGAGTAGGCTAATGTCAGTGCCATGGCAAAGCCAACTTCTTGCCACTCTCAAAACATCCCTACCTCCACCCCACACCAGCTATAAATTATCTTGTGGATGAGTAAAGCAAAACTAAAACCATGTTCACGCCAGTGAGATGTTCCCCATACAGGCCATCAGCACCTAAAACATGACACACTACAACGTAAAATGTTCTGATCGTAAATGTATACCTGTCTGCGCTTTGCTTGCAAAACACACTCGCATTAAAGGCGGCGCAAATGACCTATATGTTCCGGCACTCCTAGAACACAACCGTCTTTCTAGATATGTGTATATATATATGCATATATATAATCATAATTTATCACCCCATATCTGCATATATATATACATATATATATAATCATAATTTATCACCCCATGTCTGGGGGCTTGGTGGGGGACATCTCTCTGATGTCTAAATGGTTGTAGTTTTACTTTACTCATATATATATATTAGTATGCTCCACAAATCACCAGATGATGGACACCATAAACGGCAGAAATCCGATGAACATGTGATATGAATGCAGACGCCATACGTAGTATCCGCATATAGCTTTGTCCACACGGGCACACGAGTTACTACGTCGTTGTGGTTTACCTGAACCTGTTTTTTGTGAGCTCAAGGCCACCGAGCAAGCTTTGTCCGCATCCGCTTAAATGAAGAAGAGCATTCCTTAATTCCACTGGCAGAATAGAAAGTGACCGATGGGAAAAGGAGGAGATTGACTGTGAATTTCACCATATCGCATGATCTCTGCAGATACGTGGGCTATTGTTTCCGTGTCGAAGGCGCTATATCAAAGAGTATTCCACTGGGTCCAAGTGAGTACGCCGTATTGGCTGGTATTGCATACAGCCTCGAAGTGGATGGCAGATGCGCAATGCATAGGCATTTACGCTGCAACTGATGCACAGCAGCGCACGCAGTCGAGCACAAAACATCTTCATTTTGCCAACCGGGCTATTTAGCGTTAATGCATAGAGCTTTCAACACAATATTTGTGTTCCAATGCATTCAGTTTTAGTAGAATGTAGACGTGTTGAAACTAGGTCGACCGAGGTGCACGTACGCGCCGCCCACTCAAGGCCAACAAGCCAACTGTTGGCTGCGTAGTTATGTTGACATGCCATGCAACCTGCCATTCAGATGCCAGCCAAGCCGGATCGTTCTTAACTGCCGGCCTCGCTGAACGGCGGTTGTATGTAGCATGAATTGAACTGGATGACTGAGACTAGAAGGAATGTGATACTCCATGGCATCTATGCTAATTCGGCAATTCGGTATAGTGCATTTAGAACATGAGATTCAGCGTGCAAATACATAGCTACCAGATGAACTTGACCGAATATTTGGATGGGACCTCGCAGAGGCGAAAAAAGCCAGCGACACGTAGCAGTCACAGTCATTAGTCTTGCTTTAGCTAAAGCTAAAGCAAGACTAATGAGACGGCCAAAGGCTGACATGTCTTTTTCTTTCCAAGCTTGAAAAAAATTGGGGGGGAGAATGAATCGTATCAGTCCATTTATTGGATAGTTTACATTAGAAGATGGCATATTTTATATAGTGGTAGCGTCCTTATGAGACAGCTGCTGGCTGAAAAAAAATGCGACCCGGGTGGCGGCCTGTGCTGTATTCTCATAGACGTCGCAGGTTTGTCGTTGAGACAGCGGTTAGCTGTCAGCGTTGAATATTACTGAATGGCCTTGCTGAACGAAGGAGAACCGGGTCCTGCAAAATGACGCCATGGAAGTTAAAGTCATGTGCTTGTTTTTAATTAGCGCAATAATTCGTGAAACAAAAAAGGAAATCAATACTAAGATATCTTTTTTCACGCAAATTCCAACAGATACCCAAAACATTACCACTTTCTTTCATGGATCCGCGGGTACGTACATAGTTTTCTGTCATGTCATTTGAAGAATAGGTTATACCTGACGGCTTGAATGGTTTCCCATGACCTTTGTTCCCCGGTTGGTTCGTTCGTTGATTTTGTGGCATCATCTAAAAGAGCTGATTCCTATGTATGTGATCTGGAGCTGATTTGAGCTCAGTTTGTTTGCATCAAGCATGTACCATAATGTCAGGGCTGACATTTTCGTGTCACGTTTATAGCTAATTCAGGCTCTACCATTCGTTCACAGACGAACGAAATCGCGGCCATCTGTCGTAGCTTGGCCAGGCAATTAGGCACAGGCGAGGTGGTTTGAATGCGACCGAATCAAAAATGGGCACAGACAACCAGAGCCTGATGGACGCCATGCCAAGACATCAGAGATGTGGCCGATGTGGAGCGCATCAGGGCCGCCAGTGACGCCAGTGTCGGTACCATCCAGCGTGCTGCCAGTCGCCTGGTGGGCAGCCGCGTCGTTCCGCCGTTGTGCCGCTTGTCCCTCGAATTCGCGACCGGAGGATACAAAGTGTTGCACGAGCCACGCTGCGCGAATAGGTGCAACCAGCAGCTCCTCAAGGTACTGTGGGATAACTGCGACAGTACGCCCAGTCTTTGCCCATGTGTGGACCTGGTAACCAGACTGTGGTTCATCATCCCCACTGAGAGTATCGTGGAAAGCATGGGGAGTGCAGTGCGGGAAGTGTTCCGCATGCACCGTCAGCTCGACCACACCAACGCGGCGAAAGAGCTGCTAGTGCGCTGGAACGGCCCGGACACGTGCCGGGCCGATGATGTGACCGGACACGTGCCGGGCCGATGATGTGATCGGACACGTGCCGGGCCGTTCACCGCAAAGCCGGTTTCAACTTTACGCGGCGCTCGACAAGCCTGCGCTAGTCGCTGGCTGGCACAGTCATCACGCGCCACAAAATCACGGCATCTGCTAATTGCGCAATATATGCGTATAAGAACACGCACGCGCGGTGTTCAGTAGAAGCAAATTGAGGCGCCAGGGCGTCGGTAGCTCAGTGACCAACTGTCTACATTTTTACATCACCTACATTTTTGTCTAAAAACTGCGTAGTGTATATATGAAGAAAGTAAGAGTACCTTACTTCTGAAAATGAAGGAATTAATTTACTGGTACATCAAATGACAAGTAATCATCATGACATTATGCTAGTTTCTTCACCGAAAGAATCCACAATACCTTGATCCCTTTACAAGGTAAACAATAAGGGAATAAATATTGGGTTGAGTAACACTGATTTCAGCGTTATATTTCGATGTAGATGCTATGTACTACTGGATAAATATTTATGTCATTTTGCAAAAATAATCTGGCACTTGTATTGACCTAAACGGGATTTAATTTGGAATGTGAAATGAACACAACCTATATTATTTACGCATCCTTCTGTTTTGCGTAAATTTGCATACCTCAGCAAAATATTCCAGTTTCAGCGTGCCTGTGGTGGTAATGGGATGGGGTGGTGGTGCATAACTCGTCCGTCCCGAATGATATTTCTTCTTCTAATGGTAATAATACAATAACGCACCTATCAAATCACTTTCTTGTATTGGTGTCGACAATTCATAATTTCGTTACATCTTTCCAAGACTACGCATGCCAATTTGGATAGAATGGTTCCGAAAAATAGATTCTGGTATTTTGTCTACGACTGGTCCAGGATGACCTTTAGCTGTGGCCTTGTCCCACGTTAAAGATGTCACCAGAACTACATCTACCACAAAAAGTACATCACGTTTCGAGATCTTGAATGCCGGTGGAGGAGGGATCCCACCCCGTTAATTTTGGCAATAGACCGAAAGTTTAGCTAGTTGATAGCAAAGCTGGTTAAAGTGAATACCTACGCGTGCCAAGAAGGAATAGGAAGAGCCGCACGACCAGCACTTTCTCCATCGAAGTTCACACTTCCCATGCAGAGCTTCACAACCTATATATAACTCCGACAAACGTGTCCTAGATCAAGAAACATTTCTAGCTGGTGCATCGTATTTTCACACCATATACTAAAAGGTGGCTCCAAATGATTGCGATATTGGCCACGCAGCACACCGGATCAAAATGTGTTCAGAGTAGACTCATCATGGGAATCTCTAAGCCCTTAAGACATCCGAAGAGTGAAGGTTAGAAGAACACTTTCGAATGGTGAAATATTGCTGGAGTTCATGACTATTTTCTTTGGCACTATTATAAGACTCGTAAAAGAGTAAGCTGTAGACTAAATGACACAATGAGGTTAAATTATGCAATCAATGCAACACCCAAAGAAGTGTTGTAATTTTGTTTAGTGAAATGGTGTATATACCGCCAGATATTCGTGCGAAGCTTCTTTTCTGATGTGTTCACCACCTTTCATACTGCACTGTGAGGATCTTTTCTAAAAATGTTGAAAATAAACTGGGAAATGATTATATTACGGGAAAATTTGCTCCTGCAACTAAACCTCTATACATTGGCGTCAAAATACCGCTACTGTGCGTCCTAAATATAGGTACCTCAGGTCGCGATATATTGACGTTAAGCCTTGGCTACTTATTATGTACATACATACATATATATATATATATATATATATATATATATATATATATATATATATATATATATATATATATATATATATATATATATATAATTGTGCGTGTGCGTTGTGCGTGCGTGCGTATTGTGCTGTGCGTCGTGCGTGCGTGGTCGTGCGTGCGTGCGTGCGTGCGTGCGTGCGTGCGTGCGTGCGTGCGTGCGTGCGCGCGCACATTCTTGGCTTCACACACATTTCATTCGAGCATTCTTTGTAAACACGATGATTCTTCTTGAAAGTAATTGCGGAACGATTTGAATACCAACAATATTTGTATTGTTTGAAACAAAGTGGAACAACGAAAACGACGCATTGCTGGAACGAATATGCGTGCAACTCAAAGCTAGCACAGCTGTCATGCTCGATGCTCTCGGAAAAATTAAAAGTTAAAAAGTTATCGGCAAAAGTTCTATCTCTTTGGCTCAAAATGGTAAGACGGACGCATCCACTTCGCAGTTCTGCGGGACGATACTTTTACTGACAGTCCGAATTACTGACACGTATTTTCAGAGAATGTGCGACACCCAATCGCCAAGTTTCATTCAATATTAAGGTTCATTAAGTAAAGCGCGATATTTGATGTTAATTTTCTCAACCTGCGTATAGAGTCCGTCAGTTCACATATGGACAAAGGTACCAAAACGATAGCCAACTCACCTATAGAAAACAATAGCCAACTCACCTATAGAGGGTCGCACAATCGCCACCGGCAAGTCCTCTTTCTCAGAGACAATCAAGCTCTCCGCCAGTGCCTTTGTATACGTGTAGGTGTTAGGGCGGTTGCCAAGAAGTCTGAAACGGAAGGTGTAATGAGAAACTGAAAACTCAATAAGGGGATGTAAGAGTTGGATAACACTTTTTATGCGATTTGGTTCACAAAAAAGGCTACTATAGTGACCGAAGGTACCGATAATGCAGCCAATGTCATAAATAGAAACGAATTATTTCTATTTTTCATCCTTTAATATTGGTGAAATCATCTTCACATTTCATCATCAGCTTATCTTTAAGAACACAAAATGAGGTGCACTTGAGGTACACAATATGGCACTAATCCTTTAAACGTGTGAGCATTTTGCCGACCAAAGAT
The DNA here is from genome assembly GCA_034440575.1 of Imbricaverruca yamaguchii. Lineage (NCBI taxonomy): Eukaryota > Metazoa > Arthropoda > Thecostraca > Neoverrucidae > Imbricaverruca > Imbricaverruca yamaguchii. The sequence goes on from JAOTOL010001431.1 coordinate 192,976, forward strand.
TTATCCATGTCTAACATTTGTTAAGCTTTGCACTGTGCCAACATTTGCATATCATCTCTCGGGAATAATGAAGCACTTTGTTTCCCAGATAAAGGTGCATACATTTTTCCATTATTACTACACGCTAACATGACTTCTTTTTTCAAAAAGGAATATTAACGATAAGCAATATTGCTGCAAAGTTAATGTACCTTGTAAAATTGCGTATTTAACAAGGGAATATACCACCGGGAGCAATAATTAAGTTGTTCTTACATCCCCATAGTACTGCACCTACAGTTTATTTACAAGTCAGCGCAATTTGCTCGAACTATGGATAACATTTTCTTACCTGTTGCATTCCACAACAGATCTATCAATGCACTTCACCCAATACATTTCAATTGAGACCAAAATTTACTCATAGGGTAGTCTTCGGCTCTGAATATGGCTGTAAAATTTCAGTCCAATTCCGCCAATGGGTTTCGAGTTATAGCCTCCTGCATCATTTTGAGGTCTAATAACATGGGTTGGTTTGACGAATGGTATCTCATCAATAATGCGCAGTAAAGGTGGCAAATGATACATATATTTCGGAAGAAAAGGATACACTAAAATGTTCCCAAATAGCATGTTAATATGACTTACATTTGACCTCACGACCTCATGAACTGGTGATCTCCCGTGACCTCCCGTGAAATGGTTACACATTTGACGGCGGAAATATAAATGGGCATGATTTCGCCCACTAAACAAAAAATACAAAAAAATGCGTTCATAGAAACATTCGATAGGGCCGCCCGATCTTCATGACTTTTTGCAATTTTCCGTTTTCCGGGTAGGACGGATTTCGTGGAAGCCTTCTTCCATTGGAAACCTACATAAGGTACAACAATGACATGCAAGCATATGATCGAAAAAATACTTTTGTAAAAAAGATCATACATGCTTAATGTTGATCTTATAGTTTCCTCCAAAACCACGAATTTCTAGAGGTGCAAAAAGTACCTACTTACCCTCCATGGAGGGTAGCAGATGGACCTGTTACCGCAACTCCCGGGAAGCACAACCTTGTCGATAACATTGCCTTGCCTCTACTGTGTTAAAATGGATGTTGCATGCAAGTGAAGATGCTTACCATAGTTGTAGGTACTGACTTTGAAAAACTGTAGCAGGGGTGGATCCAAAAATTTGCAGAGGGCTTCACTGCTATTTCACTTGTCCTGAGTAGCACCATTTTATCGGAGGGCCACCACTACGAAAGTCCCCGGAACTACGTAATCGGCAGAAAAAAACGTTGATAAGGGGGAGGGGATGCACTCAAGCATGCTGAAGTGGTCCCTTTTCGTCTTAGGGGCCGCCTTTTCCTCCGAGTGGTGAGCCTCTGGCTGAGAACCCCTGGAGCGGAATATGGGCAGGTGCACTCGAGACTTCATGAAGGGGAGCTACCCTTCCATACGGAGGGAATACATGCCTCCACTGTTTCCCAACCCCCTGTATCCGCCTCTGATTAATAGCTATTTGGGGTTTATCACTTTTTGTTGCGGAAGCGGCATTCCGGGGAAACCACATATCGTGCGTTATTTTTACAATAGGCCATTCTAAAATCTGATTGGTGAAATACCACAGAAAGCAAGCTGATTGGTGCGATGGTTAACATAGGATACCCCATTGAAGAGAGTGATGGTCAATTCCCCCTCTCGAGTCGTTTGTCCCAAGACGAAGTATATCAGGTAGCTAGCGGTAAAACATGTAGAAAGAATCATTTTGTTGATGATGGTTTTGTAAAATATATTTTGGGTTTTGATTTCTCGGCTGATGTGTTGGATATTACAACGAAATTTTGCTACATTTGTATTAATTTTGTTTCTTATGTCCCATGGTTTCATTTCCACATTAACGTGTCTAGTGACCATGTAGTGTACATAACTTCGTAATTTCATGTTCGATAATTGGGATATGGAACGAGGAATTAAGACCTAAATATGCAAACGGACATATGTTTTAGGGGTGTGAGGTATAAATACAAAACGAAAAGTACCTTCGTTCACTACTTACTCAAAATAAAAAATCAAGACATTTGTCAACAATTGGCGCCAATACAGTAATGACGCGGCTGCGCCATTCGTGAATTTCTCCATGTCAGCCGCCTACGGATGGGGTGAGGGAACAGCGGTTGGAAGCGTGCACTCATCTTTGATTATGCGTCATGTATCTAGTTGTTAGTAGCAAGGTACTTTAAGGTCCATTTCAGTCCTGGTCATTATTAGGAAAACAACTTGGTCGAGGATCTCTATCATCCAAGACCATCACCTCGACATGAAATCCACAGCCTCCTCATCTAGCGATTACTAAGCCATGCATGTGTTCTTTGGCACAGTTCTAGCTTATTGTTTTGCCATACAAATGTCAAACTGACTGTAATATTCAAAACGCCGTCCGGAATATCACAAACACGATGCAAATTATGATCTATAAGTTGATGTCTGATTATCCAAAAACATTTTTATCAATTCTATGATTACAATTCCTTCTTTACCGTGCCTGTCACAGATAATTTAGGGTCGATATTATAATGTACGGACAGCGCAGGTTACTCTGACGCTCACTGCACCCTCAGATTTTCTCTTCGTAGTTCGATGGTAATCGATAATTTTGAACACCCCTAAAGTCGGCATTTTTACGCATACAGTGGAATGCAGCGCCGGGGGAAAGAAGTTGAATCAGTTAATATGGATCGATTATTTCGCCGCAGCAGCACCCGGTGGGAATAGTATCGCGGTAAGATGCTTGGCTTTTAATATGTATGCATTGTGCTCAAATATATGGTGTGGCACTCATGTTTTGCGTCCTGAACCCGCCTGGGAAGGTTCGGATACTCCAATGGAATCGGTGAAGGGATCGGTAAAGGAGACCTACAGACAGGACTGATGCAGGAGAACGGTGAAGGAAATCAGTGGATGGAACAGGTGTATGGGATCGAGAAAGGGGGTCGGTGCAGGGGACCTGCGAATGGTACCAGTTGCTGGGAATAAGACCGTGAAGGGTGATGGAGAAGGGACAAGGGATTTGGAATTGGACTGTCATGGGGGATCGGTGGACTGCGGAATGAGACCGTAGAATGCGACCGGGGAACGGGACCCGGGAACGGGACCCGGGAACGGGACCCGGGAACGGGACCCGGGAACGGGACCCGGGAACGGGACCCGGGAACGGGACCCGGGAACGGGACCCGGGAACGGGACCCGGGAACGGGACGGGAACGGGACCCGGGAACGGGACCCGGGAACGGGACCCGGGAACGGGACCCGGGAACGGGACCCGGGAACGGGACCGGGAACGGGACACGGGAACGGGACCCGGGAACGGGAACGGGACCCGGGAACGGGACGGGAACGGGACCCGGGAACGGGACCCGGGAACGGGACCCGGGAACGGGACCCGGGAACGGGACCCGGGAACGGGACCGGGAACGGGACCCGGGAACGGGACCCGGGAACGGGACCCGGGAACGGGACCCGGGAACGGGACCCGGGAACGGGACCCGGGAACGGGACCCGGGAACGGGACCCGGGAACGGGACCCGGGAACGGGACCCGGGAACGGGACCCGGGAACGGGACCCGGGAACGGGACCCGGGAACGGGACCAGGAACGGGACCCGGGAACGGGACCCGGGAACGGGACCCGGGAACGGGACCCGGGAACGGGACCCGGGAACGGGACCCGGGAACGGGACCCGGGAACGGGACCCGGGAACGGACCCGGGAACGGGACCCGGGAACGGGACCCGGGAACGGGACCCGGGAACGGGACCCGGGAACGGGACCCGGGAACGGGACCCGGGAACGGGACCCGGGAACGGGACCCGGGAACGGGACCCGGGAACGGGACCCGGGAACGGGACCCGGGAACGGGACCCGGGAACGGGACCAGGAACGGGACCCGGGAACGGGACCCGGGAACGGGACCCGGGAACGGGACCCGGGAACGGGACCCGGGAACGGGACCCGGGAACGGGACCCGGGAACGGGACCGGGACCCGGGAACGGGACCCGGGAACGGGACCCGGGAACGGGACCCGGGAACGGGACCCGGGAACGGGACCCGGGAACGGGACCCGGGAACGGGACCCGGGAACGGGACCCGGGAACGGGACCGGGGGACCCGGGAACGGGACCCGGGAACGGGACCGAACGGGAACGGGACCCGGGAACGGGACCCGGGAACGGGACCCGGGAACGGGACCCGGGAACGGGACCCGGGAACGGGACCCGGGAACGGGACCCGGGAACGGGACCCGGGAACGGGACCCGGGAACGGGACCCGGGAACGGGACCCGGGAACGGGGAACTTGACCCGGCAACGGCGAACATTACCCTGGACCGGGGAAGGGGACCGGGGAAGGGGACCGGGGAAGGGGACCGGGGAAGGGGACCGGGGAAGGGGACCGGGGAAGGGGACCGGGGAAGGGGACCGGGGAAGGGGACCGGGGAAGGGGACCGGGGAAGGGGACCGGGGAAGGAGACCGGGGAAAGGGTTCGCGAATGGGAACGTAGATGAGTGCCGAGAATTGATCCTGGGGAGAGGACCTGGGAAAGAGATCGGGAAAGGAACCAGATAATGTGGTCGAGGTAGGGAACCGGAGACGGATCCAGGTTATGGGGCCGGTGAACACGACTGTGGGGAGGGCGGGGAACGGGGAATAAGGACGGGACAGGAAAGAGCATTAATGAATGGAACGGGAAGAAACTGAGGACATATACAGGGGATGGAGTCAGGGAAGATAATCGAAAATGGCATTGCTCGGCTAATTGGTACTGTTCAGGTGAATTACTCGGGGATGCTACGGACACTGAAGCACCTTCATCTTCCGCATTGCATACATCATAATGTAATCGCGCAAAGGGGAGCAACGTGCAGTTCAATAATCATTTAATCAACAAAGTAGCACAACTGAAATCAACGTAGCAAAAGTTTGCAACCTCAATAGTCATGCAACCGCCAAATTGGGTGTATGTGCACAATTGCATTGCAGAAATAATGTTAAAGCGGTCAAACCGAAAGCATTCGGCTTGACCGCTTTAACCTAGGTAGTTAATCAGCTTTTCACGAACCATGACGTTAGTGAATCTCCATTCGATTGGTACAGACATTTGCGCATGTTGCCGGCGCGATGGTAAGACTCCGAGGTGGCATTTCGGAGGTTTTCGTTCTTTTTCCCCTTTTTCCAGCGAACATTAAAGTTTTATTGGAAGATTAAAGTTTTCGGGCGTCGAAATGGTGGCTTTAAAAAATTTGCGGCGCGAAATGACGGCTTCTAGTGGAATTAAGAAATGAGCCATTGCAATTCCGAACTATACCTTGAAGCTGACAGTCGGTTGAGTAGCTATTGGTTATATGTGGGTTGTGGACAATTATTGGCTTTTCAATCGCCTTTGCTTGGCCGAAGATATATTACGACATAGATATCGGGCCACGCAACCACCAGGCTGCCTTGGGAAAGTCAAAAAGTTCCGAATCTGCCATTTAACGCCAGTGATGCCATAAAGGCACCGTGGTTGCTAGAGAGCCATATCAATTCGTCACGGTCATGACACCATGGAAAACAATAAAATTGTTCGAGAGTCTGGAGATTGCCAGAGAACATCGGGGTTGTCAGGGGGCGTACGGATAGCAACACAGAAGTGTCCGTTGCACCAGCACCCATTAGGAAGTGAATCTCCATTTGATCCGTAACATAGGTAGCAGGAAGGTAGAGAGAAGCCATTTTATCTCAAGAGCCTTTATTCGACAAGGGCACTTTGGGTCAGGAGTGTAGGATCGCAAGATCAGTTGGGGGTGGGCTCAACCATGGGCTGATCAACCTAAGCTACCCCCAAATATCAATTTCTCCCCGTATTTGGTTCACTTTATTTTGACATTTTGAGGAAAAAAGCATTAATTTCATAAATATTGTGTCGTTCTTTTTCCAGTTTCCCATGAACGTAGCTTATCCGGAATAAAATAATTAGGAAATGTGTAAGAGAAAAACTACTACCGAATATAGAGAATCCACCTAGTACCGAAAGGACTTCTTCGCTTTTTGCTTTGCATTGTACCTAATTGCATTATTGTTTTATGCCAATTATGTATGTTGCTTCAAATTTCGTCGATCAAAGCGAATTAAAAACAGTACGAACAGAAACCACATAGAGCTATCATAACACACTCCACATGCGATCAGTGCTAGTAGATCATCAGTGTGATTATCGATTTGAGAATGCTTAATGTAGAACTGCCTGTGCTATTTCAAGTCATCAAAGAGAACAGTCACCAACAATACCAAAGAATACTTGGAAGAACCGTTCGGATATCGTCACCACTAATTATACATTTTTGGCAATATTACATCTGCCTAGGTCGAATACGAGGAGTATGTCGTACTCGACACGTTTGCGGTATTGCTTTAATTTTTAATAGGTTTCACTTCCTTTTTTCTGGGTGGGGGTGGGCTGATAAGTTTGGAGGGAGCTGAGCTGCAAGTTGGGGGGAGGGGGGCTGGAACACTCCCAACTGAAAGGATTCTACACTCCTAGTTTGGGTCGTTCTCCGAGAGACTGACATAACTGGGATGAGGAGTAGGGAAACTCTGACCGCTCGCTCCCTTCGTTCCTCCGCCTACTGACAGAAGCTATATATCGTGAAAACAAGATAGGGAAGAGCCCTGCAATCTTCTATTGCCTCCATCGAACTCCCATGGATGTTTCGCATCAGGAAGTGCTTTAAAAAAATGTGGCACGTCAGCCCACATGGTAGACTGCACCGCATTGCTTCGTTGTATGGCGGGTCCGCACATAGTATGCAAATACGCATACCAAACTAAAACCTGCACGTGAACATTTCGCATGGCAAAGGTGCCAAGAAAAAGGCCGCACAGTAAAAGTTCGGCACACAAAAGTTGGCATCGGAAAATCCCGCACGGTAAAAATTCGTAAGTGGAAATCCGTCAGGGATAGATTTCGTGTGGTAAAAGTTCGTAAGTGTATACTCGAAAGCAAGAACTCGTAGGCAGGCGCGCATATAGGATTTTTCCATGGGGGCCTGGACCGAAAAGGGCACTTGGGCGGCTCCAAAAGGGCACTTTTGCGGTCCGGGGTACACTGGAAGGTTTGTTAACCGGGGGGGGGGGGCGTGAATTTTCCATGCCGCATAGGACAGTAAAGAGCACAGGAGAATGTCATTTTTAGGCCAAAGGGGCAGTTTTGGGCCCAAAGGGCACCTTTGCCACAGGCGGGGCACATAAGGCAGGTGATTTTTGGGATAAATTTGGAACATTCCGGCCAAGAGGGCACTTTTCGGTCAAAAGGGCTCTTTTGGCCAAAAGGGCACTTTGGTCTCTTGGGGGCCGGGCCCCCTGCCCCCCTCCGGTGCGCCACTGCTCGTAGGCAAAAGTTCATCCACATTAGCATTCCAATTAATAACGCCCAGCCGCCAACATGCCAATGTTCGTGCACGAGTCTCCGGATTTTGCTAGGCCTCCAACGTTTTGCTAATTGTTGTCACGTGATTTTGTTTTGTCATATTGTTGTCTTGTGCCATATATGACGAGTGGTATGTTTCTTATGTGGATTCGTTGGAAAAAATTATATTAATTCAATTATATGATTAGTTTTCATCTTCCCACATTTTCTGGTGGTTAGGAAATCTGAAGACCCGCTGAGCTTTAATACACCTCATTTCATTGGTTAAATATGCTCCCAGATTGGCTTCCGAAACGAGACCAAAGCTAGGTGTCTTTCCTTTGGACCCATTGCGTTTTTCTTCGCCTACGGATGTGTTTTAGGGTTCCAGCCAGTTTTTGTTATGGGCCCGGCACATGTTTGAGTCCCGGCTCTTTTTAGACGTTGCACCAATAAGAAATGTGTTCTCATATTTTCGCTCTATGAAGAAATATTCCAAGCTCTAGAACGAAGTGGTTAAAAAAATTCAATCAAGTCATTTTTTCGCGATATCTGAAGACGTTTGGAAATCAAGAAATTGATGGAATTGTGTATCCCGTGCTAAGAGATTTTGCAAAGGCTCAATGTGGTTCAGTGGCGCGTCATCACTCAATTCGCAGATCCGGCAGCGTGCTGAAAGACCGGATGACACCCACCTAATCGCACATTCGCCAGGCTTTTGTCAGAATCTGCTGTATGTTCGTAGCAACGGGTAACGGCAATTATTATCTGTATATAGCAGGACATGCACCCTCAAGTATTACTCCAATGTGGGTTCACACCAAAGCATTCCGTGCAAAGTGATGTTTCAAGTTGTAGTCATCTCACTCGGAGCCAAGTATGTTCGTTTCGTTTTGGGATTGAACAACATTCACCACCATACTTCTGCCGAAGTGCACTTACTCTTTGTTCAAAGAAAGACTTTTACGACGGCATTCCTGCGCGCGTGCAGCTTACCATGAACTTCACACTGCAGTCGACACTTGGCATCTGTGCCGGGCGGCAAATGGCTCGAGTGTCTGGTTTGCGTCCTGGGTCTCAAGTTCGGTTCTACGAGGTCTCTAGCTCTTCTTGTTTCTGTCTGAGTAATAAAATTTGGTGAATGTATCGCATCCTGAAGTCGCTTACTCTGCACGTGTACTTGAAGGCCGAGTGACGTTATACGCACTCGAGGCGATGCGTCTACGTATGACGCGAACATTTGGCTTCACAGTGCGTTTAGCACTTGTCCTCGCATGTCCAGCGTCCCTTTATGTGCCTTATACTGGCATGTATACACACGTATCGCCAGACCTCGCCCAAGATGACAGATCCACCCGGCTCGTGTGAATCAAATTTCATGATGACAAATTGGATGGAGCATGTTCCGGACACATCTGACAGATGCTGCTTGTTGTTGCTGCTGAGTTTGACCAGCCTGCAACCTTCTCGATGATGTCGGCCGTTTACGCTTGGAGAGACGAGTTTCTTGGGCGTAGTAAGCAGATTTTGTCGAGTTCAGAAGTGGCCCAGACGGTGCCGGAGTGGGATAGGGGGTGTAGAGTGGTGGTAGGGTCGGGTCATCGCAGTTGGTGGTGTGTGGGCTGCGCCGGCTGCTGGTCGTCGTTGTTTGCGTCGTGTGTGTGGACGGCTGTTGGTGGTGTGTGGGCTGCGCCGGCTGCTGGTCGTCGTTGTTTGCGTCGTGTGTGTGGACGGCTGTTGGTGGTGTGTGGGCTGCGCTGGCTGCTGGTCGTCCACCAACGGCATTGCGCGTGCCAGGGCCCAGTTCCCTTGGTGGACAAGACTGATGATTTCTTTTTCCCTTATCCATCGGGGACAGGCCCTGTCCCTGGAGGTGTGATCGCCACCGCATCCGACGCAGTGTAGTGTGGCGCTCGTACATGTGTCGATGTGGTGTGACGCGGCACAGTTGGCACAAGTGGGTGTTGTATGGTGGCGCCCCCTCCCCCTTCGAGTGTCTGTAGCGCGGACAAAATTGACAGCGTCGATGGAGGAGTGTGACTTTGTGCCTAATATAGCCAGCATTAACGTGGGTGGGCGGCTGTCTAGTGTTGAATGTCGGTATGGGGACATGAGTGTCTTGTTTGTATGCTGGGGTGGAGGAGGGCTGTATACGGAAGAGATCCCCTGGCTCCCAACCCTGGGATTCAGTTGCTCCCCCGTCAACCAGGCCAACTCCCGTGCGGAGATTGTTCCCTGTGATGTGTTGAGATGTGTGATTGGTGTTATGGTGATTGGTATGTCTGTGTTGAGTTCAATGCGTGTCAGCATGTCTGCGTCTTTGGTGTTGTAGGCCTGGATCAAAAGTGCCCCCGATCTAATTTGGCGTGTGCATAGGGCTTTCGTGTCCAGCGGGTAATGTCCTCCTCCACTGTCCAGGGGTCAAGGGAGTTCATGGGCTCCCGAGCATCCCGACTGCAGAGGAAGAAATCACCCGTCGGTGTGATTGTTGCGGTATCAGTGTCCATGTTGAGTTACCGCATTGGTGTGGATCGTGGGTTTGGCGTTGGAGTTGGATAAGAATGGTGTACACTATTACAAGTCTCGGCGGAGGAGAGAGAAATCAGGGTGGGAGGGGCAGCGGCACCGCCGGACCAACCTGTCGTCTAGGCTTGTAGGTGGTTGAGTTAGAAGTCGGAAAAGTAGATGTAGATGTAGGTGCACTGGTGGCAGGCTGGCTGGGCGGTCTTCGGTCCGTCGTACCCGTGGGTACGGCCAAGATGGCGTTGAAGCGGCTTTGTGGAGCATGTCTCTTCGGAGCTGTTGCGGCTCGTGTGCTGCCGCAGTGATGCTGGTATGCACGCTGGCAGGCTGGCTTGGCGTATGCACCCCACTATGGCGTCCGTGCCTCTAGGGTGGCGTTAGAGGCTCCGAAAGAAAGTGTTGTGGTGGCAAATCTGGGGTCAGTGCGATTTATCGGTTGAGAGATATTTCTCGGTTCTCCGTTTGAGTTTTCCCGGTCGATGAGTGTGCGAATCGTGGATGTCTGGCTGATGCTGTGTGCATCTGGTAGGAAAATTCCTCGAAGCACATCATACGTTATCATATGCGCAGGTCATACGTCATCGGAAAACTCACTTTGGTGTGATGCTTTCCAGAATATCGTCGTCCAGCCACTCGACCATCCGCATGACTTGCGTGGGGTCGGCCGGACTGGGGTAGATCAGCTCGTCGATCTCAGCACGGTCACAGTTGCAGTAGGCTGTCGACACGTGAATGAACGCCTGTAAATATAGGTAGAATATGGCGAACAAAATTCCAGTGGTGGACATCACACATCGAAGCGACGACCAGGACAACAATCAGAACTGGACAAAAGGAGCAAAAGCCATGGTTAAGATTGTTAGCATCATTGAACACAAAGTTTTCCTGATATCCAGAGCGAGATGAAACGGGGGCCCCACCACCTCACGCGCATGACCATCGAAATTTCTACCCATGCTGAAGAGGCGAAATGATATAAACATGCACAAGTTGGTGACACCTTCAGGACAATTCTTGCTGTTAGTCAAATATCTGTTATTCCACACTCCGCATCTGTTATTCCTGGTCTATCTGCAAGCAAACAGAGACTGCATGACTGGCCGTTTACGGATATTGCACGCCAGTGCTGGAATTTAAGCGGATCACATGCAGATTGGATCATACGGTGTCTTTTCACGATCTAGCTCGCTGAAGCCTTTCGTGAGTGCACCTAAAAACGTTTGAGAAGTTCTGGTCCTCCAGTGAGACTCATGAAATCGTCAATAAGGTATACAGTGAGGACACTCCGAGAAGCCCCAATGGATGGGACAAAGGTACGAAGTGGGGATAATTTAATTCAAGTCTCGAAGCATCAATTCTACAATCGATCATGGAAATGTTTTGGCGTCATTTTGCGAAGCTAAGATCGAAGGTATCATCTTCTACCGCACCCTATTATTGAGCTTCGGTGGGTATGTTTATTTTTGCGCCAGCACAAGATGTCGCGACTACCGCTTAGCATCTCCGGTCCCGGCGCTCTGTTTTCAAGAGGCCATGGATCAGATGCTGGAGGTGCAGAGGAAGGACGACACGGATAACTAGAATGGTGATGGAATGTCCAGGTGCCAGGGGCGTCGCCACCGGGAGGGGGGGGGGCAGAGGGAGCAGATGCTCCTCCTACCGTGAGATTGGGAGCGCCGCCCCCACCCCCTGAAATTTGAGGAAGCCCCTATCCAGAAATGCACAGGAAAAATGGTGGGCAGGGAGACCGACGAGACAGATAATCCTGCTGTCAAGGACGCCCCAAGACTGGCAACGAGGCTCCGGGGAAATCTGATCAGGTCCTAGTAAGAGACGTAGGACAGATATTTGGAGGAGGTCCTCAGGACCAACATGATGCCACCGAGACGGGCAGGAAGCCACCCATGTTAGACAAGAAGGCTTTCGATTGGTGGCAGGATATTCTAAATTTGGAAAACGAGGCCGCCAAGATGGAAGAGGAAGCCCCTACAATAGAGAATAAGGAATGATGGGAGAGGGACGCATTTCTCCGGACGCAAGAGGGAGCCCCAATATGAGTAAGAAGGTCTCCGCAGGAATGAGAGAAGGCCACTAAGACCAGCCAGATGAGGGCCATACTTTGGAAGAGGAGTACCCTAGGAGAGAATATTTGCGACTATGATACAAAAGCACCCTGCTAAGAGGATAATGAGGCTCCAAACACAGGAGAGGAGGCCTCCGAGACGTGAGAGGAGGCCTCCAAGATGTCAGAGGAGGCCCCTAATTTGAAAAAGGAGTCACCTAGGATAGGATAGGAGGCCCCATAAATGAAGAGAGTGCCAACAATTGGCACGGAGACCCCCAAGATTGCAAAGGAGGCCCACAGGATTACGAAGGGGGCCCCCAATATTGGAAATGAGGCCCCAGGATTGCAAAGGAGGACCCCATGTTTGCAAAGGAGGCCCACAGGATTGCAAAGGGTGCCTCAGGATTGCAAATGAGACCTCCAGGATTGCTAAGGAGGACCCAGGATTGCAAAGGAGGCCCCCAGGATTGCAAAGGAGGCCCCAGGATAGAAAAAGAAACCCAATGATTCCAAAGCAGGTCCACAGGATTGTAAAGGAGCTCCCAGGATTGCAAAGAAGGCCCCCATGATTGTAAAGGAGATGCCAAGGATTACGAAGGAGGTCCCCAGGATTGAAAAGGAGGCCCTCAGGATTGCAAAGGAGGCCCTAATACGGGAAGGGAGGCCCAGCAAATGACAGGAGGCCCTAGGATGGAAGGGAAAGCCAGTGGATATGAGATGAGGTTTCGGAGACACAAAAACAGGCCCCAAAACGGGCAAGGTTTTGGCTGTTGGCTGCTGGCCACCAATATAGAATAGGATGATCCAGAAACGTGGACGGAGACACCTTATTCGGAAGAGGACGACCCAAGATTGCAAATGAGACCCCATGATGAACGACGAGTCCCCTAAAGTAGGAAAGAAAGGCCATTAAATATGAGGGATGTCTCACAAGCGAGGAAGAAGGCTTCAAAACGGGTCAGAAGGTCCCCAGAAAGTGGCAAGGCAACTGAGATAGGAAGGATTGCTTGTAATTTTGAAGAGGAGGCACCTGTGAGGGAAGATGAGTCACCCAGGAGTTAGGAGGCCACCCTTAAAATGGGCAAACATCGAATCAAAACGCAGAGCAGGAGGCCCACAAGACGTGAGCGGAGGCCCCTAATTTGAAAAAGAACGCCTCCAGAAGAGAAAAGGAGGCTCTCGCCACAGTCCAGAGGAGTCCCTCGGGACGGAATAAGAGGTCTACAGGGCCGAATGAGGTCCCAAAGGCCGGAAGGAGCTCTTAGGAAATGAGAGGAGGCCCTTAAGATTCCATACCTGGTAGCAGGTATGGAAGGAGATGAGGTTTTCAAAATTGAAGATGCTTGAAGACTGGTAGGCTTTACCAGGACAAAAAAAAGAGGTCCACGAGGTATGGCAGGAGGCACAACATTTGACATAAATTGCCCTGGAACATGAAAGGAAGTCCCATGCCATGTTAAAAGTGTCCCAGTATGTAGGAGGAGGCCCTCCAAGACGACAGAGGAGGGCATTGAATTTGGAGGAGGGTAGGAATCACGAGGAGACATCCAAAATCGGTAGAGGCCACTCAATAGGATATTTCAGTTGGTCACTAATTATCATATTTGAAAAGGTCCCCTTTTGCAAAATATTGGTAGAGATGCGAGGACTTTTGGAATAGAGTAGGTGGCTCCTTCCAAATACGTTTCCCCTCCCCCTTGACGCAAATATAGGTACGCCACTGGTCTACCAATATTTTTCAGAAACATACGCCCATGAGGCAAAGCAAACTTTAAGGGAGCAAATTCCCCACACAAGCATACTAAACAACGCCGATGCCCCATACAAAATGGGAGGAAGTATTATTTTGAATTAATTTTATTCCTACAAACTTGCCTTTTGTGATTACAGCCTGCATGATTAGAGCTTCCCAGCTTCAATTCCTTCTCAACGACGCCATTTACAAACGGTACAGCACAGCGAAAATCATGGACGTGACGGCGTAGAATTTGAAGGTTTTGTATTATTATGCATTGCCATTGTTGCATTGTTCCATTGCCATTTATGCACCGTTGTTCAATGCTTGTTCTTGCCGTTAATTTTTTCGCTGATGATTTAATATTTCAGCTAGTGTGTCAGGTGCCTTGCAACCAAGGCGCTATATATCAGGCGGCATCATCCCCATTGCACAGCTTTTTGCGCAGGTCCTTAAATGACGTCATCATGAATACACACTAAACATGGGCCAGCCGATAACCCGGTCCGAAGATATGCAACGCATGTACACTACGGAGGAGAAAACGCGAGTTTAAGAGGTATACGTGCAAAACATAAAGCGTCATAGTCCCGGAAGGTATCTCCAATGCTTTTCATATGCATAGTATACCCGAAAGAGCGTGCACAGGAAAGAGCGTCCTGCCGTATTAGGGCAAGTCAAATACGGCAGAGAATTAATATCTTAAGGCGGCGAGATGCAGTAAGGACTTATCTGAGGCGTGGTCGTCATGATGATAGAACCAGATGGGGAGGGGGCGAGGCCCAAAATCTGCATCAAACTTAGCATGGGGCTTATGGTGTTGAATGACAAAAGTAATTGACCGAAACACCATTTTATCCCCCTCTATATGCGACAGCGCCCCATATTTATGGGTCAAGGAACGTGACAATTGGTTTTATTGTTTTTTTTCCAGATCGACAATACCATAGGAAACACGCGAGAGGCAGACCTTCCTTTCCATGGGGGTATCTGTAAGCCTCCGTGCCAGCTCAGAAACAGAGGTGAAACTTCCAGAAAATGATTTGGGTACCCAATGCCTGGAGGTAACAAAAATTAGTAGGTGAGGGTGGGTTCACGTCAGATTTAAAGGGTACCCTTCTTCCAAAAGGCTGTAAAACTTCACTCGTTAGCAGGCTACATTCGGCGGAAGGACTGGGAACATAGGGCTTAAAAGCGGTCAGGCATGTATTGGTGGAGTTCCCTAGCAATGCGTTCAGGACTAGATCTGGACCATTTCAAAACGCCCCTACTCGTCGGCGTAGTCTGCTTCTGTGTTGGTTCCGATTCAGAGCATGGCTGAAGGATCGCAATCAAAGTTCGTGGAGGAAAGGGACTTTGCATATCGTTCCTTCAAAGCAATGCTCATAGGCCGCATCATAACATTATGAACACAAGCAACAGTGAAGTGGCATGCGCCACACCTGCACATATCAGTACCAAAGTCGAGAGCAGTGCCAAATGCCGCCAGAACGGGCCAGCATAGGGAGCGCCTCTAGTCTGCTCCTGGTCACAGCGGCAGCAGCGAAAAACGCCAACAGACAGCGGGGCCGGGCAATACGAGAGCAATGTCAAGTGCCGTCAGGACGGGCCGGCACAATGAGTGCCACCAACCCATCAATGGTCACAGTCGCAACAGCAAAATACGCTAGTAAAACGGCAAGATCGAGCGACACGAAAGCAGTGCCAAGTGCCGCCAGTCCAACCCTAGTCACGGCGGCAACAGCAAGCACGGATAAAAAGAGCAGAACCGGGCGACACGACACGCTGCACAGCAGAAACGGCGACAAATGACCAACAGTGTGAAGGTGGACTGGTGACATGCTGGCGCACCTCTCCAGATGCCCACCTCTCTGCGCTCTGCCGAGCGGAGTTCTAGCGCAACCAGCTGACGCGCACATGCAGCCCAACTCGAGTCAGCCTCCGTGTCACACGGACATCTAACTTCGGTTGCCGGCTGTTGATGACGCCTACCAGGCGCCTCACAATGCTGGTCTTGCCGGTGCAGGTTGAGCCCGTGATGGAGCATAAATCATAATTGAACTGGTTTACCACCACCATCTACCTGGTCTGTGGCATGTAGAGCCGGTCGCGACCAATGGTGACGAACCAAGATCTGGAGACAACTGTCAGAAGCGCCTCCTGTGCTTCGGACATCATACAGCCAAGCTCCGTATTGACACGCCTCACTTCGAGGGTGATGAAGCCGGCAACGAAGGCAAGGCCGTCACGCTCCAGTCCCAGTTTGTTGATGGTTTTCGTTCTATATTTATAATTTGAATTTAAAATTTGGTTATGCAAAGATAAGATGCTCCAAAATTCAGGAAGCACACCAGACATGCATGATTCAGCACTCCACACCATGCATATCTGGTAGGCAGGTTAATTCATGGAATAGCACCAGACTTCAGGAGATGCAGGTGGTGCTGTTGTGGCATCAGCTTTAGCTGCATCAGGCAGCCAGGATCATAATTATCAGAGGTGAAGCGCTTGAACCAAATTATTGAGTTGTTTGGATTGACTCTGTCAGCTCTTTCTCACTTTGTCAACCAAGCCCTACATGTATTTCCATCTCTTGGAAACTTAAGCATGTTGATTGAAAAACTGTCTCTTTTACAGATGTTTCATCCAGATGTTTGAAAGACAAATCATAGGATACTGACACTGAATCTTAAGCCACCTTCTCTATATAATCACGATATGTACGATAAACAGTATTATTACAGTTTAAGGTAATCCCGGAATAGGTTTGTGCACATTTTTAGCTCCGTGAAGCGCACATGGGGTTGGGTTTAGTTAAGCTAAGCTATGTTGGGGTTTGGTTGTAAGTTAGAAAACAAGTTTGTTTCTTTTTTTGGTGGGGAAGGGGTAGTTCCTTTAATTTATTTTTATCGTCAAAAACATTTCAGGATAAATTAGGGAAGGTTAGGTTTTTTTCTGAATGAGAAAATATGTTTAGAAAAACATGCTTGGAAGTTACCCATTTGGAACAAAATAATTTTCTTTCTTCCATTGAAACCTAGGCTAAGCTTGGATACGTTATGTTACGTCATTTTTCCTTGCTTTGTAACATGGCCTGTTATACTATATTTCCAAACTCCAAGCCCATTTTTGCGTGAAATGCAACTGAAAAGTAATTGAAAGTATGCATCTGAAGTATCCCAACTTAAAAGTATGCACGCGTAGAGGAAATAAGTGATCACATCATGTTCTGCACCTTGATGGACATTTCACTAGAAAAATAAACTCAATGAAATCAGAATTAATCTTTAACTGCAAATTTACCGGATAAAAGGCATCAACATACAGTTGATACATGCTACAGACAGATACCTAATACGGAAAAACATCTAAATTTCCATAACTAATTAAGGACAACAAAAGCTTCAGTTAACAGCGCAATTTAACACAAGATACACCACCACAGAACGCAATAAAATAAAATAAAACTAAAATGCAGGGACAGCGAATACAAGGTGTGCCATGAGAGATACAACCAACAACAGAGATATGTAAACCACTACGCCATTTATGACTCAGCTGTGTCATCTAAGAATTTGAGAAAGAGTGTGCCCCTAAAACGCTGTATTTCGTGATGGTGGTCGTCTAATTGGCGGTCAAACTGAAACTGCTAAAATAATAGCTGAACGAGATTTTGAAAGTGTACATGCCATGTTAGAGGATTTGGAAGTGAGTTCAATGAAAAATGTTTTAATTTTAATATGCAACAAACCATTAAAACTGCCCTCAATGTGAACCCCAGATGACGTCAATTCTGTCATTCGAAGCGACGCGCAGGAAGGAATGGGAATGACAAGGGCCTCCTTGCAGCCAGTACCACATGTTTTTTAAATCACTAAATTGGCGATCAGAAAGCCAAATCAATCAACTTTTCGTTGTCACCTTCGCGAAATTGTCGTCCAAGGACTGAGAAATAATAGTTTAACCTTGCTTCAGACATCAAGCAGGTGGGAATGGCTAACATTATTGATGAATCTGGCTATATTCAGTTAGACTTGGTGGACATAGAAGTGGGTTGGTCAATTAGAGATATCTTTAAGATATGTTCAGCACGAGCCCCGCCAGCTCGCTGGAATCTAGAGGCCAGTTGGAAGATTCTTCTGGTCGAAAAGGTATTAAGAAATTGGTTTGCTTTGGCACTTGGGTGTTCATTCTCATTTACTTACTTATACCCTCATATGCCACAGATCTCAGTAAAAAAAGAAGATATTGTTATTTCATTTTGCGTAAATGATGCACAATGCCAAGAACAAACAAGACATCACTATGAATACATGCTTCCAATTCTTGAACCATACCAAGAGCCTACAAAACAATATGAGGTCCTCTTTCGGGGACCAGGAGGCCACCCTTCAACATTGTGTAGCGGACCTCGTCCGCTAGCCATCGAGCGGCCGGCTGAAGACTCAGCCATTGCTGAGCGCGCGTCCGCTATCTAGCGGCTGAGAATTAGTCGTTTGCTCTTAGGGCGCTAGGTGTCAGTGTAGTGATCGTACTTATCCAGGCCCGTTTTGCCATGTGTCTCTGTTCATCTCTAATACTCCGTGTCCAATAGCCATCTGTCACTATCACCTTGAACTTCTCTCACCTGACTGACATGTTCGCTTCACACACTTGCATTTACTTTTTTATCTGCATATTTTAATGTTCTAACGAGGACATATTGCTGCGGCTAACATACTTGTATTGTCGCTTCGTCGTGGCAATAAATCGGTGTTCTTGTGTCCCATTCTGGCGAGTGGTTTACGGTGACAGCCGAGGCAGCGGCGGAGACATACGTCACCGCCGCCGTGGAATCCTACTTCTTTCTCCTTCTATCGTAAGGGAGGTGTGAAGACCGCACTGAGGGGGTGATACAGCTAAGCTGTGCGTGTCCCGGGTGTAACTTACAAACGACGTCTCCCTATGGCTTTCCCAGATTCTGTACGCCTATCCATACACCCACACGCAACCCGCAGGCGCTATAATTGCACCCCCATGGAAGTATTTCGTAGCGACGCCACTGCCAGGTCTATATAAGGGGAAACTACAATGAGCCCAAGGATTGTTGTCATGGGGACAGTCGGCAGCTTCTCAGTGATTCTTCCACACATGGTCAAGGAAGACGCGCGCGTCATCAGGAAGGATGGGAAGTTCGAGGTAGTCAGAATAACCCTTGTGATGGTTGTAAAGGTCAATAGAGACCGGATGAATGTTCATGAGTGACCAGAGTCGCCATATTTAATGGAAGCACACATTAACATATTAACATATTAAAAACATTAGTGGGGTGAAGATAGCAACACAGAAAACACGAGGCCTGAAATACTAAACAGCCGGGAATCCAAAAATGAATACAGATGTAAGGCACCAAAAATGGTTTGCAAAACATTGATAATGGTTTGGATTGAGCGTGGACCTTGTGCTGCAGCCGAATTGGGTCCAGCCATGTGCTGTCCTCGATTCTATAGGTGGCGGTGCTCCCATGCGACACGGCCAGTGGTATTGTGTACTATGCGCACGTATGAGCGGAAGCGTTCCGCAGAAAATCCTCCGAAGAGAAGCGGCCAGTTGTTCAATATTTTTTCCACATTTATATTTCATTAAGCCGACAGTCACGTAGAACAGTTTTATTTACGAATTGACATCCCGTGCACCATCCCACGGCCCACGTCATTATGGATTTGTGTAAATGTTATGGACTAGTTACCAGTAGAAGCCACGCTAATGATATTCGGGCTGTTGCCTTCACCATGATGCGAGCAATGGGTGGGAAAAGTACCTACTAGAACACAGAGCGTAATTTAGGAATTGGCGTGAAGCTAAGCCGCTGTGTCGGTTGTATAGAACGAATAAGGGTATTTACAACATTTCGCCCTTTTTTAGTTATACCGCACTACAAAAACCCAAATCAGTTGTACTGGATTGCAATCTGTCGGCAAAAAAGGCGACTTTTTTAAAGGACGGAATCACGCACGTTTTATCTCTGAGTGTGAAAAAGATCGTGCACAAAATACATTGGTGTTGGATTTCTGGAATAAGTGGCACTTGAGGCAACCCCGCCCTGTGTGTCGCAAGGAGCGGGGGAGGGGGCTGAAGTATTATGACTTACCGCCGATGAAGAAAAAGCGATAAAGGGTAGGAGTCGCTGCACTATCAGCAGCTACCATGTCAAATACCACGTGAGAACTCCTTTGTTCCTCCCTTCTCCGATTCTCAGACACTGTGTCCATACGCCAGCGGCGATCTTACCAGTCGCGTAATCAAAGTTTGACTCTGGGCGAATACAACGATAAAGGTGCGGACATATTTTCACGATGACGATATGTTGGTTACTAATCTGTGAATCGAACATATATTCTAATCGCACTGGCCATATGACTGAAGGACATTATACACATTCTGTAGCTTCTGAATAATCAGAAAAAAATCCGAGCATATTTTATAATTCACACATCACCATTACTAGTGGGTGCATTAGTCAGCAGAATGATAGCTTCAATAACTATTGACACAACCTTTACAACGGCAATGGTTACAAGCTGACATGCGGATGCGCTAAGGTACACGATGCATGAATACATTTCATGCGTTTCATGGACGTGCCAACGTGGCAGCTTTGTAGGATCTCACCTCCAGCTTCTGCATCTTCTTGGCCAAGTGCAGCAGAGATTGAGTGCCCTTGACGTTCATCGTCACCGACACTTTGAGCACCTCATCGAATTTGACTGTGGCCGCCGAGTGAAAAACGACATTGACCTGCGGCAACGACCAGATGACAGTTAGTACATTGTGTCGACCGAATTAACATGCCATAGTACCCGTCATGGAGTCAGTGCCACTACGAGTCGCCGTCCCATCGGATCGACGGACATCGCTGGACTGTGCCCTATAAGCTACAATCATCCTCTTCCCCCTCGAAACGGCAAATCATCATGAGGCCAACATTGCCGCCTACCCCCACCCACCCACCCCCCCCCCTGCACGAGTGCACCCGCCAGCGTCCGGGCACAAGGATCGTTCGTGCCGGGTCATGCAAACATCGTCGACGTTCGCCGCTGCAGTTCCCTCGAGTGTTCTTGTATATGTGTCTTGCGTTTCCGATGTCATGTGTGTACCGCTGTCGGTGCGTGGGACTTTTGATGTTTGTTGGTTTACGGTTTACCGTGTTTTGCGTTTTGCCACTCATTTGGCGCAGCTTTGCTCCTTCACGGACGCACAGTGTTCGTTTACATATTACATGTCACCGCGCAATGTTGTTCGTTTAACGGTTCGTCCTGTACTGTCGCATTTCGCCCTTTCGGCGCCGGTTTAACGCATTTTTCTACCCTACAAAAAGAATGTTCTTTTTCGTGGTGGGGGAAGAATTGTGGCAGCGCGCACTCACCATCACGCACCGGTTAGTTATCTGACAAATCCCAGCTTGTCAGCCCGGTGCCGCCAGCCATACGTCAGACCCTGACAGACGGCCTCATTGATCGTATAATAAACCCTCGCAATATGACAGCAACTCGCACATAGAATACCAGAATGGTTGATCCGGATGCCCGCCTCTGACAACCCACCAAAATTGCGCACGCCCCGGTCTCCTTGATTTCATTAAAAAAAAACTGTGCAATATGACGACACCCCGCACACAGAACACCGGAATCCACTCTAGATACCAGTCTGACAGCTCATCAAACCTCGCATGTCCGGTCCCTTTGATCTCATAAACCAACCCTCGCAGCGCGGTAATAACCCGTACACAGTACGCCAATCACACATGTGTGTTGCAAGGTCAGATTAACCCATTAACGCCCGACCATATTTCTAGCCATTGGAATTGCATATATTTTAGTTCACGGTGCCGATTTGGGCAGATTAAGAAATTCTGAAAAAATTAACTGAAAATTTCAAAAACTTTTCGAGATACGGCATCGACCAAAAATGAGCCACTGGGCGCCAGCTCTGAGTGCGCGCTCCGTCCCACCGTGTCCGCGGCGCCCGGCCCGACTCCGGCCGACAGGCTATTTACTGGCGTATACCTAATTCAGGATCAGTCTCAACCCGGGTAAAACTGCAGCCTGTCACGTGTCAGCTTTATTGATACGGTCACCGGCGTTTTTTTTTAAATACATCAGGACTAGATGTGACGACACACTCACACGCGGCATGTAGGTGAATGCATTGGTACATGTGCGTTTCTTCTGAACAACGACGGTGGCACAAAACATCAGGGCACTACACAACACGCGACTAGCCATCTATCGCCCACTCTCTCCACAGTCCACAGAGCTGTGGACCTGTGCTAGCTCTAGCACAGGAAGCTCTACTTCCGCTTGTGGTATGCAGCGAAGCACTTGAAGCATATAGCCACGTCGCACTTTGCACACCGCTTCGTTGACCTCAGCTTGCAGCCCTCGAGCTGACAGCGGCGGCGGCCATCTAGCGCTGCGATTAGATGTCCCACTCCGTCATAGCGCAGGTTGTTCGGGATATGCGCCGGATTCGGCCGAGCATGTGCTCGGCTGGCCCTTCTGGCTGGCTGCCACTCTCAGATAGGTGACGGCGATCTCTCGGCGGAAGTTGAGCATCGTCAGCTGGTTTTCACTGGCGACGGAGGTTTTGTGTAAGATATGGCTGTTGACCACAGCCATATCAAGCACCCTGGTGATGAGGCACCAGTACCACTTCTTTCCTCTGATAGACACCGCGTAGGCTCCCAGAAGTTGGTCGTGAAGGTCAACCCCGCCCATGCCGGTGTTGTATGCCTTCAGTACCTTGGGCTGTGGTACCGGCAAGCGTTTTTTGGCCGCCCTGTCGTACCGGCTGGCAAATGAGGGTGGGTCGGCAGAGCCGTAGTTGGTCATGATGTTCACAACCTTGTTGTCATGCCACCTGACCATCAGCACCTCCGAGCTTCTGTCGAACCACTGTTCGTACGTGCCGCGCTTTGTTTTGGCCATGACTTTGGCTGTGGTCACGGGGCACCTGTCTAGTCTGTTTTCTCTCACCGTTCAGGTGGCGCGGATGCCACGCCCCTTCAGCTCCGTTAGTAGCGCCCTGGATGTGAAGAGGTTGTCGAAAAACAACTCGTGCCCGCTGGGATCAGATACGACGCTGACCATGTCCAGCACCACTCGGGTCCCCAGCGGCTGGTCGCGAAGCTCAGGACGCTGTTCCTTGCCGCAGTACAGGTCGAATTTGTGGCAGTAGCCGTCACTGCCGCAAATCGCCCACAGTTTGTATCCGAAGCGAATGGGTTTGCCGCGGATAAACTGTTTCAAGCTGTTGTGACCGTAGTACCGCACGATCATCTCGTCCACGGACAGCTTGTCCTGGAATGTCCCGTACTTCTTGAATGACTTGTTCATGATGTCCAGGAGCGGCCGGACCTTGAACCCACGGTCTTTGTTGTCAGGCGTGATCTTGACATTGTCCTGTACATATAGGCACGCCTTTATCTTCAGGTACTTGGTCCTGGACATAGCGTTGCGCACGATGGGGTGCTTGAGGTCGTCATCCTCAGACCAGTACATCCGTTCACTCGGAAGAGGGCTGTATCCAGAATACAGAAGTATTCCAAGGAACGCTTTCAGCTCGCTGTCCGACAGGGTGCAGAGGGTTTTTTACGTCCCTGGCGTGCCGAAGCGTTTCCACGTGTATGAGGTGGAACACTTCTGGAGTGAACAGTTTTTCGAAGATCTCCACAGTCGTGCTGCTACCCAGTTTTTCGGCGATCCTCTGGCGGTTTTGTTGCGGCGTTTGATATTTATCCTGCCACCCGGTGTACTGCGGCTGCATGTTGCGCCACGCTGGTGCCGTTTTATCCGTGCGCCGTTTCTTCAAGGGCGCCAGAGGCACATCATCCACAGTCACGGAACGCTGAAAATGCACCTCAACTTCACCGGGAACGTCATTTACTTCCGTGACACCAGTGTCTGCGTCATCTCCTTCGTCCTCATCACTTCCGTCTGGAGGAATGTTCACCAGCTCGACGGCACCGTCGGCTGGGTCCATGTCGTTCATCACCATTTCCACTGCTTCCTCCACCGTCAGGCACCGCACTCTCGGCATGATGCCAACCACACGTCAATTCACAGTTGGGCAGTCCGACTGACATGCAGTACACCCGCTCACTAAGTCGTGACAACGCACCCTGGTCATTCCCCGTAGCGTGGCGCGTCCCCCTGCCTCCGCCCGGGTGGCCCACCTCCACCGTGCCCGGATATTAATCCCCAGACAACCCTTTCCCCAGATTAGGCGATAAAACCAGCCAACCAGTTTCGCCGGTTTTATCTATAACACCGCTTCAAACACACCGTCCATTTTTGACTCACTGGGCGGTAATGGGTTAATCCCGTGCCGGATCTAGGGACGAAGTCTAGGCGCTGCTCTTGTATAAATTCCCCCGGAGGACCCTCGAGAGGGCACACTACCATCAGACGTCGACTCCTTACCATCACATCGGCCGAACACCATCCGGCAACTAATCCTCTACGAGACCGGATTTGGTCGGAGATGGACCGCTGTGCCGACGAAGTAAGAACCGGGCTTGACAGTCGAGTATTCCTGATTGTCCGTGTCGTCATAAACTCCAACTTGAGGCGGGGACTATCACCATCACTGTTTCCAAGACAAAGGAGCGTGGAATGAAAGGAAGTTGGCAGCACTATGCGTCTTCTTTCGTTTTCTGCGGCTCCACCTTCACATGCCGGGACGACTCAACTCTCACAACCACCACTCAGACCTACACCCGGTCTCCATCCCACCCACCATCGGTACCCTATCTACCACAGGACCAGGCCGTACCCCTTTCCAACCGCCCAGTACCCTCATCACCAACCTTGATGCCTGCCCACTGTTCCCTACCCAGGGCCCTCAGCCCCTGTCTCAACCATCTGGCCGACCCAAACCAAGGCCTAGCCCCAAGGTCACCACAGTCTCCACACAAACCTCTCACAAGGCTACGGCCATCCCAGCCTCGATACAAACCTCCACACAAGTCCACGACCATCGCGTCCTCCACCCAGACCTCCTTCAAATCCACGACCACCGTCTCCTGCCAGACCGATCTCCACACCACCTCCTGCGCAACCACCCAAACCGATCCGAAAACGTCGTCCGAGTTCACTATCCAGATCGAACCCTCTACTCCCATCAAGCCCGTCGAGCCCCAACCCAAAACCCCATACCAACGAATCCCGTATAAACCTACCGCATTCCCCAAGGTCCGCCGCAGTGCCACCACATAACCTCCCAAAACCCGTGCGTTCAAATCCAGGCTGCCACCTTTGCTTCAATCACGCGCATCCCATTTCCGTCCACCGGTTCGACCTTTCTTCAAAACACGACACCGGTACCATCTCAGTATAGGAGCACCAACATACACTAAACATTCCCGACGATATGCCACCTTTCCGTGGTTGGGGGATTGCGTGCCCCAATGATTTGGCGGCGTGCTCCACTGGTGAGGGGTCAGACTATGGGTCCCTTACTCGTCCTGCTATCCATAAGCTTCAATTCAAATGTCCATCCAATCTCAACATCCACGTCCTTCACGTGGTCCTGCAACACCAACTCTCCTTACTATGAGGAGGTAGGACACCTTATCCGGTCTTGCCCGCCAGCTCAGTTTTATCAGTGTAGTCGCGACGCCTCGGCCCCCCCCCCGGGGTTGACAAAGTCCTTGGAAGTTGGGGTCCTCTGGCGTACGGTGCTAGTTGCGATGGAAAACAACACGCCTCTTTGGCACGGATATTCCAGGAACGGCGGGCAGGTCCGTAGGACCCAGCAACATGTCGCCTCAGGTCGAGGGTTTGGGCCCCGGCCCAGTGCCTGATGTCCTGGCCGGCAGGGGTAAAGGAATGGGAAGCGTTGGATCTCGGTAGGGGTGGTGAGTCTCTCTCACCCAGCAGGGTAATGGCGGCGCCTGTCCCGCATAGTTCCTCGGATACCTGGCGTCATCCCGATTGTGGGATACAGGCATCACCCGGTATTGCCGCTACGTGGCGGGGTACCACGAGGAGTCGAATACGAAACACACTTATGACATACCTGTCGTATCGTGTGCTTACGCTAAATAATTGTGAGATCCACCTCTAGAGTACTTGTTGGACTGTTTCGAGTCCCGCTCTAGCGAACTTCCTGTTCGACGAATACAGCGTGGGGTGGAGGAACTTGCGAGTCTGTTCGTGAAACTGCGCTGGATTGGAATCAAGATCGTTAGTGATCGTTCGGTTAACACTACTACGACACGACATAATTTTTGCGATCAGGATGAGATGTTTAACAGGCTGCGATGTGCTGCAGTGTATAGTACACTGAATTTGACGAGTGCTTACCACCAGTTTGAACTACATGAAAATGCTCGGGACATGACTGCCTTTGCTACAGATTCAGGGGTGTATCGGTTCAAGCGCTGTCCTTAGGTTTGTCGTCGGTGCCAGGTGCATTCCAGATGTTGATGACCAGGCTGCTATTTGACCTGGATGACCTGGCTGCTCAGTGGTGTGCAGTGCTATCTGGATGATGTCATTGTGTTTGGACGTAACCAGGCAGAACATGACAGTAACCTTACTGCTGCATTGTACCGACTGAACCAGCATGGTGTACAGTTGAATCAGGATAAGTGTGTCTGCAGCAAGGAACCTGTGACATACTTGGGATTGTGTGTGTCCAGAGATGGAATCACTGTAGATCCAGATCGGGTGAAGTCTGTGACGGAAGCTCCTGTTCCAACATATAGGGAAGAGTTGCAGAGTTTCCTAAGCATTGTGGGCTACTATGCCAAGTTTGTGCCAGTATTTTCTACTGTCGTGGAGCCCCTAAGATCTCTCTTACGTGGTGTCCAAGCATTCAAATGGACATCTGATGCTGCTCGTGCTTTTGACAAGGTCAGAACACTGATCAAGGAGAGTGGTCCTCTGGCTCCTTTTGACCCAGATCTGCCTACCTACGTCACAACAGATGCCTCTGGCGTCGGTCTAGGTGCCACACTGACCCAGGTCCATGAGGGTGTGGAGGAAGTTGTTGCTTTTTGCTC
Organism: Imbricaverruca yamaguchii; assembly: GCA_034440575.1. Classification (NCBI taxonomy): domain Eukaryota; kingdom Metazoa; phylum Arthropoda; class Thecostraca; family Neoverrucidae; genus Imbricaverruca; species Imbricaverruca yamaguchii. The sequence continues at coordinate 219,764 of JAOTOL010001431.1, forward strand.
TCGGAGCCTCTCTGAAGCAGAATGGAAGTATGCTGCAGTGGAGCGAGAGGCCCTAGCATGTGTATGGGCCGTGGAGCGATGGAAAACATTCCTGTGGGGTCGCCGTTTCACTCTACGTACTGATCACCAGGCCCTGGTCACTCTTCTGTCACCAAAGGCGCATGGCAGCGCAGGTATGCGAATTGCCCGCTGGGCGGTGTGCATGATGGTGTATGACTTTTAGGTTCAGTATATCAAGGAAGTTTCAAACGGTGTGTGAGATGGGCTAAGTCGTCACCCACTGCCTCAGCATGAATGTTAATATGCTGATGAAGAAACGATTGCAGCAATTCACTGCATTCCTCTTACAGAAGCTGATCTGCAACAAGCGTTGCAGGACGACAATGCCATGGAGATGCTGCAAGAAGTGATGTACGCAGGCTGGCCAAGCCGTAGTCAGCTTGGCCAGCCTGTGAGATCCGTGCATATCATGCTGTGAGACAGGAGCTGTGTGTGGCAAACGGCCTTGTTTTCAGGGGAAGTAGAGTTGTCCCGCCCAGAAGTCTTTGGGCAAGGATTGTCCAGCTGGCCCATGAGGAGCATCAAGGCGTGGTGCGGACGAAACAGTTGATTCGACAGCCATATTGGTGGTCGGGTCTAGACAACGAGGTCGAAGAAGTGGTCAGGATGTGTCCTGTCTGCCAGTAATATGACAAGTAGTATAAGGCAGTACCAGCTCCTTTGCAGCCAGTCGATTTCCCTCAAGGACCGTGGTATAAGGTTGGTTTGGACATAGTAGGTCCCCTCCCAGGTCCTCGTCAATGTCGCTATGCTCTGACCTTGGTCGACTACTACAGCAAGTGGCCCGAGGTTGGGTTCACAGAGCATGTCACGACAGAGGCAGTTATTTCATTCTTGTCTTCGCTGTTTTCGAGAAAGGGTTATCCCAAGGATATAGTCACGGACAATGGACCACAGTTCGTATCAGGGGAGATGACTTCATTCCTGAAGACATTAGGAATCAGGCACATCCAGGTCTCAAACTATTGGCCGCAAGCTAATGGTGAAGTTGAGAGGTTCAACGGAGACCTGAAGTCCGCTATAAAAACTGCAGTTATTCAGCGTCGTCCATGGAAACAGGCGATATGTGACTTCCTTCTGCACTACCGGGCCACTCCCCATCGGATAACTGCGAAATCGCCTTCGGAGCTTCTACACGGCCGTGTCATGGCCACCAAGCTAACTGCACTGTTGCCCTCAGCTCACACAGAGGGGGCAGCGCTGCGGGGTCGCGTCTGTCTAGCGCAGCGCAAGATGAAGGCGTACGCAGATGGCCGGCGTCGCGCCCGTGTTCCTCGGGTACACGTGGGAGGATACGTCCGTATGCGCCGTGAGGGCCGTATGTTCGGCCCGTTCCAAGTGTTGGGGCAGAGGGGCCGATGGTCCTACCGTCTGTCCGACGGCAGGCTGTGGAATGCGGCGCGTCTCCTGCCGTGTCAACAGCCGCCACCGCCGACGTCACTAAAGGACGATCAGTTCCCGCCGGTGGTTTCCGAGGGGCTGTCACTTGCTGCTGGAACACCCGCACCTGGACAGCCGTCTGCTAGGGAGCAGCAGCCGGAGTCATCGACTGCGACTGCGGCCGCGCATCACGCGGAACAGTTACCACGCCGTCAGTTGCGATCGTCATCGGATCGGCGTGTGCCGTCTCGTTTTAGAGACTACGTAATGTAAATGTGTTGCATTGTCTGTATGTTCGGGTTTTGCAGTGCTCTTGTACCTCCATTCCAAATGTAACCTGCTTGTTCTTATCCCCAGGTGTCCTGATCCTCAGTGCCTGTGCGCCACAACTTACCACCAGACGCCTGAGCTGAAGCTGAACTTCCCATCCCCATAATTCTCCAGTTCCTCGATCTCGTAAGTTCCTTGTTGTTGCCTGCCGGGAATCCTTGCTTTTCCTTTCAGAGGGGGAAATGTCGTATCGTGTACTTACGCTAAGTAATTGTGAGATCCAACTCTAGAGTACTTGTTGAACTGTTTCAAGCCCCGCTCCAGGGAACTTCCTGTTCGGACGAATACAGCGTGGGGTGGAGGGATCTCGCGAGTCTGTTCGTGAAACTGCGCTGGATTGGAATCAAGATCGTTAGTGATCGTTCGGTTAAGACTACTACGACACAATACGCCCCAAAGAAAACAACCAGCCACCCTAGTAGGAGGTATACGGGCCTACATTTTTGGGGTACGGCGTTTAAACAACCAGCATAACAATGAAGCGGAACCAATTTCCACCGTACTCTTGTATCCAAAGCCTGCATGCAAGGGATCCAAAGGCTTTGGATGCAAGGGATCGAGGAAACTTTCAGCTTGTCGCACTTCCAGCGACGGGATGGATGCGACAGATTTGGTACAATTCTGAGGTGTGATAGGCTGAGGGTCGATGCACTTGAGGTTGAGTTCAGAGGGCGTCGAGGAGACGAAAAATGGCTTGGAAGCTACGATGTTGGCGTACACTATTGGAGACCTTGACTGGATACGCCATTTGACTATCCCCATTTCCGTGACACCATATCAGACCAAACATTTTGTGAAAGGCATCATTCATTTCCATGACCTTCAGAATGTCAGCGACAAAGACATTGTGGATGGACGACAAAAAACACGGTGTGACAGACGCCAGACGCATCCATGTGCGGAAGGGCATGGCAATGCTTTCAACTAACAAGATCATTCTTACTTTGAATCTTAAAGGGACCGGTCCAGGATTGACCCACCTCCATCGCCTCGACTGACTGTTCCCCATGTCGGGCCGGACGGACCGGTACGCGCCGAGAAGTGTCGTGCTGCCGTGGACGGCGTCGCCCCTAATGGGAGCCCGCTGCGTGCTCGTCAAGGACATCGTTGCTTGATGCGGACACCAGGAGTAGCCTGAATCTCGCTGCAGCTCCAACGAACGAACCAGTAACCCGAGTTGAGACTGACTTTTAGATAATGTTAACAAGAACTCCAGTCACTCCTAGTCAACTGCCAAAGTGCGCCCTCTAATTGTACTATGGAACATCCGTTGGTTTTTTAAGCGAATTTTCCTAACATGCAGTGAGTTTTATCTTGGGAAACTCCCATAGCTGTTTGTTTCCAAGAGGAAAAGCTAGCGCCTGGTATCCATTGCTCCGTAAATGGATATTCCACTTTCCGGAATGATGTAGGTGGGACCGACCACATGCCACACGGAGAGGGGTGCACTATGATGGTGGTGCATCACAGGATACCAGCGCAGCAGGTCCCATGGTGCACCTCGCTACAGGCAGTTGCAGCACGTTTGGCTATTCTCTGCCGTGCATTGACGATATGTTCCTTGCACCTGCCACCTGGAGTTCCTTTTCCTGGTGCAGAATTAAGACGGTTAATCGCATAATTCCCCCAGTCCTTGTGGGCGATTTTAAGTGCATCACACTACCTGGGGATGAAATTCCCTTCGCCCTCGCGGAAGATACTTGGAACGTTCAATCCACGATGAGTCCCCGCCTTTTTAAATACCGGCTCGACTACTCTGATACCGGATCACCGGCTCAAATACGATTACTCTGCCTTCTTATAGCACACCTGCTTTATATTTGAACCCCTGCAACCCACTATTGGTCCAAAGTTCTGAGTGGTCCGCGGACACTAATCCACTAGGGAGTGACCGCACGCAAGTATGGTTAGAATACAAGGGTGGAGTTGCTCTTGGCAGGATGCCTCGGCGTTGGAACCTACCTAACGCTAACTGAGCTTGAGTTCAAGGCCAAACATAAGAAGAAATTTACAATCGACGACGAACATCCACCATCAGAAGCCGCCTTTAAAAATATCATTGGCAATGACACTGCGTCTGTCCGCTAACATATGGAGCACCTCGTCGCATCCCAGTGCTGTGGTGGATCCTGGAGTGCCGGAAATCCGTCCTACCCTCGAACGGGCTTATTGAGCTTGCACCCCCCGAAGTACAATGACTAACCTAATTGGCTTTAGAAAAGCTAAGGACTTTGCTCGTGGGACAGTACTGGAAGCCAAACGGGCATCCTGGCGTAATTATATTGGAGGCCTCAACTCATCCACTCTCTCGGCCGAGTTGTCGGCTCGCATCAAGAAAATCGGTGACAATTATCATCCACTCCCTTGCCCGTCCTACGGTTGGGCGGTCGTGTTGTACTACAGTCACCTGAGGTTGCAAACGACATTGGTCGAGCTCTGTGGAAAGTGTGCTCTGCAACTAAGATCAAGAGATTCTGCGGTATCGCCCTTGGAGTGAGAAAGTTAGCATATATTTAACATCAGAAAGATAGGTTTGCAGCGAGCCCTCTCCAGGGCTGAGCTTTCTTTCGCACTGAATGACCTGCAAAACGTGTCCGAAGGTTCTGACAGGATCCACATTGACGTGTGGCGGCATCTGCCGCTATGTGTCCAGGACGTTTTATTGACCACCTTTAGCTCTGTGTGGACAGAAGGTCACATTCCCGAAGCTTGGCAAGAGGCTATGATTAAAGCCTGGCTTATGTATAAATGTAAGTATAATTGTACAAATATAATTATAAGGATCAAAATCTAGAATAATATAACTAATTACATTAATTCCACTAAAACGTTCGTCGAGCGCGTGGTCAGCACATGCTTAAGGCAATTTCTGGAACACGACCTGATACGAATATATGCATTAAAACCCCTAGTCATCTCTACTTGTGTCTTCAAAGGCCACCATTTAAGTGGTTCGCATTCCAAGTTTAACGCAAGAAGTTCACCCCCTTGAAACCCAGCATGACATAGCCATCCGACAATCATTTCCCAGCCTTGCCTATAGACTGACGTGGCCTACCCCGTTGACTTGTGGACGTAAAAAGTACGAGGCCGTGTCGTGACAAAGATATCTGGCTATCGTGCTAGAAAGAGGCCGAACCTCTATTACATACGGGGACCGGGTGTCGTCTTAGCTTAACGGACTTACGGGCTTATCCGTTTCAAAGGTGAACATGTCTAAAATAGCCGCACCTCAGTGTTGCGCTGGGTGAGCAGCATCAGCCGACTGGCTGTACACCGCATAGCCATTGTTGGCCAACCAACTCCCAGGACAGGGTTTTGGGTGGCCTGCCAGCCATGGGCACTCACTAGTGTGGCGCCTGCCAGCCATGGGCACTCACTAGTGTGGCGCTTGCCAGCCGTGCGCACTCCTGGTTGGGCGCCTGCCAGCTGTGGGCACTCACTGGTGGGCACTCACTGGTGGGGCGCCTGCCAGCCATGGGCACTCACTGGTGGGGCGCCTGCCAGCCATGGGCACTCACTAGTGTGGCGCTTGCCAGCCGTGCGCACTCCTGGTTGGGCGCCTGCCAGCTGTGGGCACTCACTGGTGGGGCGCCTGCCAGCCGCCTACACTCACTAGTGTGGCACTTGCCAGCTGTGGGCACTCACTGGTGGGGCGCCTGCCAGCTGTGGGCACTCACTAGTGTGGCGCTTGCCAGCCGTGCGCACTCCTGGTTGGGCGCCTGCCAGCTGTGGGCACTCACTGGTGGGGCGCCTGCCAGCCGCCTACACTCACTAGTGTGGCACTGCCAGCTGTGGGCACTCACTGGTGGGGCGCCTGCCAGCCATGGGCACTCACTAGTGTGGCACTTGCCAGCTGTGGGCACTCACTGGTGGGGCGCCTGCCAGCCATGGGCACTCACTAGTGTGGCACTTGCCAGCTGTGGGCACTCACTGGTGGGGCGCCTGCCAGCTGTGGGCACTCACTGGTGGGGCGCCTGCCAGCCGCCTACACTCACTGGTGGGGCGCCTGCCAGCCATGGGCACTCACTAGTGTGGCACTTGCCAGCTGTGGGCACTCACTGGTGGGGCGCCTGCCAGCTGTGGGCACTCACTGGTGGGGCACTTGCCAGCTGTGGGCACTCACTGGTGGGGCGCCTGCCAGCTGTGGGCACTCACTGGTGGGGCGCCTGCCAGCTGTGGGCACTCACTGGTGGGGCGCCTGCCAGCTGCGGGCACTCACTGGTGGGCACTCACTGGTGTGGCGCCTGCCAGCCATGGGCACTCACTAGTGTGGCGCCTGCCAGCTATGGGCACTCACTGGTGGGGCGCCTGCCAACCGTGGGCACTCACTGGTGGGGCGCCTGCCAGCTGTGGGCACTCACTGGTGGGGCGCCTGCCAGCCGTGGGCACTCACTGGTGGGGCGCCTGCCAGCCATGGGCACTCACTGGTGGGGCCCTTGCCGGGCGCCGGCACTCATTGATGGGGCGCCTACCAGCTCAGGGCAGGCTGGTGGTAGCTGGTACCAGCTCCCCCACTCACTGGTGGGGCGCCCGCCAGCCGCCGGCACTCACCGGTTGGTCGCCTGTCAGCTGCCAGCACTCTCTGATGGGGCGCAAGCGGGAGTGATTGGCTGAGTGCATCAGTGTTAAAATATTGTTTTTCGTTAGGTGTGAGATGTCAAAACGAGCATAGCAGGATGTCAAAATTTGACATGAAATTAGCATAATTTAAAATGCTTTTGATTATATTTGATTATGGTTATATTAAAATTTGAGTTGATGGTGTAGGTAAGTATGGCTGTACCTTTATCATTTGTCTTGAGATTCATAATTTAAGAAGAGCTATATTCAGAATATGGACAATAATACCTGCAATAAACTGGTATTGTATGCCATATCGCATTATACATCACCCCTTTAATCACATTGCCAAATGTTCATGTAACACCATTCCCTATTCAGGGCATGCATATGCTATTTATAAACAAGATAAGTATCTCATTCTTCTAATAGTACTGTCAGAAAGGAGACAAATACTTCATGCCAAGGAGCAGGATGCTGATACTTCTGGGAGAAGGATGTCGATTGAGTGTTCAGAAAGTGGCATATTCCACTCTATTTCACGAATAATGTATGACTGGAGTGCATAGCCACCTGGCCTCCTGACTGTGCCGGCCTGGCGGTATTGCGGCGCACCATTATCTCACACTCGGCACCAACAGCCAATCACAACACCCACGGCACAGCTTACTGCGAAACCGACCATCACACCGACGCATGTTACGGCTCGACGCGTCTCTCTGGGACTACGGATGTCGACCATCACACCGACGCGTGGCACGACACGACGCGTCTCCCTGGGACTACGGCTGCCGACCATCACACCGATGCATGGCACGACACGACGCGTCTCCCTGGGACTACGGCTGCCGACTATCACACCGATGCATGTTACGGCACGACGCGTCTCTCTGGGACTACGGATGTCGACCATCACACCGACGCGTGGCACGACACGACGCGTCTCCCTGAGACTACGGCTGCTGACTATCACATCGATGCATGGCACGACACGACGCGTCTCCCTGAGACTACGGCTCACCATGTCGCTTAATGTCATCGACAGGACCTCGCTCACCTGCCGATGGATGCCGTCCACTGCTCTGATATCCCGCTGATGACACGCTGACATTTTTGCCGAGTCTTATTCCGATCTTCGATCGAGCATCACAATGGACCACATTCGGAGACTAAAAAGTTTGCCAAGTATCAGGCTTGCCACATTTCAAAGTAACTGGACGGCCTCTGAGCAGCTCAGGGATCGTGCGGCTAATGTGGAGCGCGCGAGGATCACCACGCCGCTAATCTTGATGGTGACCTCAATGCAACCTGTTTCCCGGGAGTGATTCACACTGTGGCCACTTCGTAATTCAGAACTGCCTTAACGCGCGCAATGGAGAGCCTCTGAAAATTATGCCCACTGGAGTGGACGGGCGGACTCCGCCCCCTAAAATCTCGGCTCTTATTAGAGCTGGAGCAACAAAATTCGCAGGGTGGATGGGCACACTGGTGATCTCTATTGTGTGCATATTTCAGGACCGTAGGTCAACATCTTCAAGGTCACATGAGGTCAAAATATCAATAGCAAAAGTTATTGTTCTGGGTGGCATAGCTTATCATTGTTATCGATCGCTGTGATTGTGTTTAAATGCTCCAAAATTGGTATCAATGATGTTTTGGACACTACTAATGATGCAATACAGATGATAGACCCGGCATTTGACCTCAGGTCACCTATATAGCAGCACTTTATCAGGTCGTCACCTGCTCCAGTTGCAGGAACCGGGCCGCCCGCCCGACTGCTCCGTTGGGCGGCTCGGCGCAATCGGCTTCGCAAAGAAAGGAGTGAAGCGCATTAATAAAATATGGAAACGGTCAGGTACACAATGACAAGCAGTAGTTTTCAGGATGTGTAGGGAGTAACATGCAAAGTGACACCAATAGCATGACAGTCATTTGCATTTATGACAACATTCCAGTGGACCAGGTTTGGTTCCATTAACCGGTCATTAATTTGAACTGACTTGACTTCAGTGACCTAACATGACTTTGAAACTATATAACATAACAACATACACCAAACAAGTTGCTAGTGTTGCCAGGAACACTTCCCTTTTGCCAACATACGGGAAGCGCATCAGCGCCGATTGTTGTGATCTGGCGCTGCAAATCTTGTTTTACTTCAACGACCCCTAACTCGAAACAAAATCATGTTCGGCCGATCTTTTTATCCTTGCTTTAAACAATGCGCCGGTCATTTCTAAGCTGGTACACAAACAATGGCGTATATCATTTGGTAAAATATGCAGTTATGTACGAAAAACCAAATGTGTGGGCGGATTCCGCCCACCCCGTCCCTCCAGGGTGTGTGATAAACTTCCGGTAGGCATTGCTCCAGCGTAAACTGCATCCCCCAATACATCTTAACAAAATCGTACTCATCCTCTAAAATCTATGCGTCTTCACGGTGGATCGCGACTTTATTACGCACGTAGGACCGAGTTTACGTCGCTGTCGATGTGCGTATTGTGATGGGATGTTGGCAGTGGTTTCCGCATGCGATAGGATGAGCGATAAACGATAAACGATAATTATCGCTGTTAAGTAAATCGGTTATCGTTATCGTTTATCGCTAAATTTTCAAAATTATCGCTCATCCACTTATCGCAAGTTCCAAAAATTATGAACGATAAACGATAAAATGTAAAACGGGATGATGGAAAAATGGAAGACGATCGACAGTGTATGCCGCGCGACAGTGTGTGTGCGCAACCTGTTGCCATCTGCTAAGTGTACAGATCTGTCAGACGGCCGACGGGTGGTATAAATTTGCGCGGCGGGCCGGGCAGAGGTCAGTCACAGGGCGGTCCACTCCCGCATATCTGGCAACTATCCAAATCTTCAGGTTAAAATAAGCCTATTTTCAAAGTTAATATAATTGAGATAATTGGATTATTTCATTATCATTTGAAAATAGCATTCTGTACTCAGTGTAAAGAACTTAATAACATGTAGTTATTGATTGAGGCTTATTTTCAAAAAACCTTTAAGAACTGGCATTGTTCTACACTCCCGCATATCTGGCAACTATGCATATCTTCAAGTTAATATTAGCCTATCTTCAAAGTTAATCATAATTTAGATAATTTTATTATTTCATTATCGTTTGAAAATAAAATTGTTTACTCAGTATAAAGAATTTGAAATAAGATTTTGTAGTTATTGATTGAGGCTTATTTACATAAAACCTTTAAGAACTGGTAGGGACGATGGACATACGAGGGTTTGTCAAAAGCATATTCCTCGCGCCGCAAAACAGACGACGTTACGCATGACGTACGAGGGTTTATCGAAAGTGGTTGCGTCGAAAATATAATTACTTCTGCCGAAAATATAATTACTACTATAAATACAATTATCGTTATCGTTTTATCGCTATCGCTGTTAATTTTGTGAAAATTTTTATCGTTTATCGTTTATCGTTATCGCAAACCTTTCTTATCGTTTCATCGTTATCGCAGGTCCGAAAATTAGTTATCGCGGAAAGCACTGGATGTTGGCAGTCATCGGTGCAGTGCCACGCTAGTGACTGACACTGATGCATATTGTATATTTGTGGAAGTTTCCGATGAGCGCCAAACGTGCGCAAATAACGGTACGGCTGCATGGACCAAGACACTTCTTGAAGCTATTCTTTGCTAAGGTTTGGGTAAACTTGGGGTAATTATGAAATTAAGCGTCTTGTTTTTAATTCGAGTTGCAAATCAAATGATGATACACAAAAATCAGACAACAGCTGAAAGCGGCGCTGAGACGTCACGTTATTAGTGTGTGCCCCAATCGTGAATTTTACGATGTGGTGGAGCGAATTTTACAATGTGTTCAACTTGCTGATTTGTGACAGCGTTTGAGTTGTGTTAATGTGGCTCTCGGATTGCGTAGTGAACCTGATTTACCTTGTTTATTTGACTATTGCATAGCCTGGAACAAGCCCGTCTGGAACAATGCACCATTACATAGTCTGGAACCTATTCTGTAAAACATAGTCTGGCCCGGAAACAATGCACCATTTGATTCACGAAGAAGAAACGGCTATGTTGTCATCGATAACGTGTCATCGGCTACGTGAATCCTTCGAATTCACAGATGAATTTTGAAGTTATTGGGCAGATATATAGATTCCATATATATCCGCCCAATAACCTCAAACTACGTGGATCATTGACGATACCTTGTACCTGCGTACGCTCTTGCTCGAAGCAGGTGCATCAGAAGCGCAAAAGTGCGCCAAATATTCGGAACTTTTCACCACACTGCGTCAGCCGTCAAATCACAAAAATTCGATTAGGTGGCTGCCTTGATCTTGTAAACGGGCCGCGCGATCAGAACTTTTGCGAATCAACCTTATATAAAATTTCCGTTTACGGCTGATCTGCCCACGTAAACTGGGTAAATGAGTGCGTCACTTCAGCCTGCAGTTACACATAATGCTGAATGGTGAGATATAAGCGACTTGATGCCAAATTGAAGATCACACATAGACTAAAACATTCTTCTTTGTTTCATTTTAGCATCTATCGGGGATAGTTCGCGCTCGCCCTCTGGTGAACAGGGTCTTACATGCGATCCATCAACATGCGCCAGTCGGGCGGTGTCTGATATTGTGTAGGTGACAGGTTGGACCACCTTTTCGCCTATGCGAGTCGCCTGCGGAGCTCTTCGTGTGATCGGAAGCTGGCGACATGTGCCGGGGGCCGGCCCCGCACCACGGCAGCTCTGTAGCAGAACAGTCGTCGCAGACACGCGGCGGACGCAATGCTGTGTCGCCATGCTGTGCGATGCTGCGTCGGCAGATGCGACGCGGCAGAGACTGCGCGTGTTAGCCGCCGCGACGCAGGGCTGCGCGCCCGGGCCCAAGGTCCGGTACGTGTGGCGCACGTGAGATACGTGGTGAACGTTGACAGTGTCACTGCGAGTGAGCACGTGCTTGTTGTGCTGTTCAAACTACACGTGTTGCTGACCACTCCCAATTTCTCAGTTTATGTTGCCTACTTTGGACCGTCCAAAACTATTGCGTTTTTCACTTGACACCGTGGATCCCTTTCGAAATATTTATCTGGGTGGCCTTTAGTTTCACTGATGATACTTCGCTTAACATATTCACTTCACCTTCAGTCTTCTTTTTTCGAACTTCGATTGCGACATTCTGTAAAGTGAAATGTCATGTAACCACTGTAAGGCTCTTCGAAGTACACGAATGCCCATTGGGCGTGCCTTGGAGCTCAGAATTACTCACGATGGCCCCACAGAGTTTTCGTCAACGGCATTCCTACGAACGGGAATTTCACCTCACCGCCATGTCAACACACATGACGACATGTTTCATAACACATGGTGCTATCCCGTTGCACCACACACGGTCTTAGCGCCGTCTCATCACCAGGGTTGCAGCCAGCGCGATCAGGTGCTAGCCCGGCCGGGGCGACTCGCGTACCACGCAACAATGGCATGGACACCGACCTCTTCCTGCAGCGTTGCGCTGTCGGCCGCCGAGATGCCCAGGCCGGGCTGCATGATGTCGCCAGGGATGGCCACCAGTTTGTCCAGTTGTGCCGGGTCAGTCTTCTTTAAGTAGTCGAATATCTGCAACGGGGAATTCACTTTTACAGCCAGCTCAGGCTGTGGCAGCGACACCACCGGCGCCCGCGCCAGCAACACGTCAAAGAGGTCCGGCGCTGGCGATGCAGCACGGAGAGAGGAAAAGGGGGTCCCGACAGCTGGCCAACGTTCCGTCGCAGCTGTGATGCTGGACCTGGTGTAGCTGGCAGACGACCGGCGTGGCGCGCAGCAGGGGAGGGTGAACGCTCGAGTGGCGTTCCAGGATGGATATAGGTAACGACAACCACAGACACGGGTCACGGGTGTCCGCTCCCACAAAGGATACCAGCACAGAAAAGCAATCCTCCAGCAAGTGCAATGGCCACAGCACACCTGGCGTAACGCCATTACGACATGTCAGCGGTGACATTGCAGTGTATGGGTGCTGGGTGACACCGGCACCGGTGTATGGGTGACGACCTTGGCGGCTGCTGAGGTGACCGGTCCGTCTGAGAAGCTGCCGAACATCAGTCCGATGAGCCGCCAGGACAGACAACCTGACACCATCAGCGGCCGAGCCTGCCAGCCTGGCGACCAGACCGGTGCCGCCGAAAGTGGTCAGATACGGCAGGTGCGGGCCGACCTTGCCTGCCGCCGACCACCAGGCGCTCGACGGAGCACACTTTCACTGCAGGCGCACACTATCTCTGCCAGCCAAAGCCGATTGCAAGCGCACATAGCCTTGGGCCAAAATGATGCCTTTCACACGTTATAGTTTGCCAAGTCTCGAGTAAAATATGAATATAAGCTGCAAGTGGTAGGAGAGGAGCTTCAGATTGATCTGTCGTTCCAAACACCTGATCAGCCGTGCTTTGACAGGCCTGTTTTATCACATATATTCAGCTCTCAGTTAGCCGCCAGTATGCTAGTAACGTGTTATAATGTTAACTGTGGCGGAAAAAGGCAAAAAAGTATCGAATACCTGGGAATGATATTCCCATGGGTAATATAATAATGATTCAGGGGGCTGAAAGACAAGTTGTAGTTCAATAATACATCATCATGGATCGATAAGTATTTTATATACTTGAACTATTGCTAAAGCAGGCAAGAATTGAGGCAAATTGCAAGTATGTGCGCAAAGAATAGGGGTTTGTGAGGCGAACCGTCCTTTCCATGGATCTGTTAGTGACTGGCGTTTCTCGGAAGGCTATTTTCGACAATCCTCTTGACGGAGGCTTAGTTCCTTAATGTCCAACACCCCCCACCACCGGTGCCTGCCTGATTCAGGCCGCTAACGGGCCTTTATCCACACCTTCGTGAGACACGCCATATTGGGAAAAATCCTCACAGAAGATACCGACGAAAAATCCTCACAGAAAACACATTGACCTAAAGGAGAGAAAATAATCGATATCAGGGGAGATCCTTTCTTAACCCTTGTGGTTCCGGTAGTGGGTCCTTTCATCCCCCAGATAATTTCCGAGGGAACTCCTGAACCGTGCATGTTATGGCCTTATAATTTGGCATACCTTCCGACAATTGATGAACACACATTGCCTTCAACGATTGAGTCATAGGCTGTCAAGATAGCGGAACCAGAGCGGGCCAAATCTGGTCACGACCTCGTTTCAGTGCGGTTTTTAGATAGACATTTGAGCATCTTTATCAGGAATCAACCATATAAGATACGGCCGAAAGGGAAATATGGGTCCAACAAGGTTCGTGTGTATGATTTTTTTTTGTGGGGCGTCCACCCTTGTTTTTTTTTTCCCGCCCGGCAAGGTTCAAAGAACCTGCAAAATGCAAAAGCAGAAAAGGCTACGTCAGGTCGCCTTCCTGGGTCAAGCTGCATAAATGATACCTCGCGTGCAACTTTTCTACTAATCAATAGTTCGAAAAGACCGGAAGTTATATTGTGGCAAATGATGTGTTCGTGGAGGTGTGCCAGATTTCAAGTCTATATCGGGTCCGGTCACTCAGATATAATCTGAAATTTCCCAAAAGTACATGCATTCCTGGCGTTCTAGAGGCCAAGATACAAAATATTACCAAGCAAAATGGACTTCAAAATAGACGGGAGCGGGCTCAGTACTGTCGCCGCACGTATCGCTCCATGCGACACGTACCAACAGGCCGTACCAGCGCGCTTCAGGAGCGACTTAGGCGACGCGGGCGGTTTTCATTTGGCATTTGCCACCAGCGCATTCCACGCCACACCCAGCAAGGCTTTGCTGTCCGGGAATCTGAGAGACGGTGAATTTGCTGATTTTATCAGCTTCTCGATGCTTGCGAGCCAGGCTGCTTAGTTTCGTCAGGCACGGGTATGCGTGGTCGGTGGGTGATGGGGCGGAAATGGTCGGTGGTTGGTGGCACGGAAATTGTCGGTGGTTGGTGGCACGGAAATTGTCGGTGGTTGGTGGCACGGGCCTACGTGATGGGTGGCTGGTAGTATGACAGTGGTCGCTATGTTGTTGGCGATTCTGTTCTGACGCGATTGATATAACGCGATGCTGTTTGCACTCTGACTCTGTTCGCGACTCCGGAAAACTGTGTTACAAAATGATTGAGACTTCATCCAGTTCCGAACTCGACTTATATATCTGTCGAACTAAGTACACTCCCATAGACAGAAAGCATTGACGGAGGGACTGGAGCCTACCAATGATACGCGAATTTCTATCATTGGTTTCTACATATTGGTGTCCGCACATATTTGGATTCAGTAAGCTGAGCTGCATGCTATCTCCAACTTTATAGCGAACATCGTTAATGAGCTGCGTATATGTGGTGTAGAAAATGATAAGGTACTTCCTTTCAGTCTTTTGTCGTTAGGGAGCCACCGAGCCTGTTCTACGTAAGCCAATGGACACGGTCCACCATGTTCAAGGGCTTGCCGAACAACTAATGCCACCACAGAGAGGCGGTGCAGTGGGGGCAGGCAGTAGGCTGGTGAGGAGTGCGGTCATGGTGTCGGCGCAGCAATAACACCGACAGTGGTGTGCGGAATATACTGACCCCGGTCACCGGTGGCAGACAGCCAACATGTCTCACTAGTGTCAGCCCGCCATCACGTGCCATCCACACACAACGCCAATCGATGGTGTACCAGACAGGCGGGACCAGGGCTCTGAGACCATCGCATCTTCGATGTCTACTATGTTCAGACATGACCGAGCTTCTGCGAATCCTCGGTGCCTGCCGGAACTGCCACATGTGAATGTTGAATCCTGAGTATGCACTAGTTTCCTGGACCTGGACCTAGTTTCCCCATGCAAATATAAATGGCTGGGAAAAATAATTGAATGAATGATTACATAGTGTGGGGACTACCGGCAAAGTCAGCGTTTATCACAGGCAGAAAGAAAAGTTGTTCATTTTTGGCATTCTTTCCAAACCAAGAACCAAACCAAGAACGACATTTTGTGAAATGTGTTGAGAAACGTTACCGCGTGCATGCGAATCAATGTGGATAACTGACGTTAACAATTCCCTAAACATTGGTTTTTGCCTTTGCTGTATTGTAGCATATCTCAATTCCCCTTCCCCACAAAATACATCGCACCACAAACAGCACAGCTTGGCATTTCAGTATTTTCCAATGCGTTAATTCTCCTGCCCCCGAAAAGCATTGGCTCTCCACGGAAATTCGCCAGTGCGGAAGTCCTGCTGTAGGGAAATTGGAGGTGGGGATAGCTCCAATATCAGAGTTGACGTGAAATCTGGAGAAGGTGAAAAGCGAACAAACGGTGAGACGGCCAAAATTGTGCACTGAAGTTTGTGATGGTAACAAATACTACCTTTAATTGAAATTGTCTCCCTGCCAACTAAGCGGAAGTAGGGGAGGTGGGGGGTTGTGAGTTAGGGACGATAATCATAAGTTTTATGCAGTGTTTGCGACCATATTCCTGACAATATTGACTTCACACTTCGAACACTATGAAAATAAATAAATTGCAGTGATTTATGTCGTGTTCTTATCTCAATGAATGATACAATCATGCACACATAAGCATTTCCAAGTTACAGTAGCAGTTGTGTTGGAATATTTTTGTTTTGTGGATCATTTGTCTGCGTACACCTATTAAATGTTGTTGCTGGATCTTGTAAGGCTTGTTCATGATGCATCTTTCAATGCAGTTTAAATACCACACGAGGTGATGGCCGAACATTCGCCTGATCCAGCTTGGTGATCTTAGCACAGTGGGCCACAGTTTGTGTGCTGACGCAAGGAGCGCTCATCAATAATAAGGAGGCATCCTAAATTTCAAAGCGATATCTAGAACCGTTTTTGGCTGTCATGGAAAACCTTAGGCAGATGTAAATGGCACACACTGCCAGGGCTAACAAAACAAACCTTTGCCGGTGATCCGTGTGTCTCCACCATAACAATGGTATGCATGTGCTAGCTCTTATAGATCTGGATGTGTAAGCAGTTGATTATTGACGGGGAAAACCTCTATGAGAGATTTTGACCTGATCTGCTCTATGAGAGAAGATCAGGAATGCAGTAAAACCTGCCTCCCCGAGTAATACATGCCTTTGCAACTGTGCCAATGTAGTTTCTGACGCCACATATGATATTAATGTGGATGGAGCTAATGCGTTGCATGTACACTATCTCCTCCTTTCACCATATTCAAATAATTAAAAACGGAACATTAATTGCCGATCTTCGCCTTTGGCTGATCTGTTGCCTGCTTCCAAAAGTAGTGACCAAATCACAGACATCCATGCAATGAGACGAGATATGGCTGTTGTCCCCAAAGGTTTGATGAACCTGATGACTTGCCGCGACTTTTGCAAGTCATTGAAAGTCATGTATTTAACCACGCAGAAATGAGGACTCATCATGTATCTGGTAAAATACAACGTATAATATTGCTCTCCTTATAAATACGTTTTTGGGGCAAGGAGAATGCTGCATATTTGGGGCTAAATCCTCGGGTAGCATGGTTACAGCCAGTATCATCAGTGTTCAGGCGGCACGTTAAGACCAGACAACACGGTAATAATATAGTACATGGGAAGTGTCTGTTGTAAAGAATGGGAGGAAATTCACACTTTGACAAACACTGAAATGAAGCTAGTGAAACGACAAAAACAATGGCCAACAACTGACATACCTGATATTCAGAAACAACATTTACTGTGCTCCCAATGGACGAGGATTAAAGATGTGCACATTAATTTAAATGCTAATTATTTTCCCGCACATTTCACACCATTGACTCACTTCCTGAGTACTCACAATAGTGACACCCTGCTCTGAAGAGTGAATCACAATACACTGTGCGGAAAGGGTGGCAGCGCACGACAAATCGTGCGAGAGTCCATCCCCGTTCTGATTTCCTTGGATAGCGGCGGAATGTGTAGAAGTAGAGACACAAACATGTCAGTGTCGTCGTATACATTTTATATCGTACATGCTTCAAATCAAGGTCATCAAAGGCCACTGACCTCCTAGGACGGGGTCAAAACAAGAAATGCTACAAAACCTTCGAAGGGCCGCCGTGCGGAGAAGGTGGAGCATATCAACACCAAACTCAGATCATGGTATTCGTTCATGAAGGCAAACATTCTGTTCTCTCCTCTCTCTCTCTCTCTCTCTCTCTCTCTCCCTCTCTGTCTCTGCCTCTGTCTCTGTCTCTGTCTCTGTCTCTGTCTCTGTCTCTGTCTCTGTCTCTGTCTCTGTCTCTGTCTCTGTCTCTGTCTCTGTCTCTGTCTCTGTCTCTGTCTCTGTCACTGTCTCTGTCTCTGTCTCTGTCTCTGTCTCTGTCTCTATCTCTATCTCCATCTCCATCTCCATCTCTATCTCTATGTCTATCTCTCTCTCCCTCTCTCTCTCTCTCTCCCTCTCTCTCTCTCTCTCTCTCTCTCTCTCTCTCTCTCTCTCTCTCTCTCTCTCTCTCTCTCTCTCTCTCTCTATTTGTGTGTAAGTGAGGTTAGGGTTACTGACTTGAGGTTAGGTTATTTTGATGGCTTTTTACCGCATGTAGTGTCCAAAAATAACTTTTAGAGAATTTGTTCACACCAAGAATGATCAAGAGCATGGAATAAGCATTTCGGTATAAAATATATCAAACTTAAATGACAAGGTTATGTTAAGCGTCATGTATATTATACACAATGTCATCTTATAGAAAATGTTGGCATTCATCGTGAAGTCATATGATCTCAAGTCAGTTTAAGTGCCACCGAAGTTATGAGTATGAGATATGACAACGGATGTTTTACCAATGGCCCGCAATGACCTAACCTCATGAGGTCTGATCTTATTTTGGTTTGATTAGATTTGTATATGGAATTACTTTCCAATCAGTGCATACTTAGGGGAAAGCCAAACTGATGGTCTTAGCAGTCCATACTTAGTCCCAACATGACCTAATGGCCGGTCACGAGGGCGGAAGCTGGACAGTTTAAAAGATGTTTTAGTATCATGTCAGTTCGTTTTGGGAACAAAATGTGTATACTTCACAAGCGATGCTGACTGTGCATATTTACTTCTTGAATTCTTGATATTTGCCAGGCCATTCCTCAAGGCAAAGGCCATATCACTGGGTATACCTAGAACCTTTACCTTTACCTTTACATTTTACCCTGAAGGAACTCATCTGCCGAAAATGAATAAAGACGCGTTAGGCTATATAGGCTATACTAGCTTGCCTGTGACATTTTCCATGTCCCATAGCATACATAACTTGAAAGTTAGTTTTCAAGCCTGATTCTGACCAGATCTGATCTACCCTGTTTGGACCTTTTCGCTATGATCAATGGGAATGCATTCGTCTATGGTAGTTTCCTAAAAATAGTGCTGGGAGAAAACAAACTGCATTTTTACCATTTCCAGGGATTTAAGTCCAGGATTCCATATTGAAATAGCATGACATCTGATGGTCTCAAGATCAATCAAAATACAGTTTGCCTATGTATATTTCGGACTCTCCATGAGAGCTTTCTAACGGTGTTCTGCACGTTATATTAGCTCACATAAATAGGAAGTTAGTGGAGGTGCGCGCTTTCAAGAGAGGTCCTCCCTCCCCCTCCCGGCCCGGCGAA
Source organism: Imbricaverruca yamaguchii (assembly GCA_034440575.1). NCBI lineage: Eukaryota > Metazoa > Arthropoda > Thecostraca > Neoverrucidae > Imbricaverruca > Imbricaverruca yamaguchii. Next base: position 238,733 of record JAOTOL010001431.1, read on the forward strand.
GGCGGATTTGCCGGTCGGACCGGCGAGGGTTAATAGCAATTTCGATATGCATGCTGGCATACATATCGCGTAAAATCCGTTCTGAAGTGATATATTTTCCAGCATACCATCTCTGTCTAGCAGTTATGTTCTTCCCACAATATTCATACTTCCGAGGTCATAATGGTAAGCCACATATTATGACCTTTACTGGTGTGATGGACGATCTGTGTCCCGTTGAATATGTGGACAGCAATTATGTATCTATTTGATGACCAAACTGTGATTCTCTGGCCCCGAGCAGATACTGACTCCATGTCTGCATAGACATAGCACCAACAATAGCCAAATCGACTACAGTGAGCATTAAACAATTAACCAGAACAATATTTCTTCTTTTTTTTTGGTTCGGTACATGAAAGATTATTTCCATGCGGCAAAATGCACAGCGTTCAACGTTCCAGAGATCGCGACAGGTCGTGTGATCTTAGGTCCCGAATTCATAGCGTGAAAATTAAATGAAGTGAAATGCACAATGCAACCAATACATTTCAGTGGCATTTCCAAGTTCAAAAGTGCACGGATTAGTGCTTCAGAGATAAAGTTACAAAGGTTTGCAATGGAGATATGAACAATCAAAGACACACTTGCAGGGTATCGTCAAAAAAAAAAGCTATGCTTCCGAAAAACTGATCTGATGAAGCTCAAACTTCAACAGCTGGATTCTGAGCTCAAAACATCGGCATAACCTGATTTTCGTTCACATAAAATATTGGGGCGTCAAAGTATAATTGTACAGGTTGACTTGTGGAATGCACCACGGTGTTCTCCACACACCGTCAGAGGCACTAATGTTGAATTTATAAAAGCTAGGTGGTGCTCAGCGACTAGATGGTATTCAGATACCACCAGTTAACACTATAATTTCAATATAAAGCCTATGTATACATATATGAGAGTTGCACAGAAACAAACTGTTGCTTAGGTGCTTTTGCCTCCCAACCCTGAGGTTGTTTCCATGCTCTTCGATTGTGTGATTTCTGAGAAATTGAAGGAAACTCAATTTTTATTAACTGCATGTTACCCAGCATAGCTTAATGAGCGGAATGACCGGCTGATTAGTGGATTTCCCAGTTCCGCGCTTATCTTGCGCAATTGTGGCGAATCGCTTTAGTGCGAGGCCTGTGGTTGAATGGTCTGTCGAGCGTTCTCCTTTGGGATGGACACTACATACCCACTTTAATTTTCTGATTTAATTTAATCTTGACCTGAGGTCAAACGTTCTCCTCGAGGATCACATGCTCTGACGTGCTGCTTCCTTGCTTGGTGGGAGATTATTTGACACTAATATTCACCGATCTGATTAACATCTGACTGACATCTAAACATACATATTCTACTCTTTCATTATCAACATCATCATTCAACATTGAACATCGACATCACGTGCGCAACATGGCATGGCATAGCATTCAAAATCATCCCATAGGGGCATTGTCGTGTATGCAAAAATAGGTAATCAACATATAATTAGTAGTTCCGCTTGAATATGTAGGCTCAAATGAGCTTGACCTCTTAACCAACGGATCATGGGTGTTGAGATAGGATGGACATTGGAATGCGGGCGTATGGATGAAAGGATGAGAGAGGCACTCCTAGCCTGACTCATCCCCATTGGGCAGGGTAGTTCCGCAGGATCTGCGGAGCACGCAATCTCCCCACCACGGAAATGTGGTGCCTCGTCGAGGGGGGAATTTTTCTAGGTATAAAGTACATGAAATGACATTGAATCGATACCTCTATCAGACTGGCGAGAGAGATTCCTGATGATGCCACTGAATTATCCATCAACCACCCTACCCACACCCAAAAAAGAGAAAAATCCGAGCGTCATCGTTTAATGCGTACCTCCACAACTTGCTCCAATGCCTCGCCGTGTGGCGGGCGCTAGCTGCGGTCAGCTGGCTTGCAGTCAGCTGACATTGCTGACATCCGAAAGCTGAATTGTTGCTACCGTAAAGATTGTGCTTACGAATGGAATAATCTTGTTGGCAATTGCATTAAGAAAAACGTCACATTTCCGTACTGACCCCAATGATGGGTCGAGGTCTGAAAGTTGTGTCTGAAATATTCAGCATCCCACTACTGCGGCATCTCCACTAACTGAACATACATTTCCTCGAGCAACCAGCGATAGCTACCACGAACTTGATAGCATCATGTTTACTTCAGTGCAGTGGCGTCGCCACGAAATTCTTCCAGGAGGGGCAAGATAGAAAGGGAGCCTCCTGCTCCCCGAAAAGGGGCCTCCATTGTGTTAGGGCCTCCTATTGTTTTTAGGCCCTTAGTATGGTTCGGGAATGGGAAACATTAAGTAGTGTCCATGTAACATGAAACACATGTAATGTCCATCCCAAAGGAGAACGCTCGACAGACCATTCAACCACAGGCCTCGCACTAAAGCGATTCGCCACAATTGCGCAAGATAAGCGCGGAACTGGGAAATCCACTAATCAGCCGGTCAGTCCGCTCATTGAGCTATGCTGGGCAACATGCAGTTAATAAAAATTTAGCTTCCTCCAATTTTTCAGAAATCACACAATCGAAGAGCATGGAAATAACCTCAGTGTTGGGAGGCAAAAGCACATAAGCAGCAGTTTGTTTCTGTGCAACTCTCATATATGTATACATAGGCTTTATATTGAAATTATAGTGTTAACTGGTGGTATCTGAATACCATCTAGTCGCTGTGCACCACCTAGCCTTTATAAATTTAACATTAGTGCCTCTGACGGTGTGTGGAGAACACCGTGGTGCATTCCACAAGTCAACCTGTAAAATTATACTTTGACGCCCCAATCTTTTATTTGAACGAAAATCAGGTTATGCCGATGCTTTGAGCTCCGAATCCATCTGTTGAAGTGTGAGCTTCATCAGATCATAAAAGAATCTTCCCGCTGGCCTCTAGATTCCAGCGAGGCTGATGCTAAGCATATCTTTCCGACATCTCCCATTGATCAACCCACCGTTATGTCCTCCAAGAATAACTGAATATAGCTAGATTCATCATTACTGTTATTTATTACCACCAGCTTGATGCCCTAAGCAAAGCTTAAGCGATCATTTTTTTTTGTCCTAGGACGATAATTTCGCGAAAGTGACAACAAGAAGTGGGCTACATTGGGTTTCTGATCGGAATCTTAGGTATTTGCGAATTTTTCTAATATTTTGTGCTGGTTGCAAGGCACCTGCCAAACAAGCTAAAATAACAAATTCTTCGCGAATTAGTTCACGCGCCTGGGATTTCGACCGCAATATTGTCAAAGGAGACTTATCGAAATGAAATGATTCTCAATCTCCCAAAAAGAAATGAAATGTTCACAATCTCCCAAAAAGCGGCAGGGCCTCAAAATATGCGTTGTAGCCCTAAATAAACATACATGGAGCTCTAAAAAAAATTAATTGGAAGCTCTAAAGGCACGCAGGGACCATGCTAACGCACAAGGGTCTGAAAAAGTGGCCGGAACCACAAAAGGCAAAATGGTTCCAAATCGAACAAAGAGACCAGGGGTTAAATAACCAGGGGCATAAAAAGCAACAACACCCTAAAACGAGCAGGAGTTGAGAAAATGTATTAAACCCCTAATTTGAATTTACAATATATTACCCATAACTTTGAAATGTAAAATTTCCCAGTTTCAGGCATTCCAGTTTATATCACCCGGTCGCCACGACGCCAATATCCGTGCACGTGCGCGCATTCGGCGCATTCGCAACACTTCGTGCGATGCTACGGTTTCTGCTAGGCCTTCTGCCTTTTGCTATTTACTGTCACATGATAAACTTGCGCCATATTTGACGTGTTGCAATGCTTAGTATTGGCGCTCACTGCGAAAAGTCGAGTAATTAAATCCGATCACTAATTTCCTACTTCTCACATATACTGGTAGTTATGAAGTGCAGATTCCGTTCAGCTTTGACGCCCCTGATATCTTTGCTGCTATCCTCTCAGAATGGCTGTCGAACCGAGGCTCTCCCTCAGTGTTCTTTGTTGGACCCGCTGCGTCTTTCTGCGCAGCGGCCTAATGCATTTTCGAAACCCCTCCTCGTTGCAGTGCGTTGTTGCTTTTTTGGGCACCGATTATTTTGTATGTGTCAGGGCGTTTTAGAAGATCCCGATGTCTTCATTTAACGCCCGGTGCTTTTGTTTGTTTTGGAACCATGTTGCCATTTGCGGCCCCAGCCTCTTTTCAGGCCCTCTTGCGTCCTTATGACCTCTGTGTGCCATAAGAGCTTCTTGTGCACTTTTTTTAGAGGTCCAGGTATGTTCAGGCCCTGTCGCTTTTTTGGAGACTATGTGCATTTTCGAGGGCCAGCTGTATTGTCGTCCCCCATTATGCTCTTAGGTTCCTGTTGTGTTTTGGGGGGCTTCTTACGCACATGTGTAGTGGTCCAGTACGATATTGTGGCTTCGGTGAGGTGCTTCTTAGTCCCAGCGCGATTTATCGCGCCCAAGCGCGTGGTTCCGGGGACCCAGCGTCAGTTTTCTGGGCTCAACGAGATTTTCGTGGATTTTTTTGTTGTTGTTCCAAATTTCGAATCCCGGCCTGACTTTTCGAGTCCCTGGCGCCACGTTCTTGCATTTCCCCTCGATTTTTTTCTAGATACGGTATGTTCTTCAGTGTCATACGCAACTTGTGAAGGTATCTGGTTGCATGTTCGGCGCTCCAGAGCCATGTTCTTGAACAGGATATTTATTTTGTTACATATTTTCTTATTTTGGAAGGCTCCAGCTTGATTTTTTCGGATACCGATTTCGTTTTTGTGGTCACACTTTTCTTACATGTGGGCCTAAACGCCAATTTTGTGGAGCCTCGACGGGATTACCGATGGGAATTGTGGGTCCGGAGCGCGATATTTTGGGGAACAGATTTGAGTTTGTGGGAAGCGTTGTACTTAGCTGTTGCCCCAACGCGATTTTGGCGGTTCCTATTGCAAGTTTTCGAGTCTCGGAACGAGTTTTCGGGGGCCCGAAGTACTTATTTGGAGATCCCTGCGCGAATTATGGTGGACCGACGCGAATTTTGGTGGCCCTTGCGCGAGTTTTGAAGTCCCGGCACGATTCTTGGGAGCTTATGCCTCTCAGGATGGAGGGAGCATTTGCCCCTTTGATGTGCCACTGCGGCCACTGAAGGAGTATATTTTTTGTTCGAGAGTGACATTCCGGTTAAGAATTGATTTTCGGAGCAGCTGCAATTTTTGGGGCCCGCGCGCCCTTCTGAGCCTCCAGGGTGATTTTCAAATGCTGCGACGCGATTTTTTTATATAGTCCATTGTTATCTTTTGGGCCCCGACGTCATTTGCTTGGATCCCCTAGCTGCCTCGGCACTTTTTGGGGTCTAAAACGTTTTAGGTTTTTTGGCGTCATTGTTGGGCCCCAGAGTTGGAGTGTTTTTGTGTTTTTGTTGTTGTTGTATTTTTGTGACTGTCTTTCAGAGTTGGACCCATGTCCGGAGTGTTTTCGTTGCTCTGGCTTCATTTCTCTTGGTTCCAATGAGACTGTTGTGGAATGGTACGACCCGTCGTTACACTATGTATATTTTCATGGTCCGGTCGTAAATTTTTGGTACACCCAGGCTCAGCGTGATTTTCAAAGTTCCCGGCCGGATTTTTTGGTCCATGTTGTAAATTCGAAACACCTCGGCACGACTTTTAACATCTCTGAGGGGTTTCTTGCAAATTATAGGCCTCATCTTACGTCATAAGTAGCTCGTCCCATTTCCCGGAGCTTCTTTACCGGTTTTAAACGTCTTATGTCCTATCCTCCTCCATATTCATTATCCTCCTCTCTCGTCTTGAAAGGCCTTCTCTTGCATCCTGCGGCCCTTTACCATGGCATGGGGCTTCCTCTCATGTCCCAGGGGCATTATCTGCCAAATTAGGGGCCTTTTGCCACGCCTCGTGGGCTTCGTCCTTTATCCTGGCAAAGCCTTACCAGTCTTGAGGGAATCTTCAATTTTGGAAACCTCACACCCCTTCATACCTGTTACCACTCCCATCTTAACACACGCCCTGGAGGGCCTCTGAAAATAACGCGCACTGGAGGGGTGGGGCGGATTCCGCCCCCCTAAGATCTCAGCTCCTATGAAGGCTGGAGCAACGAAATTCACAGGGTGGATGGGCACGATAGTGAACTCTATTGTGTGCAAATTTCATGACCTTGGGTCAATATATTCAAGGTCAAATGAGGTCAAAATAGCAAACATTTCTGGTTTTCCGTGGCTTGGCTTGTCATTGTTATGGATCACTGTGGTTGTGTTTAAATGCTCCAAAATTTGCATTAATGATGTTTTGGATATTACTAATGGTGCAATACAGATGTCAGATGCGCCATTTGACCTCAGGTCACCTATATAGGAGCACTTTATTAGGTCATTACCTGCTCCAGTTACCGGAACCGGGCTCCCATCCCGACTGCTCCGTTGGGCGGCTCGGCACAATCGGCTTCGCAAAGAAAGGAGTGAAATACATGAATAAAGTATGGAAACGCTTAGGTACAGAATGACAAACAGTAGATTTCGGTATGTATAGGGAGTAACATGTAAAGTGACATCAATCGCATGACAGTCATTTGCATGTATGACACATTCCAGTTGACCAAGTTTGGTTCCATTAGCCTATCATGAACTTGACCTGACTTGACCTCGGCGACCTAACATGACTTTTAAATTATATAGCATAACAATATGCATCAAACAAGTCGTTAGTGTTGTCAAGAACACTTCCCTATTGCCAATACACGGGAAGCGCATTAGCGCCGATTTTTGTGGTCTGGCGCTGCGAATTGTTTTTACTTTAACGGCCCCTAACCTGAAACTGAAAACTTCTTGGACGATTGTCATTTTTCTTGCTTTAAACAATGCGCCGGTGATTTCTAAGCAGGCACGCGAAAAATGTGTTGTATATCGGCCGGTACAATATGGAGTTATGTACGAAAAATCGGAAGGATTGGCGGATTTCGCCATACCCCCTCTCGGGCGTGTGTTAACCTGTTATGAACTTGACCTGACTTGACCTCGGCGACTTGACATGACTCTGGAACAATGTAGCATGACAATGTACATCAAACAAGTCACTAGTTTTGCCAAGAACATTTCCTTTTTACTAATATACGGGCAGCGCATCAGCGCCGGTATTTGTGATCTGGCGCTGAGAAAATAATTTGACTTTAGCGACCCCTAACTCGAAAATTTTGGGGTCGATTTGTATTTTTATACTTCAAACAACGCGCCGGTCATTTATTGGCAGGTACACAAACAATGGTGTATATCGGCCGGTAAAATGTGGAGTTATATACGAAAAACCGGAGGGGTGGGGGGATTTCGCCCCCCCCCCCTCTAGTGCGCGTGTTAAGGGCCCCCTCTCATTTTCTTGGAAATCTTTCTGGTCTTCGGGGCCTCATTCAGTCCTGTAGACCTACTCCTTTTGGGGGACACCTCTCGAATCAGGCGGGGCCCTTATTTCTCTTCTAGAGTCCTTTTTCAAATTAGAGGTCTCCTCTCACGTCTTGGGGTCCTCTTGCTCTGCGTTTTGATTCGAACTTGGCCCATCTTAAGGGTGTTATCCTATCTCCTGGTGGGCTCTTCTTCTCTCCCAGGTTCCTCCTCTACCAAATTATACACAGCCTTTCTTATCTCAGTGGGCTTGGAATTTCCTGGGGACCTTTTTGGATATCTGCGAGCCTTCTTTTCCGCCTGGGAGCTAGCTCTCTTATCCAATGGCCTTTCTCTGCAATTTTAGGGCCTCCTCGTTCATCATGGGGTCTTATTTTCAACCTTGTGGCGTCCTCTTCCGAATTAGGTGCCTCCTGCCATGTCTCTGGATCATCCTTTTCTATTTTGGTGGAACCTTACTCGTTTTGGTGCCTATTTTTGCATATCCGAAACCTCATCTCATATCCACTGGCTTTCTTTTCCGTCTTGGGGCCTCCTCTCACTTTCTGGGGTCTGCATTCCCATTTTGTGGAGTACTTTATAATTATGGGGGCCTTCGTGCCAATTTTTGGCATTCTCTTGATTTCTGGGGCCTCCTACACTCTTTTAGGTGACTCCTTTTTAAAATGCTGGGACTCCTTTCACGTCTTGGAGGCCTCCCCATCTGTGTTTGGAGCCTCATTATTCTCTTAGCAGGTTGTTTTTGCATCCTAGTCTTAAATCTTCGCTTCTAGGGTTCTCGTCTTCTAAAATGTGGGCCTCATCTGGCTGGTCTCAGTGGCTTTCTCTCCTTCCTAGGAGGACCTTCTTACCCATCTTGGGGCCCCCTCTTGCGTCCGGATAAATATCTCTTGCCATTATTTTCTATTGTAGGGTACTTCTCTTCCATCTTGGGGACCTCGTTTTCCAAATTAAGAATATCTTGCCATCCATCGGAAACCTTCTCGTGCAACCCTGGGTGGCTTCTTGCCCGTCGGTGGCATCCTTTTCGTCCTGGAGGTCTCTTTTTCAGCCTGGGGGCTTCCTTTTCATCCTGGGGCCTCCTCACAATATCTATTTTGTCTCTTATAGGAACCTGATTATATTTCCTGAGGGCCCCGTTATCAATCTTCGATCCACCTTGACAGCATCATATTCTGTCCCGTCGGGCTCCTCGCTCACCTTTTTGTTTTATGCCTTTCCGGATAGTGGTCTCCTCAAATTACAGGGGCACCCCCACCCCCCATCCCCAAGTCTCAAGGCAAGGGGTGGAGACGATTGCCCCCGCTGCCCCCACCCCGGTAGCGACGTCCCTGCTCCGAAACCTCATCTCATATCCACTGGCTTTCTTTTCCGGCTTAGGGCCTCCTCTCATTTTATTGGGCCTCCCTTCCCGTATTGAAACTCCTTTGCAATGTTGGGGGCCTCCGTGCCAATTTCTGGCACTCTCTTGAGTTCTGGTGCCTCCTACCCTCCCCTAGGTGATTTCTTTTCAAATTATGGGCATCCTCCTGGAGACCCCTAATTTCTAGAATCTCTTTCGTCTTGGGGTCTCCTTTTCGTCCTCGGTCCTTCGTTTCGTCCTGGGGGCCTCCTGTTCGTCCTGGGGCATCCTCTTCGTCTTGGGGGCCTTTTTTCGTCCTGGGGGCCTCCTTTTCGTCCTGGAGGGCCTCCTTTTCGTCCTGGAGGGACTCCTTTTCGTCCTGGGGCCTCCTTTTCGTACTCGGGGCCTCCTTTTCGTCCTGGGGGCTCCTTTTCGTCCTTGGGGCCTCCTTTTCGTCATGACGTCTTCCTTTTCGTCCTGGAGGGCCTCCTTTTCGTCCTGGGGGCCTCCTTTTCGTCCTGGAGGGCCTCCTTTTCGTCCCATAGGGTATCCTTTTCGTCCTGGGGGCCTCCTTTTCGTCCTGGTGGCCTTTTCGTCCTGGAGGCCTCTGTGTCAATATTTCGCACTCGCTTGATTTCTGGGGCCTCCTACCCTCTCCTAGGTGACTTCGTTTACAAATTATGGCCCTCCTCCTGGATGCCCCTAATTTGTATAATCTCTTTTTCGTCTTGGGGGCATCGTTTTCGTCCTAGAGGGCCTCCATTTCGTCCAGGGGGCTTCCTTTTCGTCCAGGGGGCCTCTTTTTCGTCCTGGGGGCCTCCTCACATTTCAGGAGGTGGCGTCCCCCAGTCTCACGGCATGGGGGGCAATTGCCCCCGCTGCCCCCCCCCCCCTCCCGGTGGCGACACCCCTGCTTCAGTGACCTCGACATCCACCCCCTCTCGACCTACACACACACACACAAACACACACTCGCACGCACGCACACACACACACACACACAAACACACACACATGCAATCGTTCTCAAAGAGCGGCACAGCTAGCCGTGTGCTCCACTCGCGCAGTCCAGCCAACCAGTTTTTTGCTGTACACCGATACATCAGGTACAAATCTTGGTTGGCTTGGCACCAATGAGGCAAGTCTCAGTTGGCTTGTGATAATATTATAGTTGTTTGTGAAGGAAAATTTTGGTTCAAATTTGTAGCACACGAACTCTGTAGGTAGTCGCTTTAGCGAATGCATTAGATTGTATATGAGATGAAAAACAGAAGTCGGTGTCTTCATATCTCTTTTATCTTTGTTTTAATTATATTCATTTTAAATTTCAGGATGCAACAAGTTGTATTTCAAACAAATGACCTTCGATGTCATATGCATTATACATGGAGAAGCTGACAGGTGCAGGTGTGTGTTTTTTTTCTAGTCAGCGAGATAAAGAAGTTGCAACAATGTTTTGCTTGTGTTTGGCTTCATTTTGAACGGAAAACATCTGGCCAGGCTGAAAGAAGAGCAAATTGGTCGAAGGCATTGATATCTTTGGAGCATATCTGAAATAATTTAAACTCAAAATATCTGTTGGAACATCCAACTACTACCACGCATGAGTAAACAATGCTTGCCGTGTTTGCCTTCGAAACAAGCCCGTAGTATCCCATCTCCTATCCTTGATTTCTTTTAGATGAACATGCATGCCCGTCAATTGAATTTCCTGCGAGGCGCCTCCGGAAATGCTTCCATTAGCCCCTGACTCAACTATGCATTCCAAATAGCATTTCCATGGTATGTTAAGCTATTATTTTCCTTCCATGGAATGCTTCCTACGCTATGAAATTCCTCCACCAATTTCCAGTGTCCCTGGCCTTTCACGAAAGCATGGCGATTTCTTCTAGTATTTTCGCATCAACATCCGATTGTTGTTCCTTAGCAGGCAACTGGGCAACGAAATCAATGAATATGAATACAAAACCGACATGATACACAGTATGCACATGGCTGCGGAAATTATTAAACACTGTTTTTCTTGGCATTGCTAAATTATTCACCAATTGCAGTGGCTTTTCATTCAATGTTGATTAGTCTGTTACCCTGCACGCTGGATGATGAAACCAAACGAACCGCATGGTGTAGAGAGCAAGAATGCACTCACAAAAAAAAGCATGGAATTGAAGATTGTTTGTCCATCTACACCTACTAACAGCAAATTTTAGGTGGTCAGACTACTACATCTACTACTTCCTGCATGGTAGAAAGCCTGCAGCTGGACGGATAGACACTTTCACTACAACTCGGCGAGCTGCTGACTAAATGCACAATCACTTCATAACAAACGACTGGATCGCTGCGCACAGGGTCAAGTTTTTCAGGTCAGCCGTATATCAGGTTTGTATCGCAGGCTAAGGTGTACGACCCACTAACCTAGCTATAAATCGCAGGGGAACTTGCCACCGGCTTGCAGTAGTGGTCTGTCATCATACGGGAGGGAATATAGCAACTCGTAGAAGAGAATGTAGCGACTCATGAGAGGGGATGCAGCAGCACGCATTGGCATATGGGGAACTCCAACGGCATGTGCCATTTTTTAAGTTAATCTAGCTTGGGAAAGATCTTACCGATATTAGCCGGTAAAAATGTGGGAGGAGCAGCGATATTCAGTCAGCATAGACTTTTCTCGCATTTCGATGTTCTTGGAACTAGCTTCAAGCAGCGTGCTCTTTCATCCAACACCGCACTTTTTATTTGGAACGGACACAGCAGTTTGTATGTAACTTTCGATTGGTGAAAGCGCTATGATGTTGTTCTATATCTCCCACGTATGCTCCCATTGTATCCCGGAATTGCTCAAATGCAATCCCCGCTTAACATATACTCACTGAGCAGGGACGGGTCTATTTTTCATAGGGGTGGGGAGCTGCCTCCCCACCCCTTGCCACTCGTCTGTATGGGGGCCATTTGCCCTGAGGAGAACCACTGAGTTGGAAAATTTGAAGTGGACGAACTCAAGGATTCGGATCCCTCCCCCCGGTTGGGTGAGGAATTCCCAGCCTTGCTTTTATTCATCTTCCCGTGTCTAGTCATGATTAATTAATCCAAAATGCTTATTCTTAGAAACAAATATAGCGCACGTACTTCAACCCGCTCAGTGTCGTAAAATCTGGATTCTGCCCTCTTAACAAAATCCTGCATTTGTCCTCTTTGACAAAGGTTTACATATGCCCATGTTTTAGCATAACTTTTAATGTTAGTGGAAATCTCACAAGATCTCTCGCCATAAATGTATCCGTAATATCCCTGAATGACGCAAGTGCATCCGCGGTGCGAACAGTTATTCACTCGGTGGATATGATAAACTAAGCCAGTTACGTACAAATAGATATTACGCTATGAGAAAGTAGCATTACATCAAGAAATACGCTGCGTATTCTTCTTCTTGTATTTTTGGAGGTGAAGATAACTTGAAGTTAATGCCGTGGTGCACATGATCGCAGGGCAAACATTGTTTATTATTGAAAAAAGCAGGCTCATTTTATTCTTCGGCCTTCAAATAAATATTGAAATGATCTGTGTACTTGGTTTACTAGCCCTGAAGTTTGTTTGGTTCAGAACGAACTGGATTTTGAGCACCTCGAAGCAAAAATTTGCCTGGTGAAGATTGTAAGTAGAGAAATGATGTTATTCTGTGATTTCAGCTGGTCTGGAGCACCTTCTGAGTACAATAAGTAAACTTCCTCAGAAAAACTTTCCCTTTAGCGAAAAAAAGCGCTGCTGACGACAGTTGTCTGATCAGGTTGGGATCCTGAATGTAGTCGTTTGTGGTTGTTCCACACAGCTGCATACCTTGATCCAGATAATCAGAGGAAGCGACGCTTACCTACCCTGAAATGAATCTCAGCTTAGAATCAGCCTGTAATCTTCAAGGCGGGTCTTAACCCGTCCCGTCTCGGGGGGTCTTCAACCCCCCACCCCCTCAGGGTTTTCGCGTTGAGTTAGTCAAGGTCAAGTGAGGTCACCTCCAAAAAAGTTAAACCAGTCATCACGCTTTAACGGATAGAGATATTTTAATGAAACTTTCAGCGTTTGCTTATCTTTACGGGTGCAACAAAACGTATGGGTGGAATTTGTCATTTTCTTTCGTTTTTGACTACATATAAATTTTGCGTATTTGCCAAATTGCAGTTCAAAAACATGATTCTGGCTAAAGTAAGCATTTTTTATTAGGGCAAGTTGACTTCCAACAACGTTTTTCGGTCTGCTCTACCCATTGGAAAAGGAAAATTAAAAAACCTGAAATCTCAAAATTATGAAATTTCAAAAAACTCAAATTTTTATTTTTGGGGGCCAAAAAAAGTAGCCCTGATCGATTTCGCTGTCCCTTTCTCATTCCAAATAAATGTTGTTTTTTCATATATCCCCAAAATGAACTCCCCAGAGCCAAAAACATAATGTAAGTCGTGAAATTTCGCGAAAATCTAGCCCTCCTGGTGACATCACTTTTGGGGGAAAATTGTTTTGGAAGGTGGATCCAGACCCTACTCTTCGAGCGCTTTCCGATGACATCTCTTTCGTTTTCGTGCGATGCTTAGTTTAGATTTTAGAGGGGGGTCTTCAACCGCCCCCCACCCCGAGACGGGGTGTGAGGATTTCACCGGAAGGACGGCGCGGGTTAATGCGAGCTCCGGGAGTTGCAGTCTCCATGATGCTGAAACGGCCCAAAGGCAACATTCGCTTGCTTCTGCTTGCAGTTCGCAGCTTGCATGCTTTGCAATAACGCATTTGTAAGTAAGAATGAATGCCGAAATGTGTACCTGCACGTTTGCGCAGTAAGTATGCATGTGTGAGGAAAGATAGAGGAATGTGCGTGCTTTGCTCGGTGCGTGAAGGTGAGTGGACGAAGAATGAGGGTACATCCTTGATGCTGTACATGCAGGATATTATTATTTTTAAACTAGTGGATCCTGGTCTGGTGCTGCACGCCACTTGTAATTAAGTTTTGCTTATATGCACCAATGCAGCTGATGCACACACGTGCAGGTGTCGCGTGATGTGTGGACTTAGCTACGCTTCGCGTTAGGTTTCAATCGCTGCGTAGTCATACATCACTTGTCCCAAAAAAGGAAAAATGCATAGATGAGCGCCATCCCAAGGGCACATGAAGTTACCTGTGCCGAAAGTCTGACATTTAAGCGAAATTATTTCCTTAATCTTCGAGCGGCCAGAAGATGGCGATGGTGACCATAGCGATGATATAGTTAATGCACTATCCTCACGGTCCCCCTCACTAGGCTTGCGTCACTTTCGTTTTGTGACTAGCATGAATAACTACTCATAAGCACCAGGAAGTGATTCTCGTCGCGGAAATTGCCAGATTAAAATAGTTCGCATAACTGTGGGTATCCCAACGAGAGTGTTTCCACTGAATGAGGTGCGGCATCGGATTCACGGGCATGTCTGGTCTCAAGCAGATCAGTCGATTTGGTGGGACGTTCGGAGGGCACGGCTTCGCATCACGTCACTGCAGCAGTCCTTTGTTCACCAGGCTCTGCCCGAGCATTCTGGACAGCCCCGCCGGGCGCACAACACACTGCTGCCGGGAATCTAAGAGTAAGAGAGCGAACAAGACTGTTCCGCAAGGGTGTGGAAAATGCACTTACATTTAGTGAAGGGGTCCAAAGATTGTGTTAAGTTAAGCAAGAGTGTGACAAGTTCAGCTAGGTTAAATAAGGGTGGCGAAATTTTTGCAACTTTATGTAAGGGTGTCGAAAACTAAAGTCTGCCAGACATATAGCGTACATTTATCTTTGTGAGTGTCCTTGCGACACAAATCCCCAAGTAGGGAACTCTAGCAAAAGTTTCAGCGGAGTTAATCGATTGTGTGATCTGCCATTAAAATAACCAGTAGTGTGACGGCCAGCGTGAGCTAACCCAGCGGCGAAGCGTGCCCACCCACTTCTTCAACACCGGCTGATATGCACCAATTCCCATTAGCGCGCTTCGCCACTCGCGTGCCGTTGTTAATAAAGCCACATAGTCTATTATTAGACTGTGTCAATACTGGCTTACATGCACGAAACCAAACCAAACAAAAATAATCCGTTTCCAGGTGAAGCATATGATTTGCACCGAGCGCAAATTGGAGAGGGCCAATATATTTCCAGTAGCGAACTGTGGCTGTCATTTGCAACAAATGCCCCTGGTAACTGTACGGTATTCCCTGTTCTTTCTGACCATAAATGCATTAATCCCATATTTTATAGGAAATTACTATTTTTACGATATATGAGAAACGTAAGCAGGAAGCTTTCCACATCAGGTGAAATGGCAATGGAAATAACTCAGCTGAAAATCGACTTTTAAGAATAAAATGAAGCTCCAAAGTTCCTGGAAATCCAATTGTTGGACAGACAACTTCAAAAATGTCGAGATGGGTCCAAGAGCCATTTGAGTCATTTTTCAACGACAAAATAAGGAAAAGCCGTCGCCCGTTTGGTTGCCATAAGAAGTGTGTTTTTTTGGCACGTTTTGGGTAATATCCTTCGCAACTGAAAACATAAGAAAGCATTCGGAAGACAGTTTGCCTTGCTCCCATGGCAATTTTCTGTGGGGTGGCACTCATTTATACCTCGGTTTTGTTCACCTTGTTTACCCAGTGACTTGTTGCATCGAAATTTCCCCTGTTACATATTAGCTATCACAAAGAAAAACGTTTGGTGTAAGTGGAACTATTTCAGCTATAATTGTGTCGTAATGTATTTGAGGTTTGTTTTATCGAATTATAATATGTTGTTCAAAATTATTTTAGATGCTAAATATCCACCAAACTTGTATTTCTCGTCCGATTTGTATTACTTTCATTTTAACACACATTCCATTTCTATCACTTCTGTCGTACGTTCCCCATGGCAAATTCCCACGCATGTTTTCTGAACGCCAGTGTACATATTCTGGGACTGTTTCATTTTGAGCAGCTGGTGTTCGGTGAACACCAATGAATGGCCAAAGTCAATACGGTGGATGCCCAGGCAGCAGCGACTATCGAACATTTAAGAGAGAACACACGCCACCTTCGATTATTTAACCTCAAACAAGCAATCCTTTATAAGAAATCCTAGTGGTACTGTTATGAGTGGAACTTGGCGAAGCCCCAACTTCACGCTAGTTAAATTCGTGATAAGTACCACGACTCATGAGAGCATGATAGCATCGTTAACAATGGAGGTCCAAGAAGAGCAAAAGGGTGAAGCAAGTAATGATGCAAATTTCTGAACCGTAACACCAACTATTTTACGTGCACTCTCTGAATTGACATTGCTTCTCCCACTTTACAGCATCGACCACCTCTTCGGACAATACCAACTTTTAAACTTGTAACACCGCATTCGCCAGCAGTCCTCGATATATGACCGACAAATTTGGAAAAACGTCACTCAGAAGCTGAAGTACGTACCTGTGTTTTAAGCAGCAAATCGCGGCGCTCGGAGACGTTGTATTTTCCCTTTGGTCGCAGTAACACGTATAGCTTGGCCACACCAGGGCAGGACCTCAGCAGTTTCTCCAACAGCACCTTTCCCATAAATCCTGTACCACCCGTGATCAGCACCGCTTTGTCGCGGTAGAACTCAGCCACCGACCCCATTCTGACTTCGGTGGCAACGACGTCAGGTCAAGTCAGAGGCAGCAGCAGAGTGGAGGTCCTCGGTCTGGGCCGATTACGCGTCCGGCTTGATTGGGGGAGCGCGGCGGTATCCACAACCTACCCCACCGCCAGACAAGCTGTGACTGACGCCGCGCAGCCAAGGTCAGAAGACACCATTCATCCCTGTCAACACCGACTGGGCTCACTTCGTCATCGCACTGCTACACACACGATCATAACTCCTTGACACTGCTTGATGCAATGCACCGCGATGTGTCAGCCCTCGTGCACATGGAAATGCAGATACGCATGGTATAAAACTATGTATAAAGAAACACGTGCTGTCTTTGACGCGTAAACTCCTTGAGTCTGAAAGCGCTGCAAGCTTTTTATTCAGCTCGTCTGCGATGACGAAATCTGCCCTCACTCACTCCAGGGCCTCGGATAGCATGTCAACTGCAGGAATACTTTCCCACGCATTGTGCGACTTCCCCCGCAGTGAGCCTATTTATTGCTCCAGCGTGACTGGTGAAACGTTCCTTCGGCTATCCTGGTAACTCAACAGCACGAACGATAGCTAGGGGTGAAGTTTTTTTCAAAATGATTGGAGAGGCACACCATGATTCAATAAGCTATCGATGTTCAGGGACGAATGCAGGAATTTCCATCGGAGGGGAGGGGAATATTTTATCACCAAATTTAGATAAGCGGGTGTGTGGAGGTTGCATTGGGCCCAAAGGGACACATGTTCCGGTCTTTAGTATAAAAATCAGTTCAGCGAGGGTGTACACCTCTCCCGGCCGAAGAACTTCCACCTTCCCATTGAGACCACATTGCAGGTGTCCACCTCCCCCATCCCCCGTATCCACCCATGTCGCCGTATCAGTATCTGGATTTTAAAGGACGTCATATTTTCATTGCAGTAAACACAAATATCTTTCTAGATATAATGCGACGCAATTATTGGGGTATGCATTTAATATCGATGAACGAGCAATATATATATATATATATATACATATATATATATATATATATATATATATATATATTTTTATTTTTTTTTTTTATATATATATATATATATATATATACATATATATATATATATTAGGGTGATCCTTATTTGTACGATTAAAAATCAAAGTTGGAATTTCTAATGCCTCACCTCACAAAGTTATTCCATTGTGATGAAACATAATCGCACTAAACTTTCGTGACCCTAGCTCAACAACTTCCGGTGCCGCAAGGCACTTGAAGTTTGCCCCTTATGACGTCATTGAGTCGGCTCATAAGAAAGACACTTTCGCTTCATGAAGCAGTGCAGTGTCTGCTCTGACGACGAACAAGCGTGTTTCCTCACTGTTGTAGTTTTGCTGCTTTCAGACATGGAGAAGCCGAAGAAGCCAATGACCCGAGAAGACATCGAAGTATGGTTGGTTGGGTAGCCCTCACTGAATTGACTAGTGGGAAGCTGCCGTCGAACGAGGAAGTCTTGCAGCGGCTCTTTCACCTCTTCTGCCTCGACAAGGCCACTCTTCGCGGCGCTGCTCTTCATCTCGACAAAGAAGTTGCGACATTCTGGGCTCGAGCTCGAATCCCCGTCGTGGAACATCAGCACCGCGTGAAGAAAATTGAGCAGCTCTACGAGAAATGGAGGCAGCTGGGCAAGGGCAAGAGCCGACGGTCTGCGACCGAACTGAAGAAGAGGGAGTATTTCACAGTCAAACTGTCCTTCCTCTTCGACATTGTTCACGCCGAGGCCTTGTCTTTTATGAAGGACAAGGAGGATGTGGAATCCTTATAGCGTCAACGAGAGGACGGCCGCCCCGGGAGCATGTTGGGGATGGACAAAAAGTTGGTGAAGCAGGGGAAGAGAAAGGCGAAGAGGGACAAGGCGGAAGTGGCCCACCGAGACAAGGAGCGTAGAAGAAATGAAGCTGGCAAGAGAAGCCACGGCGGAACTCTCGGACGTTGATGATGGTGCTGAAGACCAACCTGGGCGGTCATCAGCTGTTCTGGAGGAATCTTCTGCCAAGCGAGCTCGCGGCCGGGTCTCTGCCATCACTACTGCTCTCTGTGGTGCCCTCGATCGAACCAAGACTACGGACCGGGCGGCGGTGCATAGCTTGGCTGCCGCCGCTTCAGCCTACGACCAAGACCCAGCTAAGATGGCCCTGAACCGACAGAACACCAGGAGAGCCCGTATTGAAGCCAGAGGTGTCGCCGCCTCGACCTCTCGCGCCTCCCTGCTCGAGTGTATTGTCCTGACTTTCCACTGGGACGGGAAGCTGGTCGCTGATGGACCTGGGCAAGAGCTGGCAGAGCGATGTCCAAATTTGGTGTCCTACGAAGGAGTGTCGAGGCTCCTGAATGTTCCCAAGCTCCCAACTAGCACGGGAGCAGCCATAGCGGATGCCGTATTCGCCACACTTCAGGACTGGGGATTCGCCGACCGTGTTACTGGAATGGCTTTTGGTACCTGCCAAAATCTGGGATGAAGCCAAAACCTAGGGATCATAATGTGGGCTCGCGGTGAACCCTCTTGTAACATTTCAAACCGTGATTTGACAAGGTCAAGTCTGAAGGTTAAAAGTTAACTCTATTTATTAGATGGCGATATTGAATCGAATGCGATCGAGCGCGTTGTTCGGTCGCCATCGCTCGAATTACCATCAAATGGATGTCATTCGACGTGGCTTGTTGTGCGGTAACCGACAGTTCAGCAATTTATTTCTTAGGTCGTCCTGCATTATTTTCGTTTCTGCCCAAACCTACCTAAACATCGTATCAAGAGACAGCCGTGGTCAACCTCCGAGTAACATTTCAAACCTGGTCATGTCAGGGTCAGACTTCAAGGCCCAAGGTTCGTTTGACTTATTCGATGAGCCCGTGTTTCGTCGCTACGAATCAAGTTCCATGAAATGGGAGTCATTGGGCCTAGCTTATTTCCCCATATCAGAAAATTGCGAAATCAAAATAATTTCGAAAGTCGAAGTTGAAGATTATTTCACAGGTCACCTTGCATTTTCTTCCGTTGCGCCCAAACCTACCCAAATATAGCATCAAGCGATAGCCCGTGGTAAACCCTCAAGTAATAATTGACACCTGGACATGTGAAAGGTAAGCCTTAAGGTCAAAGGTTTAGAATGGATTCGTCGAAATCATGGCGTTTCGTCGCCATGGCTTCAATTTCTATCAAGTGAGCGCCATCTGACGTCGTTTGCCGTACGATATCAACAGGTTAATAAATGTAAAAGTAATTGCAAGTGTCACAGATCATGCTGATTCTTCGATCGCAACGTATTTTTTCGTTTTCGCCTAAACCTATCCAAATCTGGTATCCAGCCATAGCTCGTAGTGAACACTCGAGTAACGTTTCAAACCGGGACGTGTCACGATCAAAGGTTTGATTGAGTTCTCCGGTGGCCATTCTCGTGTTGGAAGAACCAAAGTTGACATTTTGGCAACAGAATACCTTTTGCGCACGTGGTGGAAAAGTTACCAATGGGGAGAACAGGAAAGCGCTTAATTCTAAGATGTTCAGAGATCCTTGGACTCTAACCCGTGGTAGACGTTTGAAATTGGGCTATCTTTGTGCTAGGACAGTACAATGTTACTGTACAAAGTGATCCATGGGCATGGGCTTGAAACTATTTGGTCACTGCGTCCCCCAAGAAGAACATTTTACGATGCCACGAGGACGTTAACTGTCAAAGAGCTGCTCCTCCTCCCCTCGCATTATCCATATTAAATCCGAATGTTCGTTCGCCTGTGACGATGGATGTCGCCCACTCTTTGGGAGGGCACTCCCCCCTCAATGTCGTCTGTGTCCCATAATAATTTCAACTTTTAGCATGGGGCCATATGCGGCATCCCTCCAATGAATTTGAACCCGCCAATTGCCTTCAGGTATTGTGCCCCCACCCCCAGTATTTTCTCAAACGTACTCGCATTAATAGGCATTTACTATGCGATGAAGTCATTTTTTCCGCCGCACCACTCACATAAAAATATGAAATCGTACAAAGCATAATCATTACTGCGCGATACAATGTAATGCGAGTTGCGTGAAATGCGTACACGTCCATTTTTGTTAGCAACAGGCAAAACAGGCGGTAATTGACGATTTGTTACACTAAACAGCTGTCGGTGTTCTGCTCCGGACTGACGACTTGTATGCAGGATTATCTGGCAGCCCTGCTGGCGGGTTTGACAGACATATCGCGATATCGTAATCCTCAGCTTGAGATTAATTATGCCCAGCCTCGGCATGGTCCGGAACGACTCGGAGTGGTATGGACGACGGGAACTTATGTTCTTTGTAAGCCATTTTCAGGCAACCGTAATGGCTGAGGGAAAAACCCAGAGCTCACCGAACGGATCGCTTACAGGGACTGAATACTTCGCGCGTGAGTGCAGGCACGTTGTCGCTCGGCTCGACTACGTTGCCCACCGCGGCACACATTCCGGCAGAGTGCAGGTACTTAGAAGGGGACGAAGCGGGGAATCAGAACAATGACAATGGGTGGCTGAATGGCAGCGGGACTGGGATGGAGCCAGGGAGGGAGCCGTGGATGGCTGGCTAAGAAACCGAGCGATGAATGGGTACACTGAAAACAAAATTACCCCCGGAAAACAAAACTACCGAAGGCTCACGGTTAACTCTTTCATGGTACCCAATGATGGCGGGAAATTTACTTAATTTAAATTTATTATCTTCTTCTTGGGTCGTGGTGAGAAAGTAACTACCAAATTAGGGTTTATCCATGCAAGGGTACATATTTACTCTTGTGATACACCTGATGCACGCTCCACTCAGTTAATTACCACGAGAGTCTCGCGGATCGTGGGTAACTCTTACAGGGTGACCCGTCAATTGGGTGTCGTTACGTGATTACCCAAAACAATTACCTTAAAACGGATGTTCTACCCAAAACGGTAACTCGCAAATTGGTAGTCAGCGTGTATGCTCCGCGAGAAACATATGAAGTTTTAGAACTCTACACGTGGGCATAAATAAAAAATGTAAGTATTTATGCGTTTATAATTGACATATATAACACGCACCCTCGAGGATGGAGGCGAAATCCGCCCACTCATCTGGCTTTTCGTACATGACTGCAGATTTTACCGGTAGATATACGCTATTTTTGCATACCTGCTTAGGATTGACCTGCGCGTCGTTTAAAGGAAGAAAAACGGTGCTTGCGTGTGTTCTCCTGTGTGTGCTGTGTGCGTGCTAAGCACACAGGCTCCATGCGCTTCCCTAACACGGCTTTGGCTATTCCGGATTATGTGATGGAGACGAACGTGTTTGCCAAATTGCATAAAGATGTCCTTTCAGGTGTAAAACAAGTTGGGGTAGTGTAAAGGGCTTTGCAAGTTGAAGACATGTCCGGAGGCTGTCCGAGGTCATTTCGTTTAACGTAGATATTGCTGCGTACGGAGTAATAAATGCATCGCATTTTCTGTATCTCACACGTTCGGAAATGTACGAAAGGGTGCAGGTGGTCAGCAGCAAGTGATCGGCGACGAAAGGGTGTAAATGAGAGTTCCATAACCGGGGTCCGAGGGGGATGGTGTCGGCTGCGTACCGACGCCCCAAGATTTGTGGGTTAACCCACGCGTCCGGGGTAACTTCGTTTTCAGTGTGGTAGTCAGCGTCAGCCCATGGGCTGACGCTGACGCTGATCTGGAGCTACTGTTTTGGGTTGGACGTCCGCTTAAGTGTAATCGTTTTGGGTAACCACGAAACGACACTCGATTGACGCGTCGCCCTGAAAGAGTTACCCGCGATCTGTGAGACTGTCGTTCTTAGTTGAGTGGAGCATGTATCAGGCGTATCGCAAAATGGTAAATATTTACCCTTCCATGGATAAACCTTGATTTAGTAGCTACGCTCTCACCACTATCCTGAACATGTGTATCTAAATCCCAAATAGGATAGTTTTTTCTCAAATTACTCATCGGTGGGTGCCGTGAACGTGATCTTGATTCCGTGAACCTTGGGTAGTTCTGTTCTAAGTAGGGTAACTTTGTTTTCATTGAGCCTTTCCTGCCCGGGAACGAGCGGCTAAGTAACAACCAAAATTGGCCGTTCTGAGAACGAAGCGTTAGCATTAAATATTTAATCTCCTTTGTATTAAAATACTTTCACCTGAGCTGTATTGGAACGTTATCAGTGACTTCCGAGTCAAGACAACAATTGACCTGCAATAACTCCTCCTGGGCTATCCAATTTTGCTTGGATCAACTGAATCGATCAAGAATACCGGTGGCGCAACCATCCACCCTCTCCCACCACCCCATTGACCCGTGTTACACATTTTACGTCAGTGTCACGGTAACAAGATAGAAGCCTCCGCAGCAGCGATTTCGATTGATCTCAAAAGATACGCTGCAAACATTACAGAACACGCAAGATGAAGGACTATTGTACATCTATAATGCAGTTAAACCCATTTCGAAGCGTCTCCCCACCCCACCCCACTCAACAACATATTACATGTTGCATAACTTAAATTACCTTCGTACATTCATGGATGAGGTGATATTCGGTCCTCAAAGAGGGAATTTGAGGTGTGGCAGTACACATGCTGTGCTTGAGGTGGGGCGATGCTGATCGATGCTGATGCTGCAGGTTGTGGTGTTTGGAGAGTGTGGTGGCACCGACTGCCTAGTGATGTGTGGCAATGCACCTGGGTACTAACTTTGGTGCGCGACGTCAAGAGTCGCTGGTAGCAACTGACAGTCCTTGGCGAGATAATAGTACTTGAAGGGACGACTCAAAGCGAGACGAGAAACTGACAGTGAGCTCAACGACGGCAACGTCTCGCCTAGCCTGACTACTCATCAGACCAGGTGCAGACACGAGCTGCGCTTGACCTTGGACAAGTACAAAGTCAGACGATGTACACCATCAGCATGGAAGATCATCAATGTTACACGACGCACAAGCGTCACGGGAGATGCCCTGGTGGCATGGGAGTTGAGCGTAAAGCCGATGTGCTGGTCAGTCATGATGATGAAACGGACAGAAAATGATCCTCTGCCGGATATGCCTGTGCGCTTTGTCACGCACACACTGGTCCAAGTGCAGGCCACCAGCTGCCTGCATGGGCGCTTTATCTGTAGCGTGAGCATAGATGGAGATGACGTCCTTGAATCTGGGCTTCACGCTCCCATACCCGCCTATTCGCCAGAGCCGTTCCAATAGTTCCGGACGTTATGATGGTATTCCACAGGCCGGTCATTCCAGTGTTACTTTTCTATGTTGATGTTACCAGCTTAAGATCGCTCGGTGCCCCAATGATTTTCTGAAGTTTAACCCATGGCGTGGTGCGCGCACCGAAAGGCACGAGCGACGCTTTATTAAATCACTTATGGAACTCCCAGCAATACCCAATTACAATGCAGGTACAATCTGCAATGCTTCCAAGCATTGGAGTGGGGGCAAAGTTAACTATATGGCATCGCATTATATCAAGAAGTATTACAGTGACAACTACACACTTAATGGCAAGGACCCGAAGTGTTGAGCATTCCTAAAATAATGGTGATGTGGTGGGGTAGGGAGCTCAAGCAGTTTCAGAGCTCGATTTGATCTTGTGTAAGCACTTCCACAGACGTAATGCATAATGCCGGAATGTATTGGGAGACCGGAACAGGACCAGCTGGCCGAGCAGGTAACCTCATCGACTGTGATGTTGCGGCGCAACACCGCGTCCGGCTCCGTCACGCTTTCACTGCGCGCGCCAGTTCGAACCTGCTCCGGCGGCGGCGCGGCCGGACCGGACTGACAAGCCACGCAGGCCGGCTCCAGCACCGGCCAACGCCCGGCTCCAGCCCCGGCCAACGTCCGGCTCCAGCCCCGGCCAACGTCCGGCTCCAGCCCCGGCCAACGTCCGGCTCCAGCCCCGGCCAACGTCCGGCTCCAGCCCCGGCCAATGTCTGGCTCCAGCCCCGGCCAACGTCCGGCTCCAGCCCCGGCCAACGTCCGGCTCCAGCCCCGGCCAACGCCCGGCTCCAGCCCCGGCCAATGTCCGGCTTTCAGTGCAGGGAAAACTCAATTCCATTAAAATCTATGATTTTGACAACTTCGGGCGCGATGCGGTTGACGTTCTCCAGTCGCCACAAAACTTCATACATTGTATGGTCTTGCGCACTCAGCTTCCTAAAATAAGAACAACCCCACTTCACCGTGCTTTATTATTTGCACTTGCGGGTTGGACGTTTTCTTACTGCACCAGCCTACACGCAGGAAGTCCTAACTACAATTTTTTACATGAGTGCCAATTGTCTCCTCGATCTTATCACCCGCACCACACATGTGGTTGAAGCAACCTCGATTGTGTTTATTCTGTATGTATTGGGTACTTCACAACAGTTCGACCCTGGTGATGTATGTCTCAATCCTCTAAACTGTCTATCCTCAAAACTTGCTGCGCTGTGGAATGGTTTGGAAAAATTGCACTTCCATACATCTTGCCGGTCTTTGAGCAATGGCGCTGGATTAATGGCGCGGGAACCAGGGGAGCAGAGGGGACAGCCAACGTAGCACTTTGAACGAGCTTATGTGTGTCTTGTGTGGGTTACATGGGAAGAAATGACTAAGGATGGCCTATGTTCCCCTCCCTCTCGACTTGCCATAGTTCCCGCACCGCTGGGGAGACACAGGAACTATACCAAAGTCCATTGGCAGATCCAGGGGACACTGGGGAACGTGCCCCCCCCCCTCTTCCACCCGATAGAGATATGGCACCCCTCCAGAAAACTAGTGTGCATTTCCTTCGTCAAACTATTTTTTCCCAGTCCGCCCCTCAGAGAAGAAAAAGCGCACCCTCCGGAGAAATAGTCCCCCTCCAGAATTAAAGTGATCCACCCCTGATCAGAATCCCTGTATCAGCCTCTGCCAAAATCCCGTCGCTCTCCTGATGTGAACGGGGTGAGATCAGTGCATTGCCTGAGCCTAGCAACTTCGGGCGGTGGGCCGGTCGAATTTCACATAAGGCAGAACACCGAGTGAACATCGCTAGGGGCATACCCCTGTCAAGGATGGATACCTTTAAATATATTACGGTGATCAAGGAGCATGCACATCACCTTGGCAAGGTTGCTTTAATATTTTATTAAGGACTGCCTTAATATTTTAGGGACTCACTTAATACAGATAAAGGAAGTGAACAAAATACACACGCTAAACAACACCGGAAAATGCCGCATTTCGCTCTCGAACGACTCGACCAATGTCATTCGATGGCCTTGGTGGTCTGCGCCTGGGGTCTATTCACACCATCGCTACACTCCGTCTCGATCAACACCAAGCGACCCAAGCACGACCGACCGCACTGGCAGCCACGGCCAAAACTGAACCGTGCGCCCTTCTGCGACCCTTCAGTTGTCTTACGTAGCATCACCACACAGCGTTGACATTATCACGCCGAATGACTGCGGGAGAGCCTGCCCGGTCAGCCGGTCTCGAACCCGCAATTCCCCGGTGACGAGGCGGATGAGTCGACCAGTACCTCACCGGCCCACAAGCTATCGCGTCCGCACACCTCCCGCGCCACGCGGTCTCCCAGACGTTGATCCAGCACGCTGCTGCGACTAGTGCAGCCACCGGTCGGCGGCTGTGGACCGCATGATTATACCACCGTGCCAGTGGTACCCCCTCCAGCTTAAGCATCAATGATCCATGGCAAACTTCCTCGGCAGTCGGGAGAGACGAAGTGGCACCGAGATCTGATGCTGACACGAAGGCATACAGGTCTCGCGTCCAAACAATTGTGCAGAGATCAGCATGGAGTCAAGACTGCACACACCCCAGAAGACTCCACACTTCAGATATGACAGTACGGTTTCAGGTCCCAAACATGGTAGATTATGATTCCAGACTCAAAACATGACTCAAAGCATAAGCATAGTTTGAACTGGAGACAACATGTCATAACAGTCAGAACTTGAAAATAATCGATCAAACGACCAAACAAAATAAATAAATAATACGCCGAAGTTGAGACATGACAAAACAGTCATGGCTCACGACATGACAGAATATTCGCGTTTTGAGACATGGCAGACCAGTCCGAGAGTGTGGAGTGTCGCCGGGTCGGTTAGTGGAACTGGCGTAAACTGTCATACAAGGCAGGAATTGGGCGGCGTTCCACAACTCGTGCTGGCGAGCCGCCCTGTCACAGCTTCTGATATCACGCCCTGACCAGCTCAGCTCTCACCACCATCCCGGCAACCACGACGCGGACAGCGGGACCACGACACCGTTCGTGCTTCGAAGACGCGAACCTATGTCATGGGCACGACCTCACGCGAACAACACGAGGAGTCTCAGGGGCACCGGTCGCACCACTATCCACGCCGAGGTCATCGAGGGTGGCCAGCATCGGCTGGCCACTCGGACTGTCTGACCAACTCATCAACTCATCAACTTGTTGCGACTGTCGAGGTGGTACTCGGAGAGGCCGATGTAGGCGGCCACCAGTAGGCCGACGATGGCCGCCAGAGTGACACTGCGCTGCAGCAGTATACAGGCGGCCAAACACAGACCACCGTAGGTCAGGTAGCGGGCCACCGTCACGTGCCGATCCTTGTCCACCGATGCCGAGTCTGAAACGGCGCCGGTCAAGACTGCACGTCACTGGTTGGTTGGTTGGTTGGTTATTGGAGTTTAGGGGCGCATCGACTACATCGGTCATGCAGCGCCCACAATCGTCACTGGCACTTCATTACAGTCACCAGAACACCGACAAAGCTACTCGGGCTTGACTGAGCTCACCGGAACCTTATCCGGATCACTGGCACTTCACGAAGTCACCCGCGCCTCAGCCGAGCCACTGAGGCTTCACAGAGTTCATCGGGACCTCACCCGAGCCACTGTGGCTTCACTGAACGCACCGGGACCGCATGGGAGTCACTGTGATCCCAGTCCAGCCACTGGAGCTTCACCGAACCCATCGCGACCTCATCCGAGCCACTCGGCCTTCACTGGGTCACCGTGATCTCAGCGGGGTGAATAGGGATTCATCCGGCTCACTAATTCCCAAGCCGGGTGAGCCAATGGGACTGCATCCGGAGCACTGCAGCTCGGTAAGATCACTGGTGCTTGAATGAGGTCGCCGGTGCTTCAACCGAGCCATTGGGAACAAGAAAGACGACTGGAATCCCACTGAGAGTACTGGGACAATACTGGGATTGCCGAGACCTCCACTAGTTTGTCACAACCTCAGCCCATTGGCTTCGAACTTTGGTGGTCACTGCGATCCTAAATGAATCTCTGCGACTACGCCCAGGTAACTGGACAGCGACACCGTGGCCACAACACGATCACTACAGACACATTGACATATTGCCGTGGATGCTATAGGTACGGGCAGGTGGGACTGTTGATATATTGCAGTGGGTGGCATCGGAGCGGGCAGGTGGTACTGCTGCTATGCTGCAGTGGATGGCATAGAGACAGGTAGGTGGAATTGGTGATATATTGCAATGTCATTCCATTAGACAATATACAGCACATGACTGGCAACAAGGCTCATCAGGCCATGGCAAATGGGGATTTCATAACATCTCCAGGTGTACAGCACACATATGCGTCTCTTTGGAGGCATGCTTGAATCAGATCAAATATATATTAAAGTTAGTTGGCTAAATAGGTAAACAGTAGGACAGGACATATACAACTGATATAAATGGATTTTACAGCGACTAGCTGTGCAAGGAGTGCAAAGTTGCAGATCGCATTGCCCCTCTAACATTGTTGCAATGTATAACATGCAGACTGTATGTGTGTGACGCCACTCTGGACTGCAAGGCTGCCGCAAATCTCACGGAGCTGACATCGCGCATGGCGGATGACGACTGATGCCGCAAAGGGGAATTCCAGGACAAATCGAAGAATTGTTTGTCCACAATGATGTTTCAGATTTTGAGCAAAATTGGTGCATCTTATGCGAAAAGGGCTTATCTGATGTGCTGGATCCACCTGTTAAAATTATATTCCGATTAAGTCAATGGTTCTGGTGTTACAGCTTCAGGCATTTCTGGAAGGTCACGCTGCAAGCTTATGTTCGGTAACCGATAACCATGCTAATTATCATTCAAAATATAAATACCCAGACTTTTTAAACTTGCAAAGGTTCAAGAAATTTAATTCCGACAATATATATTTTTTAACATATCATAAATAATTCAAAAGTTACCCCATGACCTCAGGTCACGTGACCTCCGGCGACCATGACGCCAGTGAAAACAGATTGTCGGGATGGAAGGACCATGTTTTGCTTGATATATAACAAATACAAATAATAGCGTTTTTGCTAAAAATGCTAGTTTGCGAGCGCAAATTTTACCATATTTGAAGCATTTGGAGAATTTAACTTCTAACTCGACCGGGCCGGACTGTCGGCGAGCCCCAGCCGAGAAAGTAGACAGGGGCGCCCAAGCGCTTGAAATGGGCCATCCGCCTTGCCGGAAATGGTCCTGATTTGTCAAAGAGGGCCGCTGAAATGGCGGAGGGGAGCCCTAGCTGCCGGAGAGGATCTCGGGCCGTCAGAAAGGACTTTCGGGACGACGGATGGGACCCAAGACGTACAAGAATCCCAGGCATGATGGAGGGCGCCCAAACATTTGAAAGAAGGCCTGCCGAAGAAGGCCCTGGATCGCTAAGGAGGTCCCCTGCACCGACGAATAGTATCTTTAGCCATTGGAGGACCTGAGGCGTCGGGGACGGGCCAGCGCTGATGTGAAGGGCCTCTAGGCCGATGAGGGGCAGGACCGCACACCCTTGCATGATAGCGGAAGCCAAAGATTTTGAAGAGGGGATTCAGACCGGACGTGGAGCATCCTGAGCCGTGAGAGAATCCCTCAGCCGACGGATGGGTGGCCCAGGCCGGACGTACAGACACAGGGTCGGCATTGGCTCACGCTGATGGAGAGGGGTTCAGACCTGACAGCGGCCGATGAAGAGGCCCCGAAGATTCGGAGACGATCAGGGCCGAAGCGGAGGATTCCTAGTGATATGCAAAGAGCTCCTAAGCCCAGGGAGGTGGCCAGGGCTTGTATACAGTAGTGGCGTTTCCAGGGGGTGAAGGGGTACTCGCCCCAATCGAGTTCAATGGAGCTCTCCAGGCGACCGCCCTGGTGGACAGAAATATAACCGATGAAAGCTTAAACGCATCTAATAGCTTGTGTGGAAAAGTGCCATTGATACCTGAAGGCTGAACTGAGGGCTAGCAGGGGACGTAAAAACAGGAGATCCTGTCCGAGAGCTGGAGTACCCCTACCAGCTGGAAAGAGTAATCTCAGCTGGAATTGGCCCCTGACGGCTGAGGAACAAACAGGGCACGTGATGGTCTGAGAAGGCTTGGGTGCTCTTTGGGCTTGAAAGGGTCCATGAAGGGTGAACAGGACCCCTGGAAGCTGAAGAGGACTAGTGAAGGCCTATCTCAGATCTGGAATGTCCCGAGATGAGAGCTAGACAGGACTATTAAGAACTGTGATGGCCCCTACAAACTGCAGAGGGTTAGGACCTCGTGAGTCAGAGAGGACTGGGTTGAGATTAGCCTGATGCTGAGAGCGGTCCCTAATGGATGAACAAGGTCCCCCGAAAGATTGAAAATGTCCTGTTGGCAAGCAATTAAGGTGAGGAATACAGAAGGCCAGCCTGGGAGCTAGAATGCTTTTGAAACCACAAGAGCTGTCAACGACTAGGAATAGTCGCTAGCAGATTGAGAAGGCACACGAGGACCAACAGAGCTACCTGAGAGCTAAGCAGTGTCCTTAGGTCTAACGATGATTGTGAGGAATATTGAGGGCCAATGTCAGAGCTAGAAAGCCCTTGAAGCTAGACAGAATGTCAAGGACTGGGAAGGGCCACTAATAGCTGGAGAAAACCTCTGACGGTTGGAAACGGTTACTGAACGCTAGAAAGGAACGCTGGGCTGGGATGCCCAAGAGGTTTGGAAGTGGTCCTATGGGCCCATTGAGATCTAAAGAGAGCTTCAATATGCTGATGATGGATGTGAGAAGTACTGAGAGCCGGTGTCAGAGCTAGAATGTCATTGCCAGCCCGAAAGACTGTCGAGGACTAGGGAGGTCCGCTGAGAGCTAGAGCGGACCGGACTGTGATGCTTATAGGGTTTGGGAGAAACACTGAGGGATGAAGATATCCACCAAAGAGCTAAGTAGAGTTTCAAGGGCTGGCGATGTTTGCGAGAAATTGTGAGGCTTGTCTCAAAGCTGCAGGATTCCCCTGAAAGCTGAATAAATTTGTCGAAGATTGGGAATGGCCCCCACAAGATGAAGAGAGCTTAAGGCGAATCAACAGATATCCTGAGAGCCAAAGAGGATTATAATGGGATGTTTCTGAGCTTCGTAACGGGCACCTGGGGGATTGGGGCCACCACAGAGTTAAGAGAGTCCTTGAAAACTGGCGACGGGCGCGATGAAGCTGCCCAAGCAGCTACGGTCGTTCCAGCGAATGCGATACGAACAGCCTAGCGATAGCTGTGACGACGGCCGCTGCAGCGGTGCGAGTTTTTTCACGCTGGACGTTGGCGACACCAGTTAAACAAAGAGAAATAAAAATAATTTGCACGATACTGTGTGCTTCGCATAAGTGGTCAGGTATGTTCCTAATCGTACTCCTGTCCTCAAGTATTTCACTTATTTCCCACTATAATTCACGCTTCATTTAGAAAAAGTAAGACGGCGTTGAAAAGGCGCAACATTATGGGCCCCACCACAAGGGCAAGAGAGACCACCTCACCTTAGCAACCAAAAATATACTGGATCAAGCAAGAACATTTGAGATTTTGGTCCCGTAAAACCCTAAACTGCGAGCCGAAAACTTTCCGTTTCGCTGCTCTCTTTTGGTCAGGCTTTCTTTACGAAAACCCTGACTGCGGCACTGGGCCCCACACTAATCATAAACATCCTTCCTATTCAACAATGGCTGAAGGTAGCGGATAACAGAAAGAAGCAATTGTGTGCTTGAATATGAGCAATCGTAGTTTTGTTCAAGCTAGTTAAATTCATGCTTTCATAATAGATATGTTACCGGACTCTGAACTTTACCGGACTGTTGGACCATGATTGCAGGGTTCGAATTGGCCACGCCAGCACGTAGTGCCTTATCTTCTCACGTACCGAAGTATCTTAGCCTAAGTTGGGTTTTGTTTCTCTTTGTCGAAGATCTTAGCCTAAAACATATATATATATATATATATATATATATATATATATATATATATATATATATATATATATATATATATATATATATATATATATATATATATACATACATACATACATACATACATACATACATACATACATACATACATAAATACAAATTATGTATGTACATAAATAATGCTCAAAACAAACATAAAGAAAAGCCAAAATATGGTCGATGTGTCCGTTCAATTCTTTATTTTAAAAAAAATTAACGGGAATCGAGGCTACCGGCGGCTACATGGCCTCAGGTCGTGGAATAACCTTTTAAGGATACACATCTTGAACAAACAAAAAAGTTTGAATTGGATCCCTGGACCTTTACGAGATCAAAAACGTCTGGAAATGTAGATATTTGGAATGATATTTAACAGTCACCAAACATAGCCTTGCAGAGCGACCCTCCAGAAATGTTCGAGAATATAACTCCTGAACTGTTGGCCTCATAGAAGGAAAATTTGCTTTAGTGCATCCAGAGAATAGGATAATCCCACACAACAATATTGGCCCAGATCTGGGAGATGAGGGCACGGGCTATCCCTAATCAATCTGTCGTGGAATGCCCCCAGGGCAACGATGAACATGTGCAACCAGATGAGATCACGGAGTGACAAAAACAACGCGGAAACAAAATACTGTCGGCAAAACACGATAATCGACATGTATAACCTCACCTCTGGCTGGGTTGTGACAATCTGGGAGGTGATTTTCGTGAATGTCGACAGTCATTCTGGGACTTACCGACACAGAATTTGCCCTTCTTAGCGAAGCCCTCCGCACACTCGTGGCACATGTCGGGCCCGTCGCCGTGGCACGTGGCGCACGATTTGTCGCAGTCTGAAACACAGATTAACATATACACATGTCTGGTGCCTGCGCTGCCATCCACAGCAGACGGACAGTTCTGCCAGAGCGCTGTCACTGATCACCAGCAGCACGCGTCTGGCCATTGAGCAGTTGGTTTGTTGGTTATTTGGGCTTAAGGGCGCATCGGCTGCTTCGGTGATACAGCGACCATAACAATGCCAGATGGACAGCTTTAGAGGATTGGTGCCACCAGTAGTACACGAACCTTCATAATACAGCCAGATCATTCCGAGATTGTAGTGTTACGTGTCAGTGAGGTGTGAAAATCACTCTGAAGTCAACATCCGAGATATTGGGACCAAAGAGGCGTGTTGTTCTCCCGTCGCAAGTAGCACCGCACGATGTGGGAACTCAACCTCCAGAACCCCGTCAACCTCGGGGACGGGCAGAGGGGGCGCGACTACCCCGATAAAATTAATAAGTGCAATAGGAAACGGAGAAGCAAATATGTTTTGTTTGCAGCCGTTGTGATACCAGAACTCATATCCTGTATGACTAGGAGCCTCCGCAATAAATCCGTCATAATCTGCCTGAACTGCGCTCCCATCGCTGGTTTATAATTTACCCCGCTACATTGCTGCTCCGGATATATATTTTTGTCTTCACATTGTCTGCTTTCCTCTTAATGCTTCAACGGAAGTTTCCAAATTTGGAAGAGAAGCCACACGTAAATACAAACAATTTTATAACCAGTCTGACTTCATAACCATGAGCAATGTTGTAACCATGGGTGAATCCAGGAATTGTGATAGGGGCACACGTCTGGAGAGGTGCCATTTCCTTGGAGCCGCGGTTCTGTAAAAGCACATGGAGCAAAAGCACAAAACGTCCGGCTGCAAAACTCTAGGGGCGGGATGCACTCAGCCTTTCCCGAAGGGACGATTTTCCTTCCAAGAGGGTGCTTTCTTCATTCGTAGGGGCATCTCTGGCTGAAAAATTCGAGCGGACACACTGAAACCTTTTCAGAGGGAAGCCTTTTCCCGGCCTGAGGGTCGCCACTTTCCACGTGAAGACACATGCTCTCAGCACATGCCCTAAGTGTCACACCTTTTATCCGCCCTGGTTGTCATTGCATCGAAATGCGTCCCCGTAAAACAAGAAAGGATGGTCAAGGTTATGGTATGTCCATGTATACTACAATAAAATCCACAAAAAGAAATGCTAAAAAATATAATAAGTATGTAGGATAACCTAACCTAACCTAGCCTTTGGAGAACAAGAAGTCCTAAAAGAAAACTTAGAAAAATGGCAAGTAATTTATTTTCTGAAAATTCGCAAAATTAAAACAAGACTTAGCCCAGCCCAACCTAGCCTAATCTAAGCTGCTTTTGAAGATAAATTGTGTTTTTCTCAAAATCTCTTATTTTTGGAAATGTTTTGGTATTATTGTGGTTTAAGGTGGAAACAAGGGAAGTTTTTTTAAAAAACATTTTATACCAATTTGCCTCCATAAAGCAAACAAATGGGTTAGGTTTGGCTAGATAAGGTTAGTTTAGGCTTTTTAAGTTCGTAAATGTTTCAACAAATTTGCAACAAAAATCCATATTTTTTCCTACTTCATTAGCACAGATAATAAGTGGTCCATCATCTTGGTCACCCTCATAACATTATATTCTGAATAAAAATGTATACAAAACACGGTATACTTCAAATCTATCCGTTTTGTCCGGAAGAACGGATTCGTAACAATGGCAAATCTCAAAACCAGACATTGAAAAAGAAGAATCTGAAATCCAATGCTTTTCTGGGGGGCTATTCCTCTATCTTGTCCAAACATACCGCGTCCCTGGTTTGTCCCCCCGCCCAATTTCGAAACCGTGACTACACCCATGGACTCATCCATGCAGGTGAATGTGCCGGGGTCAATAACGCAGACCTGGTTGGTGCGGCACATGTCTCGCCACCGAGCGAGACTGCGCCGAGTGTTCAGAGACTCACCCATACAGGTGTATGTGCCGGGGTCGTTGACACAGAGCTGGTTGGTGCGGCACGTGTCCGGCCGCTCACACTCGTTCACGTCCGAGCAGCCGTATTCAGAGTCCCACTCGTAGCCCGTCGCACAGCGCACACAGTGTTTCGGTCCTGCCTGGGGTTGAGATCAGGTCACGTCCAGGTCACACTCAAGTCGGAGCGGGTACCACGATGAGAGCATGCTGTCGCGTTGGCTCACACTACGAAAGGGCGAGGTCAAGCTCAGGTTGGGTCGGGTTATGAGGTCGGGTCAGGTCAAGCTGCGGTTCCATGAAGTCAAGCGGAGGTCGGAAACGTATAACTGAGGCAAGGTGAGGTATGGTGAGATCAAACTGGGGTAGTTCGTCGAACGTGTGTTTTCAGTTGAGCGTCGAACATGAATAATTTGTATTCTTCGAGTTTGGTCACGAAAGATGCAAACAAAATATCGCATGACTTGCAGAAAACTGTAGGTTACCTTCAGGGTTCAATAGTGTCTAAACCCACAATCCAGACCTGAAGCTGGAGACAATTAACATTGCTCACGTTTTATTTGTAAATGTCTCGCCCTAAAATTGTGGTGGGCCGGATAAGATGCCAAGAGGAAGCCAAATTTGACCTAATAACGTGGATATGCTTCAGGTTGAGTGTTGTACACTACTTGATTCTATAATTTGTTATCATGGATGTGGAGACAAAAATTGTTGGACTGTCGAATATGGAGAGGATATTTGTCTTCAAACCTGTGACATCAGAACCTCGGTGTGCATTTTCCAATGGATGTTGAACACTTCATCACGGATCAGTCCATTGCCAAACAGCACCACTCCACGTCCAGCTGCCGGCACTTACCCCGGCACAGGCGCCGCCACACGCCTTGTGGCAGGGTGAGCACACCAGCTTCGAGTCGTCCTTGTAGGCCTCGTAGTGGCCAGTGAGGTTACACGACCGACACGCCGAGCCGGCGTAGCCCGTATTGCACACGCATGCGCCGTTGCCCTTTCGGGTGCCATCGCCCTGGAAGGTATAGGAGTGATAAAATGCTCAATCAAATCGCAATGCATGACCGCGAAACACTCGTAGGAAACACATCAACAAAACAATAGCCATTCCCGCATGGCGTCGGACGTACATGAGCCGATTTGCTTCCAAATTAAAAATAAATTGTTACTTAGCGGTGTCGTCGGCAGTACATGAATCGACTTGCTTTAGGAAAACATGCAAACTTCAAATAACAATACA
Source organism: Imbricaverruca yamaguchii (assembly GCA_034440575.1). NCBI lineage: Eukaryota > Metazoa > Arthropoda > Thecostraca > Neoverrucidae > Imbricaverruca > Imbricaverruca yamaguchii. The sequence continues at coordinate 274,452 of JAOTOL010001431.1, forward strand.
AATTATCATAACGTAAAATGACGACCCAGAGGAGCCATCGGTCGTTGATGAGCCGACTTTCCTTGCAACTCATAACGTAAACGGATACCCAGGGGTACAGCAGACGTAGAAGAGCCGAGTTACAAAATACCGTACTAACCCAATTGACAACCCCGCATGGCATGCTTAGACTAACCCACTACTAACAATTAACACGTGGCGGCCGGCGTGATAGGCGGTGTGGGCAATTACCTCCTTGTTCGGACGGTGAAGATCCATCGGTGCCCTTCGATAAGAGTATGCTAAAGCCGGCACCCTGGCAAAATGAACTCGCCACTCTCAAAACACCCCACCCCGCCCAAGCTACACATTATTTGGTGGAGGAGTAGAGAACAATTAAAACCATTTAGACATCAGGGAGATGTCGTCAACCCAGCCCCACCTTCAACACCTAAAACATCACACAACTATAACGTAACATTCCATTAACGTAATGTCCACTTGCCTGCATCTTGATCACAAACACTTGCTTTCATAGACAGACATGTAACGCACTGGTTTCAAAGGTGGCGCAAATGACCTTTATGGTCCGGCACACCTCAAAATCACGCCCCCCCCCCAGGAGTGGTAAAAACAATTCAAGGTCGTCGTAGCATACCGATTAACGTCTTGTCTTCCTGGCACTGTTGGCTGGCACCGTGCTGTCTGTCGCGGCCACAATGATTCAGCAAAACAGTACAGCGGTCCACACGCTAAGATAGTCTACCGGTGTGCACGACCATGTCGTGACGTCACGCGGTGTACGAGCACGTCACGAGCGAGCACGGCTGTCAGGCCGGTGGTCGGGGTGTGTGGGGGTGGAGGCGGCTGGGCGCGGAACCTTGCAGTGGCCGTGGGGCCGGTGGACGGCCGGCCGGCTGAGGCCGTGGTGGGGGGGGGGGCGCCTTTGCAGTGGCCGTGGCCAAAGCACGGCCGGTCGGCACCGCCCGAGCACGGCTGGCAGGCCGGTGGTCGGGGTGTGTGGGGTGGAGGGGGGTGACGGCCGGGCGCGGTACCTTGCAGTGGCCGTGGCCGGAGCACGGCCGGTCGGCACCGCCCGAGCACGGCTGGCAGGCCGGCCCGAAGTGGCCGGCCGGGCAGCACACCCGCAGCCGCTCCACACACAGCCACGCGTGCAGGTCGGGCCGATCTTCCGCCGGCCACCAATCGGTCTCGATCGCCTCCTCCGCCTGACTCGCCACGTCGTGACACTGCCGACGCGTCAGAGCGGATGTACTCGGTGTTACGCTGCCAGTGCATAACATGAAGCAGAGACATGGCCGTGTTACGGCATACGTCATGTGTTTGTTCAGCATTTGCAGACCCCAGAGCAACTATTCTTCTGACTTCGCGAACGCACAGCGTGTCTTCACTGTGGAAACACTGTCACATGGTGAGGGGCTCCAACAGTGGCATGGAGTGTCCTCACTGTAGAAACACTGTCACATGGTGAGGGGCTCCAACAGTAGCATGGAGTGTCCTCACTGTAGAAACACTGTCACATGGTGAGGGGCTCCAACAGTGGCATGGAGTGTCCTCACTGTGGAAACACTGTCACATGGTGAGGGGCTCCAACAGTAGCATGGAGTGTCCTCACTGTGGAAACACTGTCACATGGTGAGGGGCTCAACAGTGGCATGGAGTGTCCTCACTGTGGAAACACTGTCACATGGTGAGGGGCTCCAACAGTAGCATGGAGTGCCCTCACTGTAGAAACACTGTCACATGGTGAGGGGCTCCAACAGTGGCATGGAGTGTCCTACTGTAGAAACACTGTCACATGGTGAGGGGCTCAACAGTGGCATGGAGTGTCCTCACTGTGGAAACACTGTCACATGGTGAGGGGCTCAACAGTGGCATGGGTGCCTCACTGTGAAACACTGTCACATGGTGAGGGGCCAAAGTGCATGGAGTGTCCTACTGTAGAAACACTGTCACATGGTGAGGGGCCCAACAGTGGCATGGAGTGTCCTCACTGTGGAAACACTGTCACATGGTGAGGGGCTCGAACAGTAGCATGGAGTGTCCTCACTGTAGAAACACTGTCACATGGTGAGGGGCTCCAACAGTGGCATGGAGTGTCCTCACTGTGGAAACACTGTCACACGGTAAGGCGTACCAACGGTATCGTGAAGTGTCCTGACTGTAGACGCTGACGCAAGGGGGCCACAAACAGGGTTGGATCGTTGCAGCTCTGGAAGTTGAGAGGAAAATTATTGGTTAATCGAATATGAAAGGGATCTTTCTTTCAAGCCTGTTCAGTGCCAGCCACACAACGCAGGGCCGGTGTCTGACCTGACTTTTCCCCACAATGACATCCTTGCAGGTCAGGGACTGGACCTCGGCCAGTCGGACCTCGGAGTGTGCGTAGTTCTTGAGCTTCTTACTCTCCCAGTCGGCATCGCCGCCCTCATGGTATCCCCGCTCAGTCTTCTCCATCGCCTGAGGGCAGTCACCACAACATGTCACCTGATCCCTATGGGCACATGGCTACTGGGTACAGGACTGACAACATGATTAAACCAAGGTGAGGAAGCTGATAGCGATGCCGCATACTATGCAAATTTGCATGGTCACTGTTACAACAATATATTTTATCATTCATCTCAGCTATCAATGGTACAAATGAACTAGCAAAAACATAGTCATAGTGAGGGTAAAAAATATGACGAGGCTTGAAGATGATACTGATGCACAGCATGAGACGCTTACATTCTTTGGTTGCCACGAGCATTACTCAACCGAGTACGAACGAAAGGGGTTATAGCGATTGTCATAACACTTAGTCATTACATTAAGCACTTAATTACAACACTGTGTCTAATGAATTCGTTGAGACCCATGCACATTGAGATGTGCACAACTGTTCAAAATAAATGAAGAATGTTTTAGCTCAGTTTTCATCCATCAAAGAAACTGACCTGAAATTAAACAACATGGAGCCTGTGCACATCCATTGCAGATTGAAGTGTCGTCGACGCACCACTGTAGGAGTTAAACACGAACGCGAAAACTCTAAATGACAGAACGTATGCGAGTCGAGTCGTAATACCAATACTTACCGCCTTGAACGATTTAACGACTGTCTTGCATGCCTGACATGCACCAAGTATAGTGTTGTGTTTGTCATTATTTGTGAAGTCTAGGCTCCTCACTTCACTAGCTGCGATCAGGGCGAGCAGGAGCCAAGGGTGTATCATTTCCCACACCTGTAACTGGATACCACACGCTAGTTAACGTCGTGCACCTAGAACGGCACCGACAGAGGACGTGCCCCAAGGCCAAGAAATGACTACCAATGCTCGAAGTGCTATGTAACTAATGGAAGTAACTTAGGTTAATTGATTATAAGCTGATTGGATTTTAGTACCAAATAAAATAATCAAACATAGTCCAACCTAACCTCAGGATGTTGGATCACCTACAACATATGGGTGTTGGATTGCCTAAAATATATGGATGTGGGGTCGCTAGAAACATATCGAATTTTGATCGGGTAAAAGTGATGGATGTTGAACTGTGTGAAGCAAACAAATGATGTGAAACCTATGGATTGTGTATCACATGAAACATATGAATGTTGGAATTGCCAAGCAAATACATTGCCTGCTTTGGGGCTGCATGGCATGGAGTCCTTATCAAGCAATTCTCATCAGTTTGTACACGGGTTGGCAAGATGCAAGCATAAACTGGTTAATATCTGGGACTGGCAAAAACATTTGCTGTTAAGACAGCCCTTTTAAAGATACAATAACAGGCTTGCAATTCTGGCAAAAACTCTCCTACTCACAGATTTTGCGAGCAAATATTTTTATCACTAATAGCATTAACATGGCAAAAAAAACTCGTTTTTCCCCAGCATTTTTATTTTTACTATGGAGAACTTAAGTGATGCAAAACCACTGAAGGATATTCTAGGGCAGTGAATTTGTTAGAACATTTTACAATAATGACAGAAGCTACAGAAAATAAGTTGCATAAAATAAAGGCAAATAAAACTGCATGATCTGATGACATATGTGCTAGGACTTTAGTAGTGTGCTCAAGCTTAAGCAGTGCCTCTACATATCGTTTTCAGGCAGTTAGTTATTATGGTTTAGGGGCAAATCGACTGCATAGGTCACATAACATTTGTCATTGTCAGGAAGTCTAGTATTTTGAATAAGCTGAAAATTGCCATAATCAAATGTAGTACTGAATTTCAGGAAGGGTAATAGAAACTGCAAGAAAGTATTGACCAAATAGTTAAGCTTACTAGTCTGCAAAGTGCTAGGAACCCTCTCATCATATCCATAACCCTCTCCAGGTATTCTCAACATGGATTTCTATCCGGAAGATCTACCTTACCTAACCTTCTGGAATTTATGGATTATGTAAATATGGAAGTTGACAATTGAAGCAAGACAGATGTAGCATACTCAGACTACAGCAAAGTGTTTGATCAAGTTCCACACAAGCATCTAATTCATGAGCTGGAACAAGAAAGGATTGATGACAAATTACAAGGCTGGATTGAAGCATGGCTGAGGAAAAGGAAATGGAGGGTAAAATGGATGCAAATCTGAATGTAATGTTCTGAGTGAGGTTCCATAGGGCTCTGCTGAAGTTGCATTTTTCTGTATCATTGTGACAACAACATTGAGGTAGGGCTGAGGAGCAACATGTGCAAATTTTCTGATCACATCAAAATGGTAGGAATGCTTAACAACAGTGGCACAATGACCTTAGGTCATTATCCTCAAGGTCAAATGTCAAATGAGATTACATATGTCAAAATGAGTGGCTTGGCTTGTCATTCGTATGGATTGCTGTGATTGTGTTTAAATGCTCAAAAAATGGGCATCAATGTCTTCGACATTACTAATGATGCAATAGATACTAGACCTGACATTTCGCCTCAGGTCACCTATATAGCAGCACTTTCAGGTCATTACCTGCTCCAGTTACAGGCACCGGTCTGCCCGCCCGACTGCTCCGTTGGCAGCTCGGAGCAATGGGTTTCGCAAAGAAAGGAGTGAAGCACATAAATAAAATATGAAAATGCTCAGGTACACAATGACAAACAGTAGCTTTCAGGATGTGTACAGAGTAACATGCAAAGTGACACCAATAGCATGACAGTCATTTGCATTTATGACAACATTCCGGTGGACCAAGTTTGGTTCCATTAACCTGTCATGAACTTGAACTGACTTGACTTTGGTGACCTAACATGACTTTGAAACTATATATCATAACAATATACACCAAACAAGTTGCTAGTGTTGCCAGGAACATTTCCCTTTTGCCAACACATGGGAAGTGCATCAGCACCGATTGTTGTGATCTGGTGCTGCAAATTTTGTTTTACTTCAATGGCCCATAACTCGAAAAAATGTTCTGCCGATTTTTTTATCCTTGCTTTAAACAATGCGTTGGCCATTTCTAAGCAAGTATGCACAATGGTGTATATCGACTGGTAAAATCTGGAGTTGCATACAAAAAACAGGAGAGTGGGCAGATTTTGCCCTCCCCTCCAGTGCATGTTAAGATCATTTGAAACCAGCATATCTAAATCTCTTTCCTCATCAATAACATCCAATTTCCTACCTCCCACTGTATATCTGAGTCTCACATCCAGACCCAAGATGCATTGCCTTCCATTCTTCACAGTTGAAAGACATCTGCCATTGATCAGCATGCCTTTTTATGTCCTCCAAGTCCTAGTTTAATATTGCTTGATTGCACACTACTGTTAGCTACTTTCACCAATTTGATGGTGTCACCAAATTTGAATACCCTATTCCTCAATCCTACCTCAATGTTATTTAAAAAGATGATCAAGAAAGGTGGCCCTGGAACGGAGCCCTGTGGCACTCTACTCAGAACATCCTTCCATTCAGGTTTACATCCATTTAACACTACCCTTTGTTTCCTTTCCCTTAACCATGCTTCAATCAAACCTAGAACTTTTATTCATATATTTATTTATGTATTTATATATTTATTGATCTATTTCACAATACATGCCCCTCCATGTGCAGTGGCTATTATGGACAGTCTGGGTATAACACACATATATTTACAAAGAAAGGATATATTTGTGGTTAATAGCAGGAGCAGATGCACAACAAACATTTGTACATCAACATAATACAATACCCAAATCACTAGCTGCACAACACACACTGTGATTGCAACATGAGCTATAAATGAGCAGTTTATAGAATTGATAGGAAAGTGATGGCCTAAAGGTGAGTTCATAGTGTACACACATCCATTGTGTAATTTTTTTGTGTGCCTAGTGTTGTTTATGGAGATATGCTAGTGCATGTTTCTTGAAGTTATACAGCCTCAATGTTTTTGTTCCAGTAGGAAGCTTGTTATAGTGGAAGACAGATGAGCAGAAAAATATCCTGCCACCAGCCTCTCTGTGTATGGCTGGCAGGTGCAGGTGGTTATCTGCATATGTGTGATGGTATCACAGGGCAGTTTGTCTATTGAGAATGAACCTATACTGACATTGGAACAGTTTGTCTTTTACCATTCTCCACATTTCATAGGCATCTAAGTCCATTAGTAACTCTCCCCAGTTAATTTCATTCAGGTAGTTCCTGAACTCATTGTAATTCCCCTTAGAAAAATTTGGAATCAATGCTTCATTGACTCCTACACTTCTACCATATAAAAAGCATATAATGTTGGGATCACTATTACCACAGATCTTTCCTATGCTTGCATTCTGCACCAAATATTCTTCATTTGTGAGCACAAAATCTAAAAATTAACTTTCCCTTGTATGTTCATGTGTCATTTGAAGAATAAATGTTCCTCAAAACAAGTTACCAAACTTCTTTCTGACTTGCTTACATACTTGTGGTTGACTCAAGTTCAATAGAGAATCCACTCATGAATCAATCATCTTTGGATGAGCTGTAAGTTGAATTGATTCTTGTCATAAAATAAACCTTGAGTTGTTAGGTGAATCACATCTATTTTAATGAGTTGAATCATGAGTCAATCATTCAAATCACAATGAGTCATTTGAGGCTTATGACTAAAATGCAAGTTATGAACAAATGATATAAGGCATGCATCTTTGGGGTGGTGATCATTGGTTTTATGACATGTTGACCATTGAGTCACATAGCATCTCCATTCTCTCATGCAGATTGGTTGCAGGCAAATAGTAGCCACAGGTGAGACTTGAATCCACAATCTCACTGGAGCTTGGAAAGGTGATTTTGGAGGAAATCAGTAGAAACTTTTGATGAAAAGCCTATTCTTGGTGACTTTAACCTAAAAGGATATGAAAATGTTGAAAATGTCATATCTTCCAACATACACACAGATTTAAACTGCTTGCTCAGCTCCTCAACCATCTCACCATTGTCATTTATAGACCCATTTACTTCCAGTGGACAATTTGTGCTAGAAACTTTACTCAGCTTGTAAAATTAAAGAACTTTTGCTGTCCCCATTACAGTTCCTAGCCAAATCTAATTATTTTGCTTGCTTGGCTGCTCTGGTTTTCTGCTTCAGAGCATCTTTAGCTTTTTAATATTACCTTAGATCTATAATATTTGAAGATTTCTTAAGCACTCTAAATACATCTTTCTTAGCATCAATTGCTTTATCAAATCTGGCATAAGCCATGCTGGCATTCCTACCCTTCATTTGCACCTTTGCTTTTAGGGGACATGTCTAATCTGAATTTCCTTAAAGTAAGATTTGAACATTTCCCACATTTCACCTATGTTTAAATTGTAGGATTCTTCCCATTCTATGGCACTTAAAGCCACTTGCAATCAGTTTGCTCTGTTGAAAAATGAAAAAGGATGTGTTGACTCACCATCATGCAAAATGTTTAGGAAATGCTTTGAAGAGGACCTGTTCGTATACTGCTTTGTAATGGAACCAACTAGGCAGGGCTCATTTTTGGACCTTGTCTTCTCAGATTTATGCAATTTAGTATAAGACTTTACTGCAAGAGAAACTCTGGGAAGAAGTGACCATAACATAATTAGATTCAAGGCACATGTAGGTTGCACAAGGAAGGATAATTTTGCAAAGGTTCCTTATTTCCCAATTTCAATTGAGACTGAATAGTATTTGCAGAGGAAATTAGTGGTAGTAATCAAGTTATTATTTTAGTTATGTTCATAGACATTTCATTAAAAAAGAACACTTACACAATGCATAATACACTTGGTAGATACCTACCTACAAACACACATTTATCCTAGAATCCTATGCTTAAACATTGATTGCACAAGGTCAATTAAACATTATCATTAATCATTGGTGTCAATAGCTCCTTTATAATTCAGGACATAATTTTGATTAGTGGCTCCTTCTCCTCTCGTGATATATTCAATTCATAGGCGTTATGCACTTGGGCAACTTGAACTGTGGCACATATTAAGCCATAAATCATGACCAATATGATCATTATTTATGCATGGAAGAATACCTGCATCCACGACCTGAACACTTAAACATGCAACCCAACAATGAACAACACTCCCACGATATAAGTGGACACACCTAAGTGGCTGGTACTGTAATATACTATGGGCTGCAAACCTAAATCCCTGGCCGCACGCGGCAGAAACCCGGCAGAATCTCCACAGAATCGTGACGTGTGACTAGAAACCCACGAAGTTGGTTTGGTAGCGGGCTTGAAGGCTTCCCTTCACCATTGGATTACATGCAATGTTACCAATTTTCTCTACGCTATCTTGCGCGTTTCATGGTAATATAGAGTGCTTTGACGTACACCAATTGAAGGACCAATTCTTCGACTTCAGCAAAATGTATCCCAAATAACCCAGTAGCAATCTTCCTGTCTAACAATGTGCCGTTTCCGGCAGGCTGACCATCAAGCGCCTCCAAATTAAAGGATTTTTCCCGATATTGGTAGGCTCTCTCTACCGTCCATTTTACCCCGCCAAGTTGTCACCCTCGTTCGAAAGCGGAGGAAAGGGCAGTTCGGGGGCAGAGGGTTAAGTGCGCGATAGTTTCTTTGCCTCAATGGCAGGGGGGTGTCTGAAAGATAACCGAAGAAGGCCGCCTAAAATGATCTAACGACACACGTAGACCGCAACAGGAGGCCCACTGTCGTTATAAGAGGTCTTATAGTCGCCACGAAAAACCCATAGCTGCCACAGGAGGGAGGGGCGTTTTCTGGAATTGTCATCCGGGGGAGGGGACACGTGTCTGGATCGGCTCCACGGTGAAAGTATCTTGAGGGGAGCCTCTAGCCTTTCCTGCCGAGGGACGCCTCTGGCTGGAAAATTCGAGGATGAGGTGCACTTGAGACTTCGCGGAGGGACGCATTTTCCTGGTTGAAGGGACGCTATCTTCAACGGGGGGGGGGGGCATTTCCCAACTTCCCTCTTTGGACCCGCCACCGACAGGAGGCCCCATATAGCGGGAGCAAGAGGGTCCTTACTCTGCTGCAGGCCCCCTTCGGATGGAGGGCCCTCAGACAGCCGACGTGACGTATATTTGTGTATTTGTGTGGATATATATATATATATATATATATATATATATATATATATATATATATATATATATATATATATATATATATATATATCTATATCTATAGCTGGTGCATTAGTGGTCTGCAAGCAATCTGCACCAGTGGGCCGCAAAAGGCACTGCAAATGCGCGGCCCTTTACAACTTGTATATTTCTTTGTCAAATATCTGCTTCCCGGTCCATAAGTATGGAACCATATGGACTAGGGTTAGCCATAAGCTTACACATTAATGGATGTGCACGTTTAGTTTGTGGGTGCATATGCAGTCTGCATATATTTGTGGATAATTGTACAAATAATTGGTGTGGCAGGGGCTCTTTTTCCATGCCCGTTGCTGGAATCTGTTCGCTATGTCTGTTTGCAGGAAGCTTGCTCCACCTGTCCTTGTGAATACACGTCACAAATTGGAAAATTGCATTGAAAAAAACAGCACCTTCGACCCAAATGCAGATGTAGCGTCCTTCTTGAGTGGTTCATAAAACTCCCCGAATACGAATATATCGCGTACGAATATATTTGTATTACAACTTTCACATGCGTTTGAGCATGCGTATTTCAAGTGCGAATGTATCGCGAACTGATAACATAAGTAACGGCGGCATCAGCACACTTACCTGTGTGGCCGACCGATGGCCGCGCAGTGGCGCCAATAACTACTAAAAACTGCCGACTACTTGTTCCCAGCTACAGGTACCAAAATTTCCGGGCAAGTCACGTCGATCCAGTGAGGGAACTGTGGCTGGCGAAAATAAAACAAACATCATGATCTAACAATATAAGAATCCTCCATTTGTGGCTTCGCCTGCGTTCATTACTCACTCGCATCGCATTGGACTCGATCCTGTGTACTGAACCGGGGCGGGGTGGGAGAACACACGGCAGCGGATTAGGCTACCACTGATGGTGGTCTCAGCTGATATACCACCCGCGCAAATGACGTCGCAGGAGCCGACGGGGACGGCTTCGGGAGCGAATACAGCATCGGCACCACTCGCGACCTGATCTGGCCATTATGGAAATGACCTTTCGGCGGTCCGCGAACTGGGCCATGCACGCCTCACCCGCTGTCTGCACGTCGGTCGCTGGCAGCCGGCGGCTGTGGAAGGCTGACGTCTTCCTCTACCATTTCTTTTCAAAATCATAATTTAAAATCATATTTAGGTAATCAAATATCCGTAAACTTCAAACAGTCCAATAGCAGTATGTTTTATGTAATTCAACATCGGTCGGTTTTAGGCCATCCAACATCAGTAGGCTAGGTTATATTAAGTTGCATCACTTTTCATTGATTATAATTGCATGCGATTTTTCATCATATACCACCACACCCAAAACCGTTTCTCATCTGCTGTTTAGGTGGAATAACATGCACCTGCATTGCCAAATTTCTTTTCTTGTTTAACAAAAATGTTTTCAATGGTGTTGAAATTTTTTTCTTGGGCTGGTTTCTAAGATGAAGCTATGCTAACCTGAAGAGCTGATATATTGGGAAGTTTTAATTTTCCAAATAAATGGTTGTCATATTAATTGAATTGACATCAGAAAACGCCAGGAAAACAACATTGTAATCAAAAATAGCCCATGGACTCTTTATTCATGTTTACAATTTTACACCAATCCTATCATTGTCAATGGAAAGAATCAATCAATAGGCATTACTCACTTGTTATCTCATGATAACCTCCTCTTTATACTAAGTGTAAGACATACTTAAATAACTCAGGTCAGGGCTTCCAGCCATTATGTCCAAACCATCTTTAAAAAAAAACATCCAAACATCCTTTTAAAAAACAAGTAATTCCGCAAAATACTCAATCATTCTTACAGTTAACTTACATAAACCTTCGAGCGACCAGGCCCCTAGGACTCAAATATGCTATGCTAGCTGGGATAGGTAGGCGTGCACGCTTTCAGTCATTGAACACTCCCACTCTTAGAATTTATATTCGGTCGGAGTATGGTGGGCTTTGATGGTAAGCCTGCTTACGTCAAAAGACTTAAGACTTCTTCTTCTACGACAAAAGACTTCTTAGTCAAAGTTCTCGTCTAGGCCACGTCCACCAGAGACATATGAACGTCTCAAAAAGTGTGCATGTATATGTGGAAGGGGGAAACCCTTGAATCATGAAAAGTGTAGGACCATACCACTTCTCCCCTGTTTCCACACCTATGATGTTTGCTCGTCTTGCCGATGCCGGTGGATTCAGTAACGGTGGAAATGGCGAGGGCAGTGGAATATCCAAGGGGGATAAAAGAAAACAAAAAACATTTTTGGTTTAGGGTATTTAATAATATGTTCAGGTCCCACCGTATCCAGATATGAGCATTATAATAATTGGCATTAATTTGCACACCACTCGATCCGACTCAAGACCCGCGCTTCGGCTGTACCCGCGCTTCGCGGTGAAGGCAGAGACAAACATTTGCCTTCGCATGTGGTGACTTTAGCATTATCTATATGATGCCGTTTGGTAAATAATGCTTTTAAGACAAGGTTTGTTTCATATGAAGGAACAAAAAATAAGCAAAGTCCCGTACACCAGCACCTTTATCATCTGCACCAAATGGACATTGTCCTCGCATGCGAGCGAACGCCGCGGCGTTCCCATGCTTAACCTATAGGGAAATCTGGTGACCTGACAACCTTAGAACAAAATTGACGATTACTAACGACCATTATACTGGAGTCTAAGTGGTATCAGCTGATACAGAAATTATGAATGTATCCATCGCAGGTGGGGCAAAATCTCTGGATAGCATGCTTTCTTTGTTTTTGGCAATTATCTTCAAGATTTTGCATCTAGCGGCCGCGGCCACCATGCGACCCAATGGCATGCTTACAGTTCGAACATCCGCCGCTAGGTGCAAACGAAGCGCCACCAGTAGCGTGGCCGCACACGTCCCCTATCGAATTTGGCATTTGTGGTCACAAACAAGGATTTGGTAAGGATGCTTGAATGCATACTTATTAATATGACAAATATAATTCACCCATGCATTTACACTGCATAAGCTTAATCTTGGTTGAAAAGCAAAATAACACAAAAGACAGCTTTTAAGCTAGTCATAGTCATTGAACCAGGGTATTATTGCAAAGTATAGCTTGTTCCATGAATACAATCGTACACGAATATTTTCATTGAAAAAAGAAAATATTGGGTGTTACTTCGGCCCTTTTACTTGTGGATTTAGCGTTCAATGGGCCGTCAGGTTTCTTGGAGACAATTTGCAACGCACATGACAATTTATCTGTATCTTCTCCTAAGCTGTGAGGTTATCTATTGTGAATAAATCGGAGAAGATAAGAAAATGTATTTCCTAGCTTTTATACCTGAATAATACATCTCTGGATTTGAATGCAAAATATCGCCTATTCCATTTTGCTAACTGATCGATAAGCAGCGACGTCCCGATACATTCCGCAGCATCCCACGGCAGTCTTTACGCCCGCTTCCCAGAGTAAGTTGGTGCCGCTCCGACCGAGAAAGACCCTCCCCCACCCCTTTGGAACGGATTTTTCTAGCCATAGGCTCTCTTTTCGGAGGAAAAGGTGCCCTCATTATTCTCAAGCGTGGCCATTGCACCCACTCGACTAATTTTCCCACCGAAGGCGACCCTCTGAAGAAATGTACTCGTCTGGAGGAACTGGAGAATAATTCAAAATCCACACCTGAAGAAACCACCAGACCACATTTTGCAGCATATTCACGAGGTTCTGAGACAATAACCGCACACTCCTGCCATCTACTGGTAGGAAGCGAAAACAGCAGCACGATTTTACCGTCAGGGTTTTGCTGGCTCCTCTAGCGGACAACTGAGAAACTATTTTTGGACGCTATGAATTCTGAACTTTATGGACTTTGGACGTTATGAACACTTCCTCTGATGCCAGTTTTGGACTCTGATATCCCCGGACGCTATGAACTCTGGACGTTATGAATCCACCATATCCAAGGTATTTTTGACTATTTTGTTCTTTCGGAACTTTTTAGACTATATTTCGCATTTTGGACGTTATTATCCTTGGGCGTTGTGACGTTATGTACATTGGCACTAAATGTACCCTTGGTGTCAAACTTGGTGTTATGAATGCTTCCCATTCCGGGTTGTACCGGTATATATCACAGTAAATTAAAGGTGTTCTTTAATATACTCTGGTGTATATCGCCTTGGTTGTGACCAGCTCAATTCTGCTCGGTTCTGCCGGGTTCTGCTCATGTCCCCAACGGGATACCTTTGAAAGATATCAAGATGACTCAACATTGCCTAATGTTACTTTCCTCTGCAAAACAAGGTCGGGCTGGTTAGTTGTGGGTCAGAATTATAATGAGAATAAGGCGGAATGCTTATCCACGCCCCCATTTTAGCTTTAATGAGATTGTTGGGAACTCCACAATACCCTCATCTCAATTGGTTCATTTATCAGCTTCATACCTGGTTGATCTGAGTACATAGGTTAGGTAGGATGCCATCTACATATCTCCTCCCTACCTACATCCAAATGTGTGCTTGTTGCTGATGTGTATGTTAAGGGGTAAGTTTGCAGGTTAACAGTAATTTCTAATTTCTTGGAATTTCTTTTGCCAATGCAATGTTTCATGAATGTGCTAAACATGATGTGATCACTCATTTCCTCTGCAATGTGTACCTACTTTTCAGTTGGGAGGTGAAATAATGCCAAAAAAGTTGTGTATAGTTGGGTGATATAGCATTATTAAAATTAGCACTCAAGATAAAGATAAAACATAACATAATATAACATAGTCTAGCCTTGCCTAGCCTAGTCTTGCCTAGCCTAGCCTAGCCTAGCCTAGCCTAGCCTAGCCTAGCCTAGCCTAGACTAGTGTATCCCATCCTATCCTTACATGCAATAAAACAATTGTCAGAATGCAAAATTTCCAAACATTTCTTTTTCTTAGCATTATAAAAATACAAACTTTATCTACCCTTTCAAACTTGGAAAATGAGGCTTTTTAAAGGCATTTTCCAAACTGATAACAAAAGCCTAAATTAACATAACTTAAGCAAGTGCAACCCCTTTGTATGCTTCATGGAGGTAAAATGTATGTAAAACTTGATGTGGTTACTTTAAACTGCAATAAAAGCAGTCAGGGTACCATGGTTTCCAAATCCACTCAGGCATTTTGGTGTGCATAAATATTATAGATTATCCACAGGAAGTTTGTGCTGGACAATGGGGATGGAGTTGCATTGAAAGGCCAATTTCACTAATATGACTGTATTCACACTGATTTTGGTGTGAATGCAACTTTAGTTCATCTTCAAGTACTTATTACTCCCACACATTCTTCATTTCTACAAGGTATTGAAGCCACTGTTAGATGTCTGCCAGTCTGCTTTTGCTGAGTTCAATATTGAACATGATTAAATACAGTTTATTTTAAGTTTAAGGTCAAAGTCAATTTTGATTCTTTCAACTTTTTTTGCATATACTTTTTTGATGTTTGTATGACAATGTAATAATTCATTTTTTTCAGCAAATTATTACTTTTGAGTTAACCACTGTATGCAATTGATGACATCATGGGGATGATATGCAGATGGTCTGCAATATTAGCAGTACTTTATGAGTTAACACTAAACATTTGTGTAATTGAGAATTGACTCATAAATCAATGGTTTTAGGGTGAGTGTGAGTTTAATCAATTCTTTCTCCCAAAATATATCTTGAACCATGAGTTGAATCCCATCTTTCTGTAAAAAGTCAAATACTGAGTCAATCATTCAAATCACAATGAGTCATTCAAGTCTTATGACTCAAATGCAAGTTATGAACAAATTGTATAGCATGACCCTTTGTGAATAGTATGCCATGACACAAAGTAGGGAGTAAAAACAGCATAATTATTCATGCATGTCATTACAATTGTCAACTTGTCTGTTGTCAGTGAGTAAAGAATGAGGGGCACCAAAGTTATTAAGGGCAGTGCACACTGAATCATGTGGCTCATGAGTGATACCACTGAGTCAGATTTGAATCAATTCAACTTTCTGTTGGTCTGAGTCATGGGTCAAATCATGCTTTGTGAGCTCTGAGTCTGAATTGAGTTTAATCAAATAATGTTGACCTGCTCTGAATCATGAGTTAAATCAGATCTCAAGAAATGAGTCATATGTTCATTGACTAAGAAAATTTGAGTTGAGCACAAGTCTGGCCTTTGCCATATTCTAAGTTGCTTAGTCCACTGATGAGTGTAGTGACCTTGCACTGTACTCTTGCACTCTAGTATATCTATCTTTTTTTCTAAGTAGGGGATCCATGCCTGTACAAAATATTATAGGTGGGTCACACATAGCCCACATATAGTGTTTTAGCACCTCCTTGTTCTTATACCTCACACCCTATTAATGATTCCTCACATTTTGATTTTCAGGTTCCTAGCTGATATGTTGTTGTTTTTTGCTTTCAATGTCATTTGAAATAAACACACCTAAAACATCCAGTTTCCTAACTCCCTTTGTATATATGAAAGCTTAACCTTCAGACCCCAGGTGGGAATTGCACCATGGCATTTCCTCTCCATACTTCCCAGGATTCAGTGGTTGAGCAGAAGCAGCTATGAAGTATATAGGTAGTAAAACTAATCTGTTGCTGCTAGCTAGACTGAATGGCATGAATCGATGATGACCAGTGAGCACATGGTGTACTTCAGCACTACAGCACACTGCAACAACATGCAACACTTCTGATGGACCATCATCAGCTGACGTCCTGTTCGGATATCGGTTCGACGACATGGTCTCAACTCATAGTAGAAGTGTTGATGCTCGGTGGCAACGATCGGTTACAAAAGTTGAAGCATCTGCTGCCGCCCACCTCCATCAAGTGAAAACTGCTTGCAACCAGCACCTTAGAAACATGCACTGCTCAAGTAAAAAATTGACAACCAGGTTGCCACACGAAGCCCAAACACCGAACGTTGTACCGAAGTAGGGTAGCACCGATGCCACTACGTCAAGCTGTCAAACAGCCGCGTTTTCACTGGAAACCAACGTCACTTCCAACGGCGGTACGCACGCGCCACGCTGTTGTCGGACCTGCGAAGTCAATATTTGAGGTTCCTCAGCGAACCACTGCACCCTCTCAGATCTGACCAGCATGCAAACGGGCAGGATGCCGTCGACGCCACCCTCAGGGACTCATTGAGAGGATGTCGGCTGATACTTTATGTGAACTGGTGTTTGGCATGCGCTGAGTTATGCTGTGATCTGATATTTGATGTCAGTTGATGTTCGATATCAGCCAATGTTTGATGAAACCTGATGCTTGATTTAAGCAGTCAGTTTCTGCTGGACGTTGTGGTTCACGGGATGCAAGTATGCGGGCGAGGTGTGGATTTGGAAGGATGGTGCAGTATGCCACCACACTTCACCGCGTGTGTTGGTCGGATCAAACTTGAGCATGGGAGCTGGTTTTAGCTGGTCAAACCCAACTGTCTACTGTCATAACATGGTCTTCGATATTCTTTTTTACCATCCCAATGAAATCATGTTGGTGATTAACGTTTCATTTTCAACATTTCCAGGTGTATCTGCCCAGTCTTTCATACAAAGCTGTACACTTGTTCATTCCACGTTTGGAGTCCAGCTGGCAACGCCTGGGGTAAATATGGATTAGGATAGTACCTGTTGTTGGTCCAGGGAATCATTATATTCAGGCCAGAGTTTGTGATGCATGCATTGACATAGAGGCTAAGCTTTCATTGCATATGCATAATGTCCCAATAAAGTGTTGGCACCAGATGCAACTGTCCCTTACATATTTTTGCAGTAGAAAGTTTGCTCTGTATAAGTTGCATGACCTAGAAATTATTGCAGATTGTATAATTTTCGCCTGGAATTGCAATCAATAGGATTTGCATAGGACATTTATGGCTTTATTTCCTCTTGCCTTTCTGACGATTTCTCTTGGTTTTTGTTTTTCAATTTTTGACTCTTGTGTTCATTCATTCCAAAGCAATACTGCTGGATATTTTAGTTTTTAAATGTTTTAAATTCCTCATGCTCTTTACATGCATTTAGCAGATCTCACACTGATTAGGTAAAGCACTGATTAGGCAGAAAATTTATGCATTCATTGAGCATGATAAAATATGCTGTGCATCTTTTTTATTCCAGCACCCTAATATTGTTCGGTGTGTCATTCACAGGGCAAATATCCAGAATACCTGCATTCTGGTGACTCTACAACCAAATGGATGGAAGATTTCAAGACCAAATCGCTGGCAGTTCCAATGAATATTTCAATAGTTGACGGTAAGACCTTCAGAGGCGGCCAGTAGGCGAACTGTTAATGTTCAATATAAGTTTGTCTCAGTGGGTTCCTGGGACAGCTTTGCATTGTTGTGCTCTAAATGTGTAGCCTGTACATGATGTACCATAAAGTAGTGCTAATACTGGGCAGAATTAACGCGACGCGGCAAGGCTGACGCCTGGAGCCAGTAGGCTGCTGTCCTTTCACTGTCAACTGGGGAAAGTGGCCTGGTGGTGGGCGTTTCAGGTTCAATTTCTTCACCATGTCCCAGATTCTGCTGATAGGTGTGAACCTATTGAATTGAGATGCAAAAGACTGTCCACAGTTTTGGCGCACTGTTCGTATTGTGTGCTGGCAGTGTTTTTAAGATTGAGAAAATGATTTTAGGAAAATGAAGAATCTAAGAACAGTGTTTTTCGACATTGAAAATGCTTTTGACACAGCCTGGAGACGAGATAGTGCAGAAGTTCCATCAGTATGGAATCCGTGGATCTCTCGGCGTGTGTTTGAAAAATGTTATAATAGACCGACAATTATGTGTGCGTAAGGGCAATCGGACGTCAGATTGGCTCCACCAAGTTGAAGGAGCCTCTCTGGGCAATGTCCTGGGCACTTCCCTCTTCTCGCTTATTATAAATGGCATTGGGAACTCGCTCCCTCATCAATCGGACGATCTCTCTTCACTGACGATCGTTCCATCTGGTCTCGGAGCTCGGCAACTCCTCTTATGGAAAAGCTGCAACGTACAATTTCTCGACTCCAAACGTGCGGACACCAGAATGGTCTCAGGTTTTCTATAGCAAACACGGCCGCAATTCATTTTTGCCGACGCCCACGAAACTGTCCGGACATAGCTCCAAAGCTGTACGGACAAGACACGGCTCTGAAGCTGTCTGCACAAATGGCTAGTTTTCTTGATGTGCAGTTTGGCCACTGTCTTTCATACGGAGAACGTATAAAACGTTCTGTGACACGTGTTTTAAAGCAATGGCGATATTGAAGTGTCTCGTATGCCATACGAGGCTGACAGAATGACTGCCCGTGCTCTACCGTAATCTCATTCGTTCTAAACTCGACTATGCATGTTTATATACAACGGTGTGTTTGCCACCACAAAGCGAATGCTATACCCAGTGCACCACGCTGCGTCAGTGATAATTACTGGAGCATTTCGTGCATCCCCAACGGTCAGCGCGCTATCGGATGCTCACGAACCACCATTGTCCATGAGGCGTGAAATGATGGTTCTTCGCTGCGCCTGTAAAATACGACAGTTCCCGACGCACCCATCATATCCAGCGGTTTTCTCCCTCGACATGCATGCGGTCCTTCATGATCACGTTAGGAGGTGAGCTATTTGACCTGTGCAGTCGATGCACCCGTAAACTACACTACAATACACGGTTTTAGACAAATATGGCTTCAGCTTGCATATTATCGATGTTGAAGCACGACATCGCATTGCTTTCACGACTATAGTCGGAAAACTACGGCGAAGCTTGGCGACTGACTACGTCCCGACATTGATTTATTTGGCCTGATCCGCAGCAGGTCAACAAAAAGAGACATGAAAGCATTCAAGGAACTCTGATGATCGAACGTCTGTCTGCATTGCGTTCCTCTGTCTTAGGAAGACAGGGGTCGATTCGCTATACACGCTCGCATTTACCTCCCAGCTGACCGTTCTCGGCGGCAGACTCTGTCAAGAAAAGGTTACCTGGGATTCGCTAACGGGCTACGCACCATATTCGGTGTTTTTGACCGTATGATTTGGAAAGAGTTCATTGCAGGTAGTTTTTTTGCATCTCGATTGTTTATTCGCAATACGTGTGTTTGTTTGCTGGTATCAGATATGTGCATCGATCATTTCACCTTCAAGATATCGCGCGTGTCCACGATCTCAATTGTCTAGCTGCGTTTTTGATGTACCCATGCATTTGTTAGAAAGTCATTGCCCCGCCGTAGGTGTCACTTAGACGAAATTAAGATGGTGTTTTTTTTCAGCTTACTGTGTCAAATTACTCTGCCTGTACGTGTTTCCTAGTGAACAAGTTTCACATGTAGGCCACATATAATTTGCCTTCAATCTGCACACCTCTCCAACATTCCTCCCCAAAACGGTTCTCCGAATAGTGCATGGCTGCGAACGTACCAGGAATATGTCTCTTGTGGCATGCGAAAGGCTAAATATCCTCTGAAACCCCCTGCGTACCCACGTATCTGACTGAGCCTACAGGCACTGCACTGTTTGGTGACGTCACACGCGTTCCGTTGCTTCATCGCGTTGTGTGTGTGTGTGTGTCGCCAGCCAGCCGGTACTCGTGCCTGCTCATCCCGCACTGTCCGGGCGCGCCGTACGACCTGGCAACCAGCAACGAAGTGGCACTCATCGTGGCGCACTTCATGCAGCACGCCAGTGAGTGTCGCCGCTGCCAACTGTACAGCCACACAGCACACCACTATTCCGCTGATGTTCGGGCGGGCGTGGTAGGACACGCTCCCAAATATGTACCATTATGTTCAGTGGAAAATCAAGCGAGTATTGTATTGTGGTAGTGCGTACTCGGGGAGACATGTGGTCTTTAACGCTGTCCTACCTACCCCTGATTGCGACGCTATGTTTCGTGATGGTGCGCGCTCGTGGGGGAGTGGGCCAGATGGTCTGTGCTCCGTGTTATGTGACGCTGTGCTATCTGCCACTAATTGTGATCCTATGCTATCTACCCGTGGATATGGCGCAATGCCATCTGCCAGTGCCCGTGATGCTGTGTCGTCCATCCCTGACTTTGGCACGGTGCCTTCCGTCCCTGGCTGTGACGGCTGTGGCTGTGGCTGTACCTCTGGTTGTGATGTACTGTCTGCCCATGGTTGTGACGTACCGTCTGCCCATGGTTGTGACGTACCGTCTGCCCATGGTTGTGACGTGCCGTCTGCCCATGGTTGTGACGTGCCGTCTGCCCATGGCTGTGACGTGCCGTCTGCCCATGGTTGTGACGTGCCGTCTGCCCATGGTTGTGACTCCTGGCTGTGACGTGCCGTCTGCCCATGGTTGTGACGTGCCGTCTGCTCCTGGCTGTGACGTGCCGTCTGCCCATGGTTGTGACGTGCCGTCTGCTCCTGGTTGTGACGTGCCGTCTGCCCATGGTTGTGACGTGCCGTCTGCTCCCGGCTGTGACGTGCCGTCTGCCCATGGTTGTGACGTGCCGTCTGCCCATGGCTGTGACGTGCCGTCTGCTACCGGCTGTGACGTTGTGCCGGCTGTGACGTGCCGTCTGCCCATGGTTGTGACGTGCCGTCTGCCCATGGTTGTGACGTGCCGTCTGCCCATGGCTGTGACGTGCCGTCTGCCCCTGGTTGTGACGTGCCGTCTGCCCATGGTTGTGACGTACCGTCTGCCTCTGGTTGTGACGTGTCGTCTGCCCATGGTTATGACGTGCCGTCTGCCCATGGTTGTGACGTGCCATCTGGCCCTGGCTGTGACGCTGTACCGGATGTCCACAGAGCCCATCTGCGCCATCGGCCACGGCGTGGCCGCTCTCCTGGCCGAGCCGACCAGCCGGACCAGCTGGCCCTTGAAGGACGTCTGCATGACGGCGGTACTCAGTTGACCGTCAGCGATGAAATCAATTTGTAGAATGAAAGTCTGATTTGCAAACAAAGCAAAATTACTTTTGGTGTATAATAAAAATTGGTGTTAGGCGCGACCATATTATCTTTCCTTCCGTGCGTAGTATATTTATTTAATTTAGTCACCTTCATGTACTTGATGCACATTAAGATATATAGTACATGTCAAATATCCGACATATGCTGCTCTTCATCTCCATAAATATCAATGTAGTTAATGCTCGATGACGATATTGTTTGTATGTGCAAAATTACGGCAAGTGCCATGTATCTAATGACACACTGTTATTTCGTTTCCATCATTTACCTTTGCAACGTTCTGGGTTTTCATTCGCCCACAAATCAGCTTTGGAGTTAGGTGTCAGTTGTCTGAGTACATCGTTGGCTTTTTCACATCCTCAACCTACATCCCTGCAGCACTTCGTTCTCGCCAATCTTGACTGCTTACAATTGTCAACAAGCTAATGTGAGTGGATTTTGTTGATGTCCACAGAATATAAGGGCAGCTCTCAGGCCGAGTAGGGTCGCATGAAAAAAGTTGAGTGCCGTTATTTTATGTGTGTCTAGTGTAAAGCTTAGTGGGATGCTGCCGTATGCATTTTCTATTCATGTTCCGAATACGGTATTGTCCATAGTAAGGTGCATGGTGCTCGACATATTTTGGTGTTTCAACAGAAGGGTCAGATAAATAATGAAAGCCATGTAGAAAAGGTGTTCAGTATCAATTTGCACTCAAATCGCGGAAATTGCGGTCACTGCTCGGATAAAAATGACGGTGATTTTCTTATTTGGGGGATTCTTCCCCGGTCCACCTTTAACACGTTTGTGCAATTTTAGGGCTCCGATGGGTGAACCTCACAATGGTTCATTTGCTTTATCCTGTAAGGTAAGCGTAGAGTGAGTTTGGGGCAGAATATGTCCCTCACAGAGATATCCGGATTGTTTCTTATTGCCTACATGCGACCGTAAAGTATATCCAAAGAAGACCCGGGCCCAAGGTGAAGCAGGCGTGTGCGTGAAGTTGGAGCCAGAATATGCGCGAATAGAGTGCGAATAATTACCTGATAGTGTTCGGATGCATCGTGTACACCTTTCTAGCTTTACAGCACGCACATTATCTTGCTTGCTCAATACAGGCGTTCCCATCCTTACAACAACGAAGAACCAGTTGCAAGGTTCCGTTCGCTGCCATGTGTTGGCTAAGCGTCTCCAACTTGTCACCAGCACGTAAGCCGTTGTTGGCGCTGTCAGCTTTCACATCGAATATATTACAGTGCAAGGCATCTATTTAGCACCACCGGTCGAGCGAGAGCAGGTGTTGAAAGCACAGTACAGTCGCGTCCCTATGTATATAAGTCGGGGTCGCATTGGATGAAATGTTCATACAGCCACGTGCACTCAAGCTTGTATGTATAGCTAAAGTGACTTCGGATTGAATGCGCTCACCAAATAGCATTGCCAAAGGCAGAAATTAAAATCCTCCCGTGGGACTGAGCTCGAGACCCAAGGACACAAAAGAAGTACTTTGAATTGCTATTGCCTTCACCATTCGCCCAGCAAACCCCATTCTGTGGACAAGGATTGAGATTACTTCTGGATGATTATTGTGAGAGCCGCATTCGGCAGGAAGCTGGGTTCATGGTATTAAGATCGTGGCTTCGGCGAATCCCGCAACCGGCGCGATTGCGGAGTCCACTAGCAACCAACCGCCGTGACAGGCTGGCGACGCTATATCACCCATCAGTCGGATGCGTCGTAACAGAGTCAAAGTACTTATCTAGGATAATTATTATGATATAGGTTGTTAAATCACCAAATGGACATGTGCCTCCAAGTGAAACATTTGAGCTTCAAATGCTGGGGCTGAGATAGCCGAGTGGTTAGTGTTGAGCTTTTTGTACCGAAGGTCCCGGGTTCAACACTCGCACCACTCAGGACATTTCCCAATCCCGCGGCCCACCGGCGAAACAGTGTGGGCGGCGCCATTAGCCGTGATCGTGCATGAAGTGCGTCGAGAACTGCACAATAAATAAGAGCTTTGAATGCTGTGTAGCAACGTGAAACGCTGTTGATAGTTGCCCTCAGGCGGAAATGGTGTTGCGAACCTCTTTCTTCCAACAACGCTTAAGCGTATGTCGTGAAGAGTACTAACATACTATGTGGTAAAAATTGAACTTAAAAAGGTTCATCTAACTGAGTGAAGAACTTCGAATGCGAAGCGTTGCAACAAAAAGTATTCCGGCTTCAAAAGCGTCATGGCCGGCCGGGCCGCTCAGGTGGAATTTTGTGCCACATGCGGTGGCAAGCTTGCTTGAGCTTCGTCCTCGGTTGTAACCATATTCATATACAATCGTATGTCGATTATAAGACCATCTCCAGTAATATAGTATCTTGATGTCCATTGCGGCCATTATGATGTAGATCACAACACTCCCTGGAGCGCAGGAAATCCTTCACCGTGCAACTATGCCAGGACTATTCTATGCCACCAGACGCACATTGACTGGAAAACAGGAAATAGCTGTAGCGTAAGGATTATGGGCCAGGATATTGTGTCGTTCATGTGTCGACGTGTGTGTTCCCACGGCGCGTTTCACCGAGTGGTGCCGCTTGTGTTTCAGCCGACACTGTACGAGCAGAGTCTGGAGCGGGACTTTGCACAGTGTCCGGCGCTGATGGAGGACGGTCTGCGGGAGCGCGGGGCTCAGTACACGGGCGCGCCGCCAGGCGGCGTCCATGTGGTAGTCGACCGGAACGTGGTGACTGGCCAGAACGAGGCTTCCACGCTCACCGCCGTCCAGAACCTGGTGCTTGTCTGCAACCAGCACAAGTGAGTCTATGGTACAAGTGAGTGTATGCGTAACCAACACAAGCGCGCTGTGTCCTGGCTCGGGACGGTGTTGGTGCAGAAGGGACAGCAAGCATGATATGCAGGCAAAGTAACACATGCTTTTCATATCAGGCATGTGAAGTATGACATACTATGTGGTTGGAGACGTATTGGCAATACTTTTGTTTGGGACGTATTCCCTGCTGTGTAGTCGTAGTCTACGAGAATATCTAACACCTCGCCGAACCTTCGGTCGGCCGTCGTTGGAATGTGCGGTACACAAGCTGTGAGGCTTGTGTGACAAAAGCCGTACCGCGTAACGGATTACGTGACGTGCCCATATTCGAAGTAGAAAACTCCCTATGCCAATACAACATACATAGCTAGTACATGAAATGAGCGTGCTTACTGTTCGGCCCGGGACAGCGTCCAGCATTCCTGTGGATTGCGTGGGTCACGCGGGCACTGTCAGAAGCACGGGAAGACATGTAAGTAAACAGCCCTACAGTGAAATTGTGCAGCATCTCAGCCGTCGCCTGCCACAACACAAAAGCGACTGGAAAATATTACCCCACTCGCACGAGTGGTCGTGGAGAAGGGAGATCACCACACTTCAGCAACTTTGCGTGTATTGCGACCGACTCGAGAGCTGCTCCCATCGGCTCGTCAGGCGGGGTGACATGTCGGGCGTCGGTATGCCGCTGGCATGTCGCTGGTATGCCCCAGTTCTGGCGCTGGCGCCACCCATCACAAGCAGCCCAGATTACGGGCCGTTGAACGAGGCACACTTTCCGGCGCCGTCGCCGACAGCGGTCAGAATGGATGGGCCTCCATAGTCTTAGATTGTTCTGCAAGCTGTATCCCACGTATATCTTGTAAACCTCGACGTGCACCTGTGCCGTGGTGGACGAAGCAATGCCGGGATGATATTCGTGACCATCGACGTGCGTTCCGAAAGTTCGACCAAAACAGCACCTTGACAAACCTAGGCATCCTGCATGCCAGGGCAGCCGCCCGGTGAACAATCCGGAAACCAAAATGGCGTCATGAAGAACAAGTTGAACCGTTTCGTCGCTACCACGCAGATATGGTTCCAAATAAAGCGAATGTCCGGACATTCGCGATCGACAACACTGCCAGTCCTGCACATCGCTGGCAATATAGTCACACAACCTTGAGACGTAGCGAACATTATTGCTCGAACCCTGACGGACCGAAGCCTGGACCGTGACTTCAATGCTCCTTTCGGTGAATAGTGGGCTCGATGCGAAGCATGGATGGTTGATTTTACCCGCGCCCGCAAACTTTATCATAATGAGCCGAATTAACATCACAAATTGCCGTGCTGCGTCCCGTATCCGAAGGACCGGGCAACATCCATAATGAGATTCTCCGGCACTTCCCCAGAAATCCGCTTGAAGTACTTCTGGCATGCTTTAACACTGTTTGGATGAGCGGCAGATTCCCGCCATCTTGGTGGGAAGCGACTGTCATCCTTATATTGAGGCCCAACATGACTCGCTCTGACCATCTTCACTATGGACCGATTTCCTTGACTTCATGAAAACTCGTGGAGAATGTGGTCAGTGTGCGCCTGACGTGGATCCTGGAACAACAAAACATTTTAGCCACGCGCCGTCTGGTGTTAGGAAGAATCGGTCTACGCTTGGCAATGTATTAATATTGGACACTGCGATTCGTATCAGTTTTGGAGAAAAGCGACATATATGAGTAGTGCTTTTTTACACTGAGGGCGCCTACGATACGACATTGAAATAAGGGATTCTTTTAAAGCTTTGGGGGTATGAAGTGCGTGATTCTATGAGACTCCTCCACAATTTTCTTACTTATCGGACATTCCGTGTCCTTGTAGGAAACGCGATGTCTGATCGATTGAAGCAGGTTAACGGTGTGCCCCAATGAAGTGTCCTTAGTGTTGCTTTATTTATGCTAATGATTAATGATATCGGAGATGGCCTGCCATGTGGAGTCGCGAAATCCCTTTTTGTTGATGTTGCAATTTGATATTGAGCGTCACGTTTATCCGCTATGGAAAGGCAGCTGCAGTTCGCTGCTTCTCACCTTCAGAAATGTAGTAACTGGAACGGTTTCCGATTTTCTACCCACAAAGCTATTGGAGTGGATTTTGTCTTCGCCGTAACTGCCAGTACCTGAACATCCAGCTCTATGTAGAGCAGATTCCTTTCCAGCCGGCGGCTAAGTTCCTGGGCGTCATGTTTGATCCCCGTTTAACATACAAGGACCACCTGAAACGCTGCGGGAGAAATGTTCCAAGTCCCTGAATATTATGAAGTGTGTTGCCCGCACTGCTTACGGGGCAGATAGATATACGCTTTTGTTTCTGTACCGATCACTCATTCGCTCGAAACTTGACTATGGCTGTGCCAGTGCTTCTAGCAAAATCTACTTCTAACATGTTCTTCGTCGGCCCAGGGGCCCTCCTTGGCGATCTAAGGTCGCTTCTGTCAAGCCGGAGGCCCTCTTAACAGCTTGGATCCCCTCTATCAGGCCAGAGGCTGTTGTACGGCTTGGACCCCATCCGTCAGCCCAAGGGCCCTGGTCCTATCCGGCATCTCAGTCCCCTCCGTCATCTCAGGAGCCCGCTTCGATGTAGACAAGTCTCAATCTGCCTGGAAGTGATGGCCTATGTTTTCCTCGTTTGTACGATCATCGGTTCTCAAATTTTATAGCTTTTCAATCTCCAGTTCTCAAATCCACGAGCCGTTCTCCAAAGTCACGAACTGTTACCCCTTTGTATTTATCGGGTTGTTTGCGTAACCAAACGGTGAGAATTTGTGCATCAGTTTTAACAGTCAAACAGTTATACAAAAAATTGACAAAAGCTCGTGCCTCCAAATCGGCAGGTAATTACGACCGGCAACGACTACAACCGTCCAACCGAGACACCAAACGGTCCAACGCCCACAAGTTGCTCTCGCTACAACAGGCCAATGCCCACAACAGGCTACATCCTGCTAGCCTCGGCAACTTAACTCAGCCTTTCACCTCTGTCTCTCGCATGCGTCCACCCCCGTCGACTGTCTCGTGGCGAATCCATAACCGGGGGGCCTGTTGTCCGCGATAGAGGGCCGGTTACTCTGCTTGGTAAATCATTGGTCTAGAGCGGCAATGACATCAGACAGTGGCGTGGTCGAACACCATGGGTAGAGGGCACAACGGTGCGGCTAACTACGGTTGGTCGAGAGGACTTCCGAGCCGCCCTTCTACCCTACACTTGCATCACCTGGTACCCGGGTGATGCGGGTGTCTATGGCAGTCTCGGCCGGCCGAGTCGGGGCGGAATATTCTGACGAAGTCAAAATCTCACGGCCGGTCACGTCGGCCCGGGTCCCTTGCGGGCCCAGTGCGTTTACACCGTGAGGGGCCCTGCGGGGCCGCTGAACCCTCCATGGGGTTGCCCCCTTCGCCTCCTCCCCTGACTACGCCGCTGTGTACACGCAGCTGATGTCAGGTGGAGGTGCGAAATTGAGCAATCCCCTCCAACCCCTACAGGGATCCCTCTGCAGTGATACTTTCTTCGTGGAAACGAATGGAGAATGATGGAATACCAGTCGTCGAATACTAGCCATTTTAGTATCCTGTTTATGTATGTTTATATATGCCTCTGGGTCATGATTGTAGATAAACCCACACCGCATGATGCAGTTTCAGATACCGCAACTTCCTGGAGTGTGATATTTCATACAATTACCCTAGACACAGCGAAGACATGCTGTCAGAAAGATCCGATTTCTTTTCCTTGGAGTTTCCAGGCGTTTGAAGAATATTGTGAATTAAGTACCTAGTTCATGGCGAATTTCGGCATCCTAGTGCGCTCTCTTTAGCATCGCACACCCGATTGAAATTCATTATTTTACCCTGTCCCTCCGTTATTCAAAATCTAAACAAAACAAAACAAAAAAGCAATATCAAGCAGTATGTTTTTAAGCCGAGACCGTTCTTATTGCCAAAACATCATAATTAAATTCGCGAGTGTGACCCGGATTGTGGTGTTCAATCCCTTCACAATCTGCCAATGGAAGACGTTTGTATCTGTTTGTGTTCACTTCATCAATTCCTTCGAACTCCCTCCGATCCTTTGTTGGTTCTTGACGCCAAAAGTTGTATTTGATTTACAACTTATTTTTCTTGTTTTCAGAAAGTCTGGATGAATCTCTGCGATTGCGGGCGGTCGCAATGCTGAGGAATTCGCTGACCGGAGACTGGAGCAGCCGTAGCTCTACTGCGTATGCGGCGTGGTCGAGACTGCTGAATGCGGCGCAGAATGCACGTCTCGGTGCTGGTGTTCCAGTACGCATCATGGTGGATTGCTATTACGTACCGCTTAACACGAGCCCGGTAATATGGCTGCAGCAACCTTATGTTAATATATATATATACACGTATTAATTATTAATTGTTAGGTCATGGTTCCTGCTAAGTACTATTGTTAGTGCATCATATTGCCTTTTGTCATCGGTATGCTGCAGCTTGGTGTTTGAGGTGATACGCCAGCCCAAGATCTCCACAGAAGGCTGGTGTTTCGCCCAAGGATTTGCCTATGAACACTGGATGAATATTTGTGAAATATATTTCATGCCAAAAGTCCATACTGATGCCATACGTGCATAGGAGGCGCTTTTGGGTCCTTCCACAAACAGCAGAAAGGGTGGTGCACTTGTTGGGCCAGCATTGAGGCCAGCAACTGCGCGAAGCTGTGCACTTCGGGTACACCATAAGATACTGCTGTACCTCAGGCGAGTCAGCATTGCTGCTTCAATGCGTAACAATTATTTATAATTACCATTCATACCTGCACAGCTATTAAATAAAATAATTTTGCACATAACAGCAATGGTTAGCTTGTCTCTTCCAGGTTGCTGGCCACTGGCGCGTGTTATCAGATGGTAAGGGACGCACAGCGCCCCAGCAAGGCAGCGGTGTGTCGAGTGGTGGTCACGCGGTCTGCCGGCTGGTGGTGGCAACGCTGGGCGGTGCCACCCGCTGGCCACAAACGCTAGACGAGTGTCAAAACCTGCAACAGCGTTTCCACGACGTTGCAGGCATACCAGACGTCGGTATGTAATTTATCGACGTAAAGCACGCAATCCCAACTCACCCGCTGCACGGCACCACGACCGCCTAAAAAAACGGTGCCCCGATGTAAACAACAGCAGTGGCCGCGCGGTCCCGCGTGACAGAGGCAAACCCAGGGAACATGTAGGTTGGTGTGGCAGTATCGCGATCGACTCGAGGCATCCGAGCACGGCCGAAGGGTATTTCCTACGCTAGTGTTGCTTCCATCAGTGTCCCCACGGTATTTTTACCGTGGTGAAATCCAATCGGGTCGTATCAGGACATTCGATGTCGAAAGGTCATGTTCCCGGGGAGGTGGTGGGGGAGGGACTACATGTCAGCCAAATGTGGTGGCCACATCCACTAGCACCGTATGTCTTTTACTCAGGCTGTGTGGATGGGACCCCATCCGAATCTGTGTGCCGGAGGTCGACGGGGACGTTTGAGTAAATCGACACCATCAGACCTCCCTGAACGTCATGGCCGACAGCGGTCCGGGTCGTGAGCTGCTGCGCCTCTCGGTGCACGCGCCCGGCCGCTAGCACGACTCACGTGCCATACACACGTCGGATCTGCCCAACCTGTGAGCGAAGTCAGCGTCGACTGGCTGGCCCTGCCAGGCCCTGCCTGCTCAGCCGGCGGGGACAATGTCGACTGGCTGGCCCTGCCAGACCCTGCCTGCTCAGCCGGCGGGGACAGCGTCGACTGGCTGGCCCTGCCAGGCCCTGCCTGCTCAGCCGGCGGGGACAACGTCGACTGGCTGGCCCTGCCAGGCCCTGCCTGCTCAGCCGGCGGGGACAGCGCCGACTGGCTGGCCCTGCCAGGCCCTGCCAGGCCCTGCCTGCTCAGCCGGCGGGGACAGCGCCGACTGGCCGGCCCTGCCAGGCCCTGCCAGGCCCTGCCTGCTCAGCCGGCGGGGACAATGTCGACTGGCCGGCCCTGCCAGGCCCTGCCAGGCCCTGCCTGGACAGCCGGCGGGGACAGCGCCGACTGGCTGGCCCCGCCAGGCCCTGCCAGGCCCTACCTGCTCAGCCGGCGGGGACAGCGCCGACTGGCTGGCCCCGCCAGGCCCTGCCAGGCCCTGCCTGCTCAGCCGGCGGGGACAGCGCCGACTGGCTGGCCCTGCCAGGCCCTGCCAGGCCCTGCCTGCTCAGCCGGCGGGGACAGCGCCGACTGGCTGGCCCCGCCAGGCCCTGCCAGGCCCTGCCTGCTCAGCCGGTGGGGACAGCGCCGACTGGCCGGCCCTGCCAGGCCCTGTCTGCTCAGCCGGCGGCTAACGACGGTGTCCCGGCTGGCGCGGTGGCCGGTGCGGCTGCCGGAGAGGATGCTCCGGCTACACTGCGTGCCTGTGGCCTCCCGCGACGGGCGGCTATTGCCAGGGCCATCGAAAACCAGAGCGCGCTTGTACACATTGATCGGCTCCACCGTTTGTGCAGCCAGCGTACAGATGACGCACATGTTGGCAATAAACAATATTCCATGTCATATCTGAATTTCAAATACGAAAGCGTCAGTCAACAAATATATTCACCGACGCACAATGCATACAACAATAAAACAAACAAATCCACTTCAGGTTGTTATCGATGAATTACATTCCAATTTCCTAGGTTCTTCCCCGAAGGTACCGAATCTTCTCCATGACCGTATCTATAATAATTTTTTATTTCGTCTCTGATTTTCACTAAGTGCTAACTCTACTCTCCCCTCCAAGTCCACGGTGACGTGATCCAAGCCTGACACACACCAATAATCTTATCATCCTGATATCTCAGTGAATGGCATGAATCTGCCTCTCGATCAATACTCGAAAGGTTTTGGTTGTGAGGTTTGACCCCTCATGGATTTCAGGAAGCATGTTGAGGAAATGCGTAACAAAGCGAGAAGGAGATGTAATGTGCTTAAAGCGGTCTCGATGGCAAACGATGGGCAGTCAAAAGAAGACTCATTAGGCCTCATTTTGACTACGTCTCACATGCATGGTGAATCTGCATTAGCGAGACGAATGTCAAGAAAATTCAAGTAACAAATTATCTGTCTTAGAGCGGCGACGGGCTTGACAAAGATGACTCGCATTTTATATCTCCACAGGGAAGCGAAGGTGCTTCCAGTGCAAAATCATCTCGATATGATTGGAGCTCAGAACGTGGCCAAGTACTCTCGACCCAGCCATCCTCCAAACTGCTTCCGTGATGTGGAAGACCCTCCAAAACGAATTAAGAGCACCCCATCGCGCTTCTACAACAGATTCGTGCCGTAGATGCCGTTTTATACGACACAAAATCTCACAGAATTTATATGACACAAAATAGAATTAGTTTAGGAGGAAGACTGGTAAAACAATGAATAAAATATATTCACACCACGCTTACACGAGACTACCTCGTGAGCTAAGAGAACTCGCGACCCCTGGATGATGTGCCGCTAGACGTCAACGCGTAAGAGGAGACACTGCCAAGAAAACTTCGCGTTATCTTGGCAAGACTTAGAAGCGGATGGCACACTGGACTGGAAGGCTACCTACACAAAATGTGTGCCCTTTCTTCCTCCACCTGTAGGAGATGCAACAACGGCGAAGGAAATGTCTCCTCTTATCTTCATCTGCCCTGAATTATTTATGAGAAAAAAACAAACCGCAGGATGCCGTGTATTAGGTATTGCCACTCGGCCTATTGCTAGTCCTTCCTACGTCCCAAAATCTTGCATTAATTTTTCCCCATTGGTATTCACGCCTCATACTGAGCAAATACTAAGGTGTTGTAAAGGCATAACAATGTGTGTCTCACCATAACCATGAACATCTTCCCTACGCAACTTTTTCTGAACGCAGGGGGTAACAGGAAAAGCAAACTGCAATTGTATCCATGGTGATGGGCAACGTTATTGTTACCAGAGTCAATAGATTAATGCTACTATTCTGAGCAGTGCGAGGTTTCGTCGGAAACTGGACGTCTGTGCGAGCCGCCGCCCGGATGTCTGCCTTCGCAGTTTAAAAGCCCAGTCAATAGAAGGCAATTAGCAGCAAGTTCTTTTGAACCAACTTATCGTGGTGAGAGAGACTTTCCTAGAAGCACAAACCACAAGCCTGGTGCTCCCAATTGGAGCCCAACTTTCCTACAGTACTGCGCGTGTACGTATTGTGAACCCATTTCCACCAACGACTACTACAAACCACATAGAATGTTCTGCATGGACCAGAAATTTGGTCAGGGCATTTACCTCGCGCTGACCCAACGTCTTTTGCGTTTGGAAGCGGTGTGTGTCAGACCTTGTGTCGATCTAGCACCTCTACTCTGAATGAAGTGTCTAATTTTCTAACTGCGTGTGCTATGATCATGGAATTTAATGGACGGATGGCCTATCACCAGATCTATCCGGACATCACCTATTTACTGTGTAAAATGGCACGGGTGCGCGCATTCTAGATGAGCGTGGTTGTAAGGCAGCTCCCATGTCAATAGGTGAGGGCACAGGCCACACCAAATGGGCAGCGACCGGACATTTTGTGGAGGCATGCTCCACACGTCTGGGTGGACTCGAATGCGACCTGGAACGTGAACATCGACTCGCTTGTGGCGAGATGCAGCGACATTCTGATCGACCTCCTTCACGCCAAACTCTGTGCTTGTCCATTTGCTGCCTGCGATCGTCGACGCGCTGATCACGTCGCATATGAGATAGATCCGGCATCGATACATGCGGCAGTGCGGCACATACACAGATAGCAAAGGTTAAGAAAAACAGCAACTTTGATTCGCGGCCGGGTGCACCAATGTGTCCGAGTGTTCTATTTGGGTCCAGTTATCTGTTTTTCATTCCCAGTGTATATTTACATCGCCAGCAAATGCAGATATCTGCGACGGAAGAACGTTACCAAATGCATGGAAGCGAATGATTAATGAATGATTTAAAGTCCAAGGGCGTTGTGCTAGCAAGCTGACTTTGTGGGAGGCTACTAGAATAAAGGCTGCCGGTACACGAAACGTCATAATTTGAAAACATTGTCTCATATAAAACTGAGAAGGAATCAGCCAGGCCATAATGATGCACATAAATATTCATACTTCATAAGGAAAGAAGGTGCGTTGCAGTCTCGATAGCTCAGTTCGTTGCAGCTGCTTTCACCATATGCGAAAGAAACACGGAACTTGAAGCCTGAAGGTGACGATTAGGACAGATCATAAGATTTAAGCCAGGGAAGGCCAATATCTTAAAATCAAGTTGGGATTGGAACCGGCTGAATTGTGAAGAAATTGACAATGGAACGCGCAACAATTTTATTCGACAACGGTTATGCTGGAAAGAAGTATCGACCACGCTAGATAACCATGATGTGCGTAGTAACTATGTTATTTTGGGTGCCCGACCACCAGGCAGAACCACCTTCACGAACTCTCCAGGGCAAAGTTACCATGTGTGACTAGTAATGCGTGCGTATTCTTAGACACCCCGGTCTAACCACAAGTTCCCTCGTAATAGGGGAAGGCAACAGCTTTGCGATTAGTGTGGCGGAAGTGTGAAGTGTGGCGGAAATTTTAGGTGGAAGAAATCCGCCACCTAATTTTAGTGTGGCAGAAATGTGAAGATAATCAAGATGTTTATGTCTCAATATGCATATCTTTGAGTGCTTAAGACATGCATTTGTATGGCTGTTAATGTGCCATGCATTAACAACCACCATCTTTGCCACATTGATTGAAGTATCCATCAAATCATGAAATTGTTTCTGGGGCAAAGCGAGCCACAAGTGGTCCACTTTGCCCCGCGGTGGTCCACTTTGCCCCGTGGTGGTCCACTTTTCCCCGGGGTGGTCCATTTTCCCCAGCATTTCCGAATGTTTTCAGGCATGGCTGGAGATCCCGGTGCACTGAGGGGGGAGGGTCTGAACTCCCTGGTTTGGTTCCATACTAATGCTAATTTACAGTTTTCCCTGTTCAATCTGAAACGTTTCTGACCCGAACGTCCCTGGTTTGTGAGATATCTCCAACATTGTTTTCAGGGCATGCTATAGGTCCTGTCCCAAGTCACCATGCCCCGCAGGTATGAACGCAGCTCAAACCAAGGGTCGTGGGATCCGGAAAGAATGATAAACGTCCTCAGACGAGGCATCACCTTTACGTGGTGGGGGGGGGAGCATTGTGTGCCCCAAGGATCCGGCGGACAGTCCACCAGGTAGCCGAGGAGGGGCCAGACTGAGAGTGCCTCACTCGTCTTCCCATCCCATTCCATTCCAATGCCCACCCCAGCCCGACAACCATGTCCTTCAACTAGCCCTGCCACACCAACTCTCCCTACTACGAGCAGGCGGGACACCTTCTCCGGTCCTGCCCTCCAGCTCAGTTTTATAGGGGTAGTCGTGCCCCTTCGGCCCATCCCCGGAGTTGACGGAATCATGGAGGCTGAAGTCCCTCGTCGCAATGTGCTAGTTGTGACGCGGGACCAACACGCCTCTTTGGTTTCAATATCCCGGAGGGGTGGGCGGGCCCGTAGGACCCCACACGGGCCAAGCGACTTGTCGCCTCAGGACGAAGGTCCGGGCCCCAGTCCAGCGCCTGCTGGCCCGGTCGGTAGGGGTCAAGGAATGGGCGGCGCTGGATCCCGGTCGGTATGGTGGATCTCTCTCCGGGCCGGGTGAAGGCGTCGCTTGCCCCGTATAACTCCGTGGACGTCTGATGTCCTCC
Organism: Imbricaverruca yamaguchii; assembly: GCA_034440575.1. Lineage (NCBI taxonomy): Eukaryota > Metazoa > Arthropoda > Thecostraca > Neoverrucidae > Imbricaverruca > Imbricaverruca yamaguchii. The sequence goes on from JAOTOL010001431.1 coordinate 309,509, forward strand.
CGCTAGCGGGGCACAGGCACCCCCCCACCCCACCCGAGTAGGGCCCCAGTGTGATAGGACGTCCGCGGGACCGAAACACACCGTATATGGCAACCACAAACACACACAAAAAAAACCCTCTTATTCCCTCTAGTAGGGAACAGGCCAGTCGGAATTTCAGTCTTCCCGCGCCCCGTATTCTTATTATCAGGTCAGAAGACAAAGGTGTAATTTAAAACTACAGGTGATGTAAGGAGGACAATGTAAGCAACTGAATTAACACGGGCCCTGAAGGGGGGGGGGGCGAAATCTACCTACCCCTCCGGTTTTTCGTGCTTATCTCCAGAGTTTACCGGCCGATATACGCCATTGTTTGCGTGCATGCTTAAAAATGACCGGCGCGTTGCTTAAAGCAGAATAACGAACATCGGTCGAAAGTTTATCGAGTTAGGGGACGTTAAAGTTATAAAAAATCGCAGCGCCACACCACAAAAATTGGCGCAGATGCGCTTACCGTATATTGGCAAAACCAAAGTGTTCTTGGCAACACTAGCGACTTGTTTGATGTATATTTTTATGCTGCATAGTTTCAGTCATGTTAGGCTACCGATGTCAACGCAGGTCAAGTTCATGACAGGTTAATGAAACGAAACTTGGTCAACTGAAATGTTGTCATGAATACAAATGACTGTCATGCGATTGATGCCACCTTTGCATGTTACTCCCTACATATACTGAAAACTACTGTGTGTCATTATGCACCTGAGCGTCCCCATACGTTATTTATGTACTTCAACCCCTTTCTTTGCGAAGCCGATTGTCCCAAGCCGCCCAAAGGAGCAGTCGGGAGGGCGGCCCAATTCCGGTAACTGGAGCAGGTAATGACCTGATAAAGTGCTGCTTTTCAGCCGACTTGAGGTTAGGTGCCAGGTCTAGCATCTGTATTGCATCATTAGTGATTTCCAAAACATCACTGATGCCCATTTTGCAGCATTGAAATACAATCACAGCGATACATAACAATGATAAGCGAAGCCACGCAAAACCAGAACATTTTGATACTTTACCTCATTTGCCCTTGCAGATATTGATCTAAGGCCATGGAATTTGCACACAATAGAGTTCACTGCCTTACACATCCACCCTGCGAATTTCGTTGCTCCAGCTTTAATAGAAGCTGAGATCTTAGGGGGCGGTATCCGCCCCCTCCAGTGCGCGTAATTTTCAGAGGCCCTCCAGGGCGCGTGTTAAGATACACTACGAAATGAAAGCAGTAGACGAACAGTCACCGTAGATATCGAAGTTCTTCCACACAGTACACAAAAAATACTCTTAAGGCGTGATTGACTGCTATGACCTGAGGGATGTATCGGTCGCAGACATTGTGGATGGCTTGGCAAAGTGGGGAGTGTTAGAGGCTCGAAGGATTACGATTAGGAAAGGGCAAGGAACACAGCGAACAGACAATTTTATGCTAACATTCCGTACGGCGGATCTCCCTGAGTTCATCACCGTTCGATACGTCCGTGTTCGTGCATTTGTTCCAAACTCAATGAGATGTTTCTGGTGTTCCCGTTTTGGACACACTTCTCAGCATTGTAGAAATCGCGAAGCATGCGGAAGATGTGGTTCAACATAGCATGTTATGGACACATGGGAAGCGGAGAGCCCGAACTGCTCCAACTGTGGTTCCAACCAAAAACCACACCCTGTTTATAACAGTTCTTGCCCAATTTTTTCAGAAAGATGAGATAGTTCTAATTAAATTTTATAAAAAGATTGCCTTTAGGGAGGCGCCTAAGTTTTATGAGGCAGTTTACCCAAGGGTGTCGTATGCAACAAAGGCACAACCTTGCTCCATAGCCACACAACATACTTGCAATAAATATCTGGTAGGTCCCGAACGCACACAGCCCGACATGGCCTCTGCACTCATACCTGAGCTGATGACCTTACTGCGATCTTTCGGTGTGTGCCTGTCGTCGCCTGAAAGGCAAGGGAAGCCAACACGACACATTGACCAGGCGACCGAGGTCCCACCCTCCGCGAGTGGATGCCCCGTTCGCCCATTTGAGGCCCCTTCTAGACCAATCCTCGAGGGTAGGGAGTGGATTTTGGTGCAACTGTCCAAGAGGCCTTCTCGGTCCTTTCAAACCAATCCGAGGTCCTCCCCATTTACCTCATCACCTACCCCGAAATCCCCACTTCCCATCTCCCGTCCGCCCTTCAACGTCCCCTCGCCTCCCATATCCCCCAGCACCACCACCAAATCCCTCCTCCCCACTTCCTCCCTACCTGAACTTTCTCTCCTCCCCGTGAACCAGGCCTCATCCTACTTCCGACTTCTACCTCCGCACCTACATCTCCATCCCGACGACCAAACAAAATCCCCGATATCAACCTGCACTACCAAGAAGCCGGGAGACTCGCCCGGGGGGCAAAGCGAGCGCGGCTTGTTCATATGGAAAGGGCCCGCGAGAAGAGGTGCCAATGAGCTGAGAAGGCTCCTCCTCGGAGGTCGGCCGCCCCATCGTTACGAAGGCGAGTGTAGGGACCGGCTCCATATGTCAATGAGATGAGTCCTTCCTCGCCCCCGCCAAGTATGGGGCCCCAGAAACGAGGCTTCACAACTTTCAGGCCCTCCACCAGGGGATAGGTCACCAGGTTCCCATCCGAGGACTCAGTCCCTAGGGCCGGGTAGAGCTGAAACTTCCCGCTTGCCAGTGGGGTGGGGGATGGAGCCAGCGCTTTGATTACATTTTATATAATAACCACTCCTAGTTCTGACACCATAGTCAGCTCTGGTCCGCCACGGCGCTTTTTCCTATTAATCTGTTTTACAACTAACGTGATGCATCCATTCCTTTTACACTGGGACTGCAGGGGAATTCGTTCAAATATGGCGGAACTGGAAGTATTTTTAAGGACGCAATGTCCAACTGCTATATGCCTCCAGGAAACTAAGCTACCTCTTCACTTTTCATTTGGTCTCAAAGGCTACACTGTGCAGATGAAGAACATACCATTGGATGCAGTTGCACACGGAGGAGTTATGTTGACTGTGAGCCATAGCGCTCCATGTGAGGAGGTCATCCTTAGCACCCGAGGGTTAAGCATCTGCTAAGAAAGTATTGCCGGCGGGCCGTCCACCGTCAGCGGTAGACCGTTCGCCGGCATCGGCGGACCGTCCACCAGCAGCGGCGGACCGTCCACCAGCAGCGGCGGACCGTCCACCAGCAGCGGTGGACCGTCCACCAGCAGCGGTGGACGGTCCACCGGGAGCGGTGGACCGTCCACCAGCAGCGGCGGACCGTCCATCAGCAGCGGCGGACCGTCCACCAGCAGCTCTAGACCGACCACCGTCAGCTCTGGACCGTTCACAGCAGCTCTAGACCGACCACCGTCAGCGACGGACCATCCACCAGCAGCGTTTGACCGTCCACCAGCAGCGGCGGACCGTCCACCAGCAGCGGCGGACTGTCCGCCGTCGGTTGGTTGGTTGGTTATTTGAGTTTTAGGGCGCATCGACCAGGTGTGGTCATTTAGTGCCCATCCTGTCCGCCGTCAACAGTGGAGCATTCGCCTGCAACTCCGGGCTGTCCGCCGACAGCGGTAAAGATTCCGCTGACAGCGCTGGACCGTCCGCCGGGACCGTCCGCCGGCAACGTACAGCGGGTTATTAACACCACTGAGACAAACCACTGACAGCTGCGACGTGAACTTGACACAATAAGTCGAGATGCACAATAACCAGGTGGTGCAGAACTATGATATGCAAGTATAAATTTCGTTATATTTATAGAGTCTTATGCTCCCGTAATCCCATTCCCAGATCCACATATTTCTCGTAATTCCATCGAAGCCCCGAAGAGGAAGGCGAATGACCTAACTGCCGTTGCCAACACATCTGCAGGTAGTGTCTCGGACCTCAAGCGTATCACAGGCGAATACCAACCGGGTTGCATGTACAGAAATGTGAAAACAAGGCAGGTAACCCATTGCGCCCTGCAATATCGCAAGTACTACTCCTCACTTATCCCCCGCAAAATGTCTGAACACTGTGATATCTCCATACTTCGCGCTTACGTACGCTATGAAGTCATTCAGTGAATTTATTGATCTCGTACACTCGAAACATCGACGAGGCATGCTGGCTTCACAGGATGTGACAAACCTGTTTACCAATGTGCCAGTCGAGTGTACCATCGCCATTATCTGTGACTACGCCTACCGGCACACTGAACTCGCTACACCTGTTGTCCCCGAGACCGTGATGGCCGCCATGTTCAAACTCTGCACCACTAAAGCTCCCTTTAGGTGCCCCCACTGGGCGCTACATGACCAATGTAGTCGATGCGCCCTAAAGCCATAATAACTAACTAGGTGCCCCCACGATAGCATTTACTATCAAACAGACGGTGTTGTCATGGGGTTACCCCTAGGCGTGCTGCTTGCACAATCATTTGTGTTGGGCTGAACACCAGGTTCTGTCAGCCAGCAACAGCCCCCCCCCCCCCCCACAAAAAAAAATATAATGCAGATACACAGATGACATCCTGGTCGACATGGCTGATACATCTACCTTCCAGGACCTTCAGTCCCGCTTGAAAAGCGGATCGGGGCTAACTTTCACCATATAGAATAACGAAGATGGAAACGTCAATTTTCTACACATTAACATCGACACATCCTCAGGCGCTTTTGTCACAAACGTCTACCCAAAGCCAACGAACACCGGAAAATACTACCGTACACCAGTAGCGCAGGACTGTCCGCTGGCCACGGCAGATCACCTGCCGGCAGCGCTGGACTGTCCACTGGCACTTGCCGATATATTATATTATATATATATATATATATATATATATATATATATATATATATATATATATATATATATATATATATATGTGTGTGTGTGTGTGTGTGTGTGTGAAGTGCATGGATGTATGTACGGATGTATATGGGTAAGCGTATATGTATGCATGTGTACCGTGCAAGGTAACATTTCAACCTAGTCTACCTACGACGTTAGCATTCTTAATGCGCGATGAACACTACCCTGGAGTCCCTCGTAGGCAGTCTGATGAGATATTCAGAGCTTTCACAGACTTATGTCAGGCTACGCAGTCCAGTATTTTCCTTGTTAGGCCTCCTCGACTGCCTGAGATGCTATTTCCGGCGGGTTGGTTCACATATCCTCTTCGACTGGCCTGCCGTCATGTCTCCGACAGACTCTCTCAGGCATTGTCTCCGGCCGGCTCATTCGCACATTGTGTCTGGTGGGTCCGCTGATATGTTGTCTCCGTGCGACTCTCAGGCATTGTGTCCGACCGGCTCATTCGCACATTGTCCTCGACTGGCCCGCTGACATGTTGTCGCCGAGAGACTCTCAGCTCTCATCTTATACTCTGTGTCCGGCTTCTCAGACGCTGTGCCTTGCGGGCCCCCTCAGACTGTGTCCGGGGGTCCGCCAGACGTTGTGTATGGTGGGTCCGCCAGACGTTGTGTCCGGGGGTCCGCCAGACGTTGTGTCCAGGGGGTCCGCCAGACGTTGTGTATGGTGGGTCCACCAGACGTTGTGTCCTGCGGGTCCGCCAGACGTTGTGTCCGGGGGGTCCGCCAGACGTTGTGTATGGTGGGTCCGCGAGACGTTGTATTCTGCGGGTCCGCCAGACGTTGTGTATGGTGGGTCCGCCAGACGTTGTGTCCGGCGGGTCCGCCAGACGTTGTGTTCTGCGGGTCCGCCAGACGTTGTATTCTGCGGGTCCGCCAGACGTTGTATTCTGCGGGTCCGCCAGACGTTGTGTCCGGCGGGTCCGCCAGACGTTGTGTCCGGTGGGTCCGCCAGACGTTGTGTTCTGCGGGTCCGCCAGACGTTGTGTATGGTGGGTCCGCCAGACGTTGTGTCCGGCGGGTCCGCCAGACGTTGTGTCCGGTGGGCCCGCCAGACGTTGTGTCCGGCGGGTCCGCCAGACGTTGTGTCCGGCGGGATACCTCACGCCCTTTGTTCGGCAGGCCATCTTAGACTCTGCGCTCGACAGATCCTCGCAGAGTCTGTGTCTGGGGGCCCCCTCAGACACTGTCCGGCGGGTCAGTTTATACACTGTCCCTGGGGGCCCGCTGACACACGGTCCCCAGCGGGCCCGCTGACACACGGTCTCCGGCGGGCCCGCTGACACATGGTCTCGGGCGGGTCCGCTGACACACGGTCCCCGGCCGGTCCGCTCAGACACTGTGCCCGGCGGGCTTCTCCTCGCAGGAGAGCAGCTGCTGGCTGACGGCTGAGCAGTCGTCGTAGATCAGCAGGGGCCGTCGGTCGGTGCAGCGCGAGTGGCGCCGTCGATACAGGCTCGCTCCGATTAGCAGCATCAGCATGACCATGTAAAAGACGACCACGATCTGCCGACGCGGTCACGGTATCAGCAGATGCGGTCAGGGTATCAGCAGATGCGGTCACGGTATCAACAGATGCGGTTACGGTATCAGCACATGCGGTCACGCTATCAGCAGATGAGGTCACGGTATTAGCGGATGCGGTCATTGTATCAGCAGACGCGGTCACGGTATCAGCAGATGCGGTCACGGTATCAACAGATGCGGTCACGGTATCAGCACATGCGGTCACGCTATCAGCAGATGAGGTCACGGTATTAGCGGATGCGGTCATTGTATCAGCAGACGCGGTCACGGTATCAGCAGATGCGGTCACGGTATCAGCATATGCGGTCACGATATCAGCAGATGCGGTCACGGTATCAGCAGATGCGGTCACGATGCCAGCAGATGCGGTCACGGTGCCAGCAGACGCGACCCTTATGTGAAGGCAGGGCCAAGATACCTGCACGCACCCACGCCACGGTACATCCAGGGACAGTTCGAATCCCACAACCGGCAGAGTTACAGAGTTCGCTCGTGGCAGTGTCGTGGGAGCCGGGCGAAGCTACATGGCCGAGCAGTCGAATGCGCTGTCCACGAATCCAAAGTTTGTTAGTTCGAGGACATGAACACTAGTTGTAGGCACGACCGCTGTCTGACTATATGCAATACCCTCGTTAAGGGGACATGTACACTATTAGGAGGTCGGTTGGTTATTGGTTTTACGACACATCGACCGTTGAGTCATGTAGCGTTGCCAATCTCTCACGCCGACTGGTCGCGGGCGAAGAGTAGCGACCGGTGAAACTCGAACCCACAACCTTTCGATTGTGAGACTAGCACCTTACCCCTAGGCTACTCACCCCCCTATTAGGAGGTCCGACCACTGTCTGACTACATGGCCACGATGTCAGCATATACCCTTGCTAGGGCACATGGACACTACTAAGCAGGTACGACCGCATTATAGATACACGGCCACGATATCAGTAGATTGGGCCACTACCACGGCGTACGGCCACGATATCAGTGTATACCACTACCTAAGGATACAGTCGCGATATCAGCAAGTACAACCACTATCTGTGGACAAAGCCACGACATTAGTGGGCATGGACCCATTTACTGACATGGTATGGGGTATGGGTGTTGTGGGGCACGCACCGACACGTAGAGCATGGCGTCTAGCGAGCCCATCTGGCGCTGGCGGATCAGCTCGGCGTTTGGCGCCGTGTAGCTGTGCACCAGCGCCTCCTGCCACACCAGCCGGTTGGTGGCGTCTTCACAGTCGCCGCCGTCACCGGCCACCGCACTGAAGGGTTGTCAACACAACATCGCTGTCGGAATTGATGGGTCACGCGAGCCAGTCCCAGGCTTTGGCGATCACAATGGTTTTAACACTAGATTTCACAGACACTAGCATAGAACAATGACCAACAATGACTAGCATAACACAATTAAAAATAATAGAAACAAACAAAACAATGACCATACTGGAGCAATGGCCATAAAAGCAATATAATACTGTGGCATATGGGTGAGGTACCTGGGAACATATGAGACGGCATCCAAATCCAGATCAACACTTTGTAAACTAATGGAGTTTCGATGGCGAATCGACGTTATCATAATAAA